>OU696574.1:8208586-8546086 GCA_916048095.2 Sacculina carcini | reverse complement strand
CTAGCAGATGCCGAACGTCCCAGCTCTTGGTGTCCATGTTGTAGTGTTCCTGGCCGCGCGCCACCTGCGTGGTCTCATTGTGCACGACAATTTTCTTGATCACAAAGCCCATAGAGGAGAGTGCGTGTTCGCCCGGCCTGTCCACCCACAATGTGTCCTGGTAGATTTTGTCCACGCGGTCGATCAAACTTATCTGCAAGTGTCAGAGAGATAGAGAGAGAGAGAGAGAGAGTAGACAGGCATACGTACACATCAGCATACGCTCAAACATACCCACATTACCTACAGGCGATTTCACATAAGATCACTTGAATATGGTCGTATTTTGTCAGTATAAAAACATATTTAATCATTAGGCTATATTTATTAGGAACATTTATTCGATATCAACGGAGTATTAAAAAAACATTCAAATTAATTGATATACCAGCTTGAAGATGTCAAAGTTGTTGTACTCAATATAATTATTGGAGGTATATATTACATTTTTTATATATTTGATATATATTACATTTACATTTGGATTAAATTTATCGCGCGCCTTAGATTAAAGGACTCTTAGGCGCTCAAATATATAGCATACACCAGGGATTCCCAGCCACTGGGTCACCAAGCCATTTTATAGGGTCGCTAATGGTTCGCCCAAAACTAAATATGTGTCCACTAAAACCTACTATAATTGTATAGTGTAAGAAATAAAACACATGATACATAGTGTTAGTAATCTGAACGGACCATGATTAAATTAAATTATGATTAATAGCGTAATAATTACATATTAAAACAATTAGTATATATGAATGTAGACTTGGGTCGCGGTGCTTGATCTGTGTAGAATTTTGGCTCGCTGCCAAAAAAAGCTTTGAATGTATACGTCAAAGTAAGGTGCCAAAATTGAGTATGTGGCCCGTTGTGTGGAAAATTTACCCGGCACCTTGGCTACGCACACGCAAGTCTCAGCCAGTTTTCACCAGATACGCACAAGTCTCAGCCAGTTCTCACCAGATACGCACAAGCCTCAGCCAGTTCTCACTAGATACGTACAAGCCTCAGCCAGTTCTCACCAGATACGCACAAGTCTCAGCCAATTCTCACCAGATATGCACAAGTCTCAGCCAGTTTTCACCAGATACGCACAAGTCTCAGCCAGTTCTCACCAGATACGCACAAGTCTCAGCCAGTTCTCACCAGATACGTACAAGCCTCAGCCAGTTTTCACCAGATACGCACAAGTCTCAGCCAATTCTCACCAGATATGCACAAGTCTCAGCCAGTTTTCACCAGATACGCACAAGTCTCAGCCAGTTCTCACCAGATACGCACAAGTCTCAGCCAGTTCTCATCAGATACGCACAAGTCTCAGCCAGTTCTCACCAGATACGTACAAGCCTCAGCCAGTTTTCACCAGATACGCACAAGTCTCGGCCAGTTCTCATCAGATACGCACAAGTCTCAGCCAGTTCTCACCAGATACGCACAAGTCTCAGCCAGTTCTCACCAGATACGCACAAGTCTCAGCCAGTTCTCACCAGATACGCACAAGTCTCAGCCAGTTCTCACCAGATAGTTGATGGTGGTCTTGGGACTGCTGCCGCCCATGTCCCGATAGAAACGATAGTCGGCGACCAGCAGCAGAGGACAGCGAGTCTTGAGCATGTTGAACGTGTACGCCTCGGTGCTCTGACGTTTAACACGCGAACGACCGTCCCCAGCCGATGATTCAGAATCGATGTCCGCCTCTAACGCACAAACACACGTGTTTTACCCAGTAGAATTCTCGTTAAGAACCCCTGGTCTAAGATCATTAGCTCGACGGATATTGCGCTGCTGTACTTGTGTCCATGCTTTCATTTTAATTCTGTGTCTGCTGTGGACAATATACCATGAACTATGAACCCACACACACACATATGCATATTTTAGGCCCAATTACACGCACGTATACTACACAAACAAGGGCAGAGAAATTTTTGAGATATGGCTAGCGGAGATATTGCTAGCGAATTTTTGGCTTATGGCTAGCGAATTTTTGGCTAGCGAATTTATGGCTAGCGAATTTTTGAGATATGGCTAGCGGCAAATGCATTGTATGTGATTGTATGATTATATGTGACCGTAGGATTGTATGCGATTGTATGTGATTTCAGAATTATATGTAACTGCAGGATTGTATGTGATTAAATTATTCTATGTGATTGTATGTGATTGCAGGATTGCATGTGATTGTATGATTATGTGATTATATGACTTCATGTGATTATATGATTGTATATGATTGGAGGATTGTATGTGATTGAAGGATTGTATGATTGATTGATATGAATGATTGTATTAAATGATGATTGTAAGCAATCACATGCAGTCCACAATAAAATACAGTGATTGTGTGCGGTTGAGTGTGATTTGATGTGATTGTAGTTTTTATTGGACAATTTTAGAATTCTCAAAATTACTTGTAGATGAAATATATGTTTTTGGAAGAAAAACAATTTATACATAAAAACTACATTTAATGAATGAATAAACGATTGGCAATGATCGCAAAAACAACAGATATATTTATGTTTGAATTAGTGAAAACATTATATGCATGACTATGGTTGTGTGTGCACGCGTATGTATTTATTTGTGTGTGAGTGTGTGTGTGTCAGTGTGTGTGTGTGTGTGTGTGTGTGTGTGTGTGTGTGTGTATGTGTGTCTGTGTGTGTGTGTGTGTGTGTGTGTGTGTGTGTGTGTGTGCGTTTTTATACTCTAGAGAACATTGTGTATATTAGTGATGATTATAAGGTGTAAAGTATCTCTCTTCTTTCTTTACCTTTCCTTTTCTGTGTGTGCGTTTCTGTGTGTGTGTGTGTGTGCGTTTGTGTGTGTGTGTGTGTGTGTGTGTGCGCGCGTGTGCAGCGCCCTAGAGACCCTCTAGGTGTAGGGTGCTATATAAATATCTACCTAATGTAATAATGTAAATGTAATGTGTGTGTGTGTGTGTCAGTGTGTCAGTGAGTGTGTGTGTGGGTGTGTGTGTGTGGGTGTGTGTGTGTGTGTGTGTGTGTGTGTGTTTAATTGTGTGCAACTAGGCATTATCGATTTGATAAATCCCTGACAACGCCAGCAGTTCGGCTTTAATTAATGTTTTTGCCAGATTTTATAGAATCACATATTAATATTTTTTGGTTATTTAGAACTTTATAATTAATATTTCGACTGATTGAATAAATATATCGATGCAATTGTATATATTTATGGATATTTTGTTTGAGTATTTCATTACACTTAAGTAAAATTTATATGTTCAATATGAATAAAATTGTAGAATTATTGTGTGTTTTGGAAAAATACATTAATAAATTCAGCTGACCTGTAGCATTGCCTTCCTCACGCACGTAGGCACACCGCGAGATCAGCGGAGACGAAGTATCGCTAGTGGAGATCACATCTGAGCCGCGATATGTGATCATCTGTGATCTGAACGGATCTTCAATGTGTCGCCACGCTGGCTGATCAAGATCACACACACACAAACACACACACACACACATACTAACATACTAGGACATACTCACAAGTATTACACATATACATAATACAAACACATAACTAGGGCTGTCAAAAACGTAACCTAAAAATCAGAAAAAAGTAACTTTATTTTCGAGAAAAAGTAACCTAAAAAAGTAACCTAAAAATAACCTGAGTTTTAATGTTATTATCACTTTTGTATCGCTTTATCACATGTTTATCACGCCTTTGCTGATTAGTGCGCTATATGAAATACACGGTTTGTTTGTTTTTTGTTTGTGAACATATAAAGTAACCTAATAACCAATAAAAAAGTAACCTAAAAATAACCTTCAAAAAAGGTTAATTTCTGTTTGCAGTTCTGAAGGAAGAAAATACACCAGTCCTTCTATCCTATTTCCGAGTTGGTACTATTTTTCCATCCTCTCTCCGATCTGGCACCATTTTACATCAAACCACCATAAGTGACTTACCATAATTTCGCTAACTTCGAAAAAAGGAGCATAACCATCAGAATATAATTTCATGTGGAAGGCTAATACAAATGCGAAATACACTAATTGCAAATGTAAATATTTGTAATAATGGTCGCAATAATGTTCCAATGGAACTTTTTATCAAATAGCACGTACTACAGCTTGTATATTAGTGTGAGCGTAAACACTGCATGTGTGAATGCCCCCGTCCTCCCATATGTAGCACCCTGTGCTCACAGTCTTATAAATGTCAAATGTGGGAAAATGGCGCTCTCTCACGCCCTGAAAATCACGTGCTAATTTCTGTTCAAGTAAATACGTACTGTCAAGTGCTACAGTGCATTATCTGGTATAGAGAGCTCACACATCGTACTATACCACGCTCCAAACATCTCACGACACCCTCCAGTTCGTGGACATTTTCTAAAATGGAATTACACTATCCTGCGTACCCAAAAACGTATAAATATCGAGTAGCACAGATATTAAGATGAATACCAATTGCTAAATCCTAACAGCAGAAACTTTGACATTTCTTGATCTTCAGACCTAATAGTCCATCTCTTTTTCTATTTTATCCTCATATATACCGTTTTTGTGCCTCTTATCTGCAAAAAGTCACCGAGCTTCGTGGTTAACTTACCTAATAACAAGACAAATAACAAAATGTAACCTGACGATAAAAAGTAACCATAAAAGCAAAAAAGTAACCTAAAGATGAAAAAGTAACTTTTGGTAACCTAATAGCTTTTTAAATAATTATCGTACACAACTTGTATATGCAGTTTTAGGTAGCTTATGAAATAGGGACCTTTAGGTGAAAAAGTAACTTTATTAACTTTTGACAGCCCTACACATAACACATAACGCACAATAGCACTACACACACACACACACACACACATAAAGAACGTAAACATGTATATCTGTGTGAGTGTGTGTGTGCGGTGATTTTGGTCTCGAAAAATGAAAAACTAAGGTGGATGTGCAAAAATATCGCTTCACAAACAGGACACAATGTATAATTGGAACAAATGGTCAACCAGACCAGAACACAAGCGTTTTAACAGAAGTATGATCTCTGGCAGACAGGAGTCACGAGTCTTTCACTTGTCATTTCTGCGGGTACAACTCGGTGAGAAGTCACGCTCGGAAAGCCGAGATACCACACACAGAGAGAAGACTAGTTTTTGTTGGACTGAGTGGTGTAGTGGTTAGCACACCCGCCTCACAAGCAAGGGACGTCCGTGGTTCGAATACCGGCGGAGGATGATTTCATTTGGGTGAATTCTATAATCCAACAGTCCCTGTCCACCCAGCAGTAAATGGTACCAGATATCAGTCATGTGTTGTGTCATGCATTCTGGGGAGGTGACCTTCTCTAATACGTCTTTCGTTCTTGTGGCGTCATAGCGTGGAGAGGGTCGGTTCTGTGGTGACAGCGAGCTGCACGGGACACACCTGTGTGTGTTCATAAGCTTCGACTTCTTGCCGTGTAGCAGCTGTCACATGAGACATTTAACCTTAAAGAGCGAGAGAGTAGTAGTGGCGGCATTCACCTCGATGTGATAGGACTCGTGTGCCGTGGCGATATTGGCCGTGATCATGCCGTCTTCCACATGAACACTGGCTGATGAGTGCAGCTCGCCAAACAGCCGGCCGTCGTACATCTCCATCTCGTCGGGATCTGACACAACACACACACACATACATACACTCACGCGAAATATAAACGCACACACACATGCGCACACGAAATATGAACGCACATATATAGACACACACACATATATTAAATATGAACGTAAATATATAGACACACACACAGGCACACACACCCATGAAATATGAACGCACACACACACACATATATGCGCACACAATGGCTACAAACGCACACACACACATACACATATAGGTTCAAATAAAGTACGTAAATACAAACACATAACCAGACCAACAAAAACGCATACAAACACAATACACGCATATAGGACCCACAAAGCTGGCTTGAAGACCCCAGTGCTAAGCACTACTGTGTTATTGTGTTAAATAATAAAAAGAAGAAGAAATAAAACGTGTGAAATCAGCTGATAGTGTTAAAACACCGGCCACACGCGCACACACAAGCACACACACATACATACACACACACACACACACACGCACCGATATGATGACGCGATTCGTTGCCGTGCGCGTTGACAACAACGGCGTGAAAGTGTTGGTGCAGGAAATTGGTGCGCTTGGTCAAAATGAGTCGGAAATTCCTGTCAAACACACAGGCACACAGTTGCATTAGAGCTGAGTAAATAACACAGCACAGTGGCGGCGCCAAGAGGGGGGAGAGTTGGAGGGGCAAAAGTCCCCCAAAAATTATGTTCATAAGCATTTCGAGGCGTAGTTACTTTTGTTTTGCCAAGCAGCCGTAATTCTTGTTTCTTCTTAGCCTCCCCTCGGAAAAACCCTGGCGCCGCCACTGATACAGCGCCTATGTACTACAAGGCTATCAGATGAGCTATTTGCATAGCACATAAAAGAAGAAAACATGCACTGCAAAACTTCATATCATAATAAATAATTGCAAAGATAAAAAACTTGCTTTAGAAATGGGGATCAGCTGTCTATTAACACTGCTATAAATCATACTATAATGAAGCTTGTGCTTATGGATAAATACAACTCGAGCAGACTGAATTTTCGATACCCTCAAATAGCTGTGGCCATTAAGTCCACCATGGAAAATATGGAATATAATTGTGGATTAAAATACGGGCGTATTGGGCTAGGATCGACGATAAAGGCGAATTTGACAGCTGGTGTGACTAACCGTCCCAGAGTGGAGAATTCCACCTCCTTGATGCGGTTGAACGGATGGCGACTGGGGTTGATGCCACGCTTCACCACACTGTGTGTCAGCTGCGAGGCGTGCATCAGCTCGTGATAGCGCAGCTGGCCAATGAGCGTCCGCACTGCACGACACCGACAACAAACGATGAGTTCGATTGCAAATATGTCCGCCAAAATGACGTCAACACAGAAAGAAGTCGTACACTCACACACACACACACACTCACACATACTCATACTCATTTATTTGTATATTTGTCGTTGAGAAGTGCATCGACCACCCGGACGATATAACTCCCCGCGTTTGTAGGTTGGTGTGTATGTTGTGGTCTAGGCTAAATGTGTAAGGATTCAAGAGCATTAAAAACGCTAATTTACACACAAAAAACGCTTAAAACGCACAAAACGTTTCTATATTTTTCATAGATTTTAGGTTAGGTTAGGTTTAGCGTTCTAATGTAATGTGCTGCCTTTGCAGGAGGCGAGGGACTGGAAGAAATTAATTAAATCAAATTTTCTCAATATAATGTTCTTCAATCCTTACACATTTAGCGTCAACCGTATGTTGTCACCTGGTTGGTAGCAGCAGGACAGACAAACCAGCAGCATCACCCGAGCCTTCATCGTGTCACACCAGCTGATCACCGCATTTCAACACTGGGGGCAACCTCAACGTTGGCCAATTACGAAAAAAACAATGTGAATCAGTGAGAATGTGATTTAATGGATTTGATTATTTAACGGGTCTTGTATCGGGCAGATTTTGACTTATATAGCGGTTGGGTTAAGACTTATCAACAATAGTAGCTATAAGACTAACAAAAAGTAGCTGCATACTGGCATTGACACACAAGACGAAAGTGAGATGCAGAACGAACGCAAGAATAACGTGCAGGGAAAAAGAATGCAGACATACCGCACCTGCTTTGAATGAGAAATGATGATAAACACAATATTAGTCGATCTTAGCACCAGCCGCCAATTACGTCCATAATTCTCACTCAGTGCGCTAACGTAAACTTACCCAATTCAACCCAAAAAATAACCCAAAAACAATCAATCTTCGGTTCAATTACACGAACGAAATAGCGAAAATATTTGCGACAAAGCTGAGCGCATACCGACATTTTCACCGCACAGGCGTGAAAGTGCGCAGGCGCGGCCAAAGTGAAACATCAACATGCTGAAGGTGTTTTTGCTGTGAACGGCAATATCAGAGGCAACAATTCTAGGTATTTAAAACAGATTTGAGTCTACTCAAATATAAATACAGTGTCTTGGGTTTGCGCTTAAAGGGTCAATAATTATTAAGCTTGAAGTGCTAAAGGCAATTCCATATTCACATTCATCGCATCGTAGTGTACCATGAGGTTTTCGGGCCGTATTCGATATTTATTTGAGATTATTTCGAATCAAACTGATGCACACACGTTTTTTCACATGTATTTAACCCGTTAACATTTACTTGGTCATTTATTCGCCGCGTCACTTAATTGCCACGTCGTTTTCGCTATTGTCACCAATACCGTGATGGGGCGACTCTGCGAACTTGGTGAATGGCGCGGTGAGGGGCGGCGACGCAGCTTGTGTGTCGCCGTTGATCGGGCGCGCATGCTTCATTTCCAGCACCCACACCCAGTCAGTGGTCACCTGTGACCTGCTTGGGAAACGCACACGCAATGGACTGTCATCGGCGGCGGCCTGACTCCACACTAGAGGACGGTCGTAGCCCAGCATAGTGACTCCGCCCGTGTCTGGCGTGAGACGCACGCTACCCAGCTTGAGTTCTTCTATGTCTTGGTCATTGTCGGTGAGCGTATTTTCGATGGCAGGCCAGTGTAGCACACACGCATACACTCGGTCGTTATTGCTGGTGTACCAGACGCCCGTGGTCAGTGAGTCGTTTTGCTGGCGCCACGGACGCGAGCCGTAGATGGCCCGTCCGTTGACGGCCAGCCAGCCGCCCACCTGACGCAGCCGCTCCTCGAAGATGGGCGTGATGCGGCCGTCGTGTGTCGGACCGACGTTCAGCAGCAGATTACCGCCACAGCTCACCGTCTCGACCAGCTGGGCGAGCACCTGGTGAGCGCTGAGAATGTCGGAGAGCGTTGCGTCGCGCCTGTAGCCCCACGAGCCGGCATCGACCGACAAACAGTTCTCCCATTTGTGCGGCAACAGACGGCCGGGCTGGTAGCGGTCGCGACACGTGAAGAAGTCGCCGTGTCGGCAGCCGGCGTCGGCGCCCCAGCGGTCGTTCACCACCACCGACCGCCGCACCGGCGAGTCGTTGTACAGCCACGCGATGAACTGCCGGCTGCCCCAGTAGTCGGATCCGCCGCGCGCCATGATGCTGCCGTCCGACCAGATGACGTCGGGATGATAGCGTTGCACCAGCTCATACAGCTCGGGAATGGTTTTGTGCGTGGGGAAAGTACGTCGGGTGAAGTTGGCCGCCTTGTCGCTCAGCCACAGCGGGTTGAACCACTCAAACAGCGAGTGATACACGCCGAAACGCACGTGCTGGGTGCGTCGCACGGCTTCGGCTAACTCGCGCACCAGATCGCGACCGGGACCCACGTCTGCGGCGTTCCAGTTCCACGAGTAGCTGGAGGGCCACAGCGTGAATCCCTCGTGATGTTTGGTGGTGAGCACGACGTAGCGCGCGCCGGCCGCTTCGAACAGTCGCGCCCAATCGTCGGGCCGAAACAGCTCGGCCGTGAAGCCCGCCGCCAGATCGGCGTACGTTGTATTTGGCCGGTAATTGCGACGCATAAAGTCGACATAGGCCGGCCGCTTGTCTCCGCGCCAGTAGCGCCAGAACCATTCATCGCCGAAGCTGGGCACCGAGAACACGCCCCAGTGCACGAAGATGCCGAACTTGGCGTCGTCGTACCACTGCGGCAGCGGTCGGGTGTCCAGCGAGCGCCAAGTGGGCTGGTATCGTGTTTCAGCGTCCGTATCCGTCGTGCCGGATGTACTGCCCAACAGTACACTAGCCAGGACCAAGAGGCCAACGCTAGCTCCAGCCAGCATGACTCTGTTGGAATAGAAGGAATATATTTGACGCTCAGATGTAGTATGGAGCGCTGCACACTCAGAACAACGAAACTCGTAACAAAAACGACAACAATAAACACGACAACTGTGTTAAAACAAACAACATCAAGCGAGGCACACACACACACACTTTATTTATACATATATCAGCACGACAGCAAGTGTTTATTGTTAATTTACATCCAGCACACAGGGAATAGCCAGAGCTAACAAAGTCACTATTTCAATGACCCGCTGTGCTTCACATATATCATTATATCACGTGTGTGTGTGTGTGTGTGTTCTTACGGAATTCTAGTGCACAGGATTGAGCAAAACGTTCGTCTGTCTGTCCCGCCTTCCAGAGATCAAATTGGTCCTTAAATCAATGTGTTTGTGTGTGTGTTTGGGGGTTTATCACTTCTTGTCTTAATCACACACACACACGCGCGCTCTCTCTCTGTCACACACACACACACACACACACACACACACTCGCACAGATCAGCAGATTTGAATGTTGCAGTTTTGTGCGATGTTGACTTGAACACTGACTACAACACACTGCGTCTTCACTCAAATTCACGACGTGTATGTGTGTGTGTGTGTGTGGACATGAACGATTATAAACAATGGCTCTGCTGCGGTTTGCTTTATGCGGTGTGGCCACAAAGTCAACAGTGGCAGTGGCGGCGCCAGCATTTCTCTAGAGGAGAAGGGGGGGGGGGGCTAAGGAAATAGATGCGGGGGCTTGGAGTAAAATTACATTAATGTTACGCAATTACCTTTGAAATGTTCATGGTTAGCATTTTGGGGGGGGGGGGCTTTAGTTTTTCGAAGCCCCCTCCCCCATTGGCGCCGCCACTGGACAACAGTGACCTTCAGCTCTTGTTCAACGCGTACCCAATGACTTCTTAGGCGACTGTTTAGCGTCAGTGAGTGTGTGTGTTTGTGTGTAGTGATGGTGTGCGCGGCTTAATGTTTGGCAGATATGGGCGATGTCTGGACAGAACGTCGCTAGCAATCTTTTCAGTGGCAATTTGATATTATCCAGCATATTTTGGCTGAGTATTATGTTTGCTATCATTGTTGTCATTTTTGCTGCAAAAAATGGTTGAAGTAACGCAGAAAGAGCGCTAGCATTTTAGGCTGCATTATTCATTCTTCACGCACTGGGAAATTAGAATAGTGATGAATATGGCATATAGAGTGACAAATATCGGATCACGGATATGCAGTGAAGTTACAAATGAGACTTGTGGGCCGACGGTAGTAGCGCCATCTGTTGGCCGGGTTTTAATCCGGTGTAGTGTTTCATGTCATTGACTTGTATGTATGTTCGTGTGTTGTCATTGAGTCTTGTGTGCGTAATTATATCAGTTGTGTTCTGTCTGCATGTTTGACGGTTGCTACAGTGGTGACCCCGAATACAGTCCTCCTTAAATGGACGACATTTCAGACAATTTCATCACCGGCGCATCTGCACATGCGTCGTCTGTCAGTGCTCCGTCAATGGAGAATATTCCAGAGCTTGTTGTGGCTGTACGTGTCGAACTACCAACGTTCGATACAATGGACGTCGATACATGGATTGCTATGTCCGACAATTTAATGGCGGATGCTGGCATCACAGTGCAAACCACCATGATGAGGAAGGTGCTGGCTAAATTACCAGCGTCCCATTTCCGCATGGTGAAGGACCTGGCCACGGCAAGTCCACTTCCGTCTGACTGCTACACGCAGCTGTGCGCTCGATTGAAGAAGCGTCTTCAGCTCACCCCAGCTGAGCGACTGAGGCGGCTGAACAGCTTGCCTGCCGAATTGGGATCACGCAGGCCCTCAGAGTTGTTTGCTGACATCGAGATTTTGTATCCGAACGATACAGAGCACGAGATAATCGTCGAGACATTTTTGGGCCGTCTGCCCCCTGCACTTCGGCTGCTGTGCCGTGAGTGGCTTGAAAAAATGTCTTTGGTAGAAGTCGCCGTTAAAGCAGACACATATCATCAGCTCACACAGACAGTGTCAGCGACTATTCACGACTCCGGACCCGATGATGATTCTGCAGTGGTCTCATCAACTCGCCAAGCTCAAGCACGTCTAGCGAAGCCAGCCGCCAGCAATCGTCAAGCGACATCAGATCGTCGTTCAGCGTCGTCCACGTCAGACACCTTTGTTAATCGCTGGTGCAGAAACCATCGACAATGGGGACCTGCGGCTCGCAAGTGTACAGGCACGTGCACATTCGCCATCGATGCAGGGAAACGCACACCGCAGCCGGCACTAGTGGCGGTGACTGGTTGCAATTCCACGTGCCACTTGCTTCACGTCACTGATCGCAGCGGCCGTCGCTACCTCGTCGACAGCGGCAGCGAGGTGTCACTGCTGCCCGCCACATGCTCACGTGACACCCCGCTGTCTGCACCAGTACTCCGCGCGGCAAACGGCTCGACAATCCCCGTCTACCAGCGTGATTTCCGCCTTGAGGTTGACCTGTGCCTCGGCAGGATCTACCCGTTCAAGTTTTTGGTGGCGGGTGTGCCTTCACCAATTCTGGGAGCTGACTTCCTCCGCGAGTACGGCTTGGTGGTAGACCTGCGCGGCCGCCGCCTGATCGACAGCGTCACTCACTTGTCCACTGTCAACAGACTCACAGGGACGCTGCCTCATCCCGACGTTGCTCATGTCAGTGCGGCACAACATACGGCCTACGACGGCGCCGGCTTCGAAGATGTGCGCAGAAGCGACTCATTCCGCCGTCTGTGCGCACCACCAACAGGTTTCCCAGGTATAAATTTACCGGGTGTGGAACACCGAATCCTCACTAAAGGTGCACCTGTTCACGCGCGCTCCAGGCGGCTCATGCCTGGTAAGATGGCTGCAGCGAGGCGTGAGCTTGACGAGCTGCTCGATCGCGGCATCCTCGTCCCCTCATCATCACCATGGGCGAGCCCAATACATCTGGTCGAGAAAGACGGAGGTTCGGCATATCGCATGGTTGGGTGTTATGAGCGCTTGAACGCTATAACCACACCTGACAGGTACCCCATACCACACCTACAGAGCTTCGCTGATATGCTGGACGGTGCTCGTGTGTTCAGCAAACTTGACCTGGCGCGTGCCTTCGCGCAAATTCCCGTCGCCGAAGAAGATCAACAGAAGACTGCCATCATCACACCATTCGGGCTGTTTCATTACACGCGAATGCCGTTCGGGTTGTGTAACGCGGCCCAAACATTTCAACGCCTGATCGACTCGGTAATCCGCGGTATGCCTCGTGTATACGCCTACATTGACGACATCTTGGTATACTCGCCGGACGCTGAGACTCATCACCGAGACCTCCAAGAGCTGTTCAGGCGGCTGTCAAGTGTGGGTTTGGTGGTGAAACCAGAAAAATGTGTTTTTGGTCGCGAAAGTGTGCGCTTCCTCGGCTTGGAAGTGTCTCCTAAGGGCATAAGTCCTCTTCCGGAAAGAGTGGCTGACTTGTGCGCCATGCAATCACCACGCAACGACACCGAGTGTCGCAGATTCATCGGCATGGTGAATTTCTTTCACAGGTTTATACCCAGCCTTGCCGCAGCCCTAGCGCCGCTGCACACAGCAGTACATTCACGCCCGTTCGAGTGGGGCGATGAACAAGAATCTGCTTTTCAAAAGGCGAAAACAATGCTGGCCATCGCATCTCGTCTCGCCTACCCTCAACAAGATGCTCCCACACAGGTCATTGCGGATGCTTCAGATGTCGCCGTCGGTGCAGTCATTCAGCAATTCCAACACGGTCGATGGGTACCGCTGGCGTACCATTCGCGTGCTCTAAGCAAGGCAGAACTGAAGTGGAGCACCGGCGACAAGGAGCTGTTCGCTCTCTTCAGCGTCATCAAGCGGTTTCGCCATCTGTTAGAGGGTCGACCTGATCTTCGTCTGCTGACAGACCACAAACCGCTCGTACACGCTTTCACCAGTGCCAGTGAGCGATCGGCACGGGTGCAGCGTCAGCTTGCTTTCATTAGCGAGTTTACGACCGACATCCAGCACTTGCCTGGCTCGAGGAACGCTGCCGCCGACTGTTTGAGCCGTCCTCCTGATGCCAGCCCTCCTGCCACCATCGCAGAAGTAACGCACTTTCACAGTGAACAGAGCATTGATCTGAAGCGGCTTGCACTGGCTCAAATAAACGCACCAGACGTCTCCGCGTTGGCCGATAATTCCTCTCTCAAAATCGAGCGCCGCCCGGTCACTGGAGTCCCCTCTGGTCTCCTGGTATCAACGTTGACCGGAATCGATCGTCCACTGGTGCCCGAAGCACTTCAGCGCGAAATCTTCGACCGATTCCACGGCCTGCACCACCCCGGTGCCCGAGCAACTCGTCGGTTAATATCTGAGCGCTTCGTGTTTCAGCGAGTGTCTTCAAAGGTGGCTGAGTGGACCAAGACGTGCACCAGGTGTCAACTTTGCAAAGTCTCCCGCCACCAGCATACGCCACTGAAGCGTCCACCGCTGCCGAGCAACCGGTTCGAGGCGCTTCACATCGACATCGTCGGGCCGTTGCCAGAGGCCGACGGCTACCGGTATCTATGTACTATCATAGACCGATTCACGCGGTACCCTGAGGCCGTGCCCATGACAGACGCTACTGCGCAAAGCTGCGCAAAAGTCCTGCTCGACTGGGTTTCACGGTTCGGTCTGTGCCTCAATATCACGTCCGACCGAGGCCAGCAGTTCGTCTCCGACCTGTGGAAAGAGCTCTGGTCTCTGTTGGGCGTGAAACTCATCACCACCTGCGCGTACATGCCGCAACAGAACGGCATTATAGAGCGTGTTCACAGACAGCTGAAGGCGTCGCTCACGGCATCTCTGCAAGACGATGTCGCCTGGCCGTCCGCTCTTCCAGTTGTGCTGATGGGCCTCAGGGCGGCTCACAAGCGTGACCTTGGCTCATCACCAGCCGAACTAGTCTTTGGCGAACCGCTGCGACTACCCGGGCAGTTCTTCTCACCGGCAGAGACGCAGCCGACCACAGAGACTGTCCGTCGTCTGAACAATGCCATGTCCCGCCTGCGTCCCGTGCCGACCGCCTGGCATTGTCGTCACGAACAGAACCGGCCGTTTGTCTCTCCTGACCTTTCTACAGCGACGCATGTGTTTGTGAGGGTGGACGCCCACAAACCACCGCTTACACCGCCGTACCAGGGCCCGTACGCCATCATCAGCCGCGGCAGCAAAGCGTTCGTGCTGGACCGAAGAGGCCGCCAAGAGACAGTCGCTGTGGATAGACTGAAACCAGCATATCTTGAGAGGGCCACCGACACATACCCAGTGAGCACACCCGCCACTGAACCGACACCTGGCCCTAACGCGGTGCCGACACCTGCTCCACCTGTCCATGCGCCAAGTATCGTATGGTCTCGTCGTGACAGGCCTATTAGACCACCGGCGCGTTTTACATAATTGTGTTGGTTTTATAATCATAGTTATTTTTCCTGCTATTTTCGGTGCTCGACACCTGGGGGGAAGCTGTGGGCCGACGGTAGTAGCGCCATCTGTTGGCCGGGTTTTAATCCGGTGTAGTGTTTCATGTCATTGACTTGTATGTATGTTCGTGTGTTGTCATTGAGTCTTGTGTGCGTAATTATATCAGTTGTGTTCTGTCTGCATGTTTGACGGTTGCTACAGACTAATGATTCGATTCGTCCGAAATTGAATGTTTGTCACGTTCAACTATACATTCTGTCCCAAACCCAATGTCTTGAGTAAGTCTCACTGTACTTGACTGGTGTATTCTTATAAAACGTTGAAGTAATATTGAGAAATAAACGTGTATATATACTGTAATAATATATATTTTAGATTTTTCAATCTATGACACGGTCGTGGTGTTTTGTACGGTGCGGCATGACTAAATTGTTTTTCTGTAAATCATTCAACCGCAGCGAGCATGTATAAAACACAATTCCCTTTGTACAGCAATTTCCATTCTTTCTTATTCTACCCGATTTGCTTGAAATGTGTGCACCTATGTGTGTGTATTTTTCATGGTGTATTACCTACATTACACACCACAATACAACAATAAAAAGACAATTACAAGAGCCTATAAAATGTTTGTGTATGTGTGTGTGTGTCTGCGCCGATGCTCAGACTATAACCGCGTGACGGACGGCATGACGTTGCCGGCGAGTCAACGCCGGCCGGCGGCGGCGGTTGCGGCAGCGTCCGGCGGACGGACGGAGCGTTCCGTCGGTCGCCGGCGGTCTGCCTCCGCTAGCCGCGCCGTCGACGACAGCTGGGCCGGTCGGCGGTGGACGGCGCTGTTGGACAACTTGCGAGGCCTGGTCGATCAAATGTACTCGGCCTGTGAAACTCACAGCAGTGTGTTGCAGTGCAAGGTGCGCGTGCTTGTTAGTTTGTTTGTTTGTTTAACGTTAATTGCCACAGATACATTTGAATATAACACACCGATTAAAGAAATTGTGGGCAAAGTCTGATTAAGCCATATATATTAATATATATATATATATAATACACAATTTTGAAGTCATATACAGTAATACCTCCGCTGACGAACGCTTCAGCTCACGAACTTTTCGCCTCACGAACATTAAATTCGCGAGCATATAGTCTCGGCTGACGAACTAGTTTTCGGCGGACGAACCAGACCACGCGGTCGAACAGCGCCACGGTCGCGGCCACGAGAAGCTGACACACGCTCACGGGGTACCAGTTCGTCACCGCCTTTCGTCGGGTGCACACGTGGTTTGTCTTTGATATATATGTTGGACCATATTGAGTGTAGTTTTGCTATTATGGGTCCGAAAAAAAACCCACCACAGGCTAGTGTTGAGCCTAAGAAAAGATTAAAGAAAATTACGATCGAGCAGAAGAAGGAGATCATTGAAAAACACGAACGAGGTGTGCGTTTGTGTGACTTAGCGTCCCAGCACCAGTTCGCTAAGTCTACTATTGCTACCATCCTGAAGAACAAGGAAGCTATTATGGGTGCGTGTGTGGCTAAAGGTGTTTCTGTGTTGTCTAAGCAACGGTCTCAGGCAATAGAAGAGGTTGAAAAACTTCTGTTGATTTGAATAAATGAAAAGCAGCTAGCAGGTGACAGTGTGAGTGAGAGTATCATCGCCGAGAAAGCACGGCAACTTCACTCGGATATCATCAAGATGCAAGCTGGAAGTTCGTCATCGATTGATGATTTGAAGGCTAGCCACGGATGGTTCGAGAAGTTTAAGCGTCGTACAGGGATTCACAGTGTCATTCGTCATGGTGAGGCAGCCAGTTCTGATGATATAGCTGCCGAAACGTACGAGGAATCATTTCTCAAGATGGTGGAAGAAGAAGGCTACGTTCCTCATCAAGTGTTTAATGCTGATGAAACCGGTCTTTTTTGGAAAAAGATGCCTAAGCGGACTTTCATTACACAGGAAGAGAAGTCCGTCCCTGGGCATAAGCCTATGAAAGATAGGCTAACCCCCCTGATGTGCGGCAATGCCAGTGGCGACTGTAAGATATAACCAATGTTGGTTTATCACTCAGAAAACCCTAGGGTCTTCAAGAAAAATCAGGTGGTTAAATCCAAGCTTCCTATAATGTGGAAGTCCAACACCAAAGCTTGGGTTACTCGTCTCCTGTTTATGGACTGGATGCATGATGTTTTCGCTCCTTCAGTGAGGAAATATCTCGAGGAGAAAGGACTCCCTGTCAAGTGTCTTCTTCTCCTTGACAATGCCCCAGCGCATCCACCAAGTTTGGAGGAGGAACTTCAAGGTGATCTTGAATTCATCAAGGTCAAATTTCTACCTCCCAACACAACCCCCCTCCTGCAGCCCATGGATCAGCAAGTGATCGCAAGCTTTAAGAAGGTTTACACTAAGGCTTCATTTACTCGGTGCTTTCACGTGACCAATGACACCGATCTATCCCTTAGGGATTATTGGAAGGACCATTTCAATGTGTATCATTGTGTTAAAATCATAGAAAAGGCTTGGCATGATGTTACCTTTCGAACCTTGAAAGCAGTATGGAAGAAGTTGTGGCCCGCATGCATCCTTGAGAGGGATTTTGAAGGATCTGATCCTCAAGACTCTGTTGTTGTGAACGACATTGTTTCCATGGGACAGAACATTGGACATGGAACATGGGACAAGTGGATGCAGATGACGACGAGGAGCTTGTTGCTGACCATAATGAGGTCCTCAACACACAGGATTTGATTTGCCTTCAAGAGCACAAGCAGAAGGAAGCCATTCAGTAGTTGTCATCTGAGGACGAGGAGATGGATACAGCATCAAGTGAGGGCATCAAGACCATGTTAGCTAAGTGGAGTGATGTGCAGGCTTTTATCGAGCAGTACCATTCTGAAAAGACTGTGGCTATGAGAATCATCGACATGATGAATGATAATGTGATGCCTCAGTTTCGTAAGACCATACAACTGAGAAAGCAACAGGTGTCAATTAAGAGGTTTCTAGTCAGCAAAAAGGATAAAGAGTCACTTTCTAAGAAGCAAAGAAGAGAAGCCACACTGGAGGTTGAGTTACCTACAGTGCTTATGGAAGCTGACTCTCCTTCCAAACAGTAACTCACTCCCTCCCTCTTATTTCTGTTATTGCAATTCGTTCGTTCAATACAATTATCTTATTACATTCGCTTCTTTTATTACAATTCGTTTCTTTTATTACAATTTGTTTCTTTGATTATTTTCGTTTATTTATTTAATTACAATACAATAAAACATTTATTATACATTAAATAAGGTATTTTTTGTAGTCTTAAGGCTTATTTAGTAGAAAATTATGTTTTATGGGGACCTGGGAACGGATTATTCTGATTTGTATGGTTTCTTATGGGAAATAAATGTTCGGAAGACGAACTTTTCGCCTTACGAACACTTTCTGGGAACCAATTATGTTCGTGAGCCGAGGTATCACTGTATATATATATATATATATATATATATATATATATATATATATATATATATATATATATATATATATATGTATTATATATATATATGACTTCAAAATTAAAATATGTCAAAATGACAAATTAAAATATGCCATGTTCTGCGAGCTCCTCAGGAGTAGTAGAACTAAAATATTCATAAAGAATAAAAAATGTATATGGCTTCTTTTCAGACGTTTAATTGGAATGTACCTAAGTAATCAATTTAAACAAACTTGCTGAACATGAAGACAAGAATACAATATACTTTACATGACATATAAGAAGATAAGTCACTCAGGCGACACATGGTATCAACATAATAGAGAAAACAGAAAGTCATGTGTGTGTGTGTGTGTTTGTGTGTGTGTTTGTGTGTGTGTGTGTGTGTTCTTGGGATGAGGTTGCAAGTCACAAATGGTATTGGTAATATATTTCCAAATATCTGGTGCTGATACGATTTATCAATCAATATACGGCATGAAATTGCGCAAAAACGCTGGTTTCTTTCAATCATGCATTAAATTCAATTGAACGCTTCCATTTACAACGCCTAAACGCCAGTAGAACACGTATGCACGTATCACAGCATAACACGACAAAACTATCCGACAGATATAAGAAAATAATCACTAAGGACTAAGTGTGTGTGTGTGTATATGTGTGTGTGTGTGTGTGTGGGCAGGAAGCGATAATGTTACTGGACGCGAGTGCACGAGATTTTCACAGTTTGATCAAGTGGTTGAAGATTCAGTGGGAGTATGAGAACACTCCCCTGCCACAGCGACCCAGTTCTGTGTCGTGGGAGATCAGAAAGACACTGCCGAACTCGGTTTGTCTGTGTGTTTGTCTGTGTGTTTGTGTGTGGCAGTGCGCAGGGTTTTCTATTGTTTATAGTTCTAATAGACATTTCTTTTTATATAAGACGATTTGTAGAGAGGTAAATTTTCAATTTTATCGTGCAAATTTCTTTCAGCGTCTCGTGTTTGTTTTGCTTATCTATTTGTGCATTACGGGATTTGAGCTTGCGTTCGAGCTGTGCCGTCTCCAAATCATGGCTTTCTTTGAACCATTGAATTGTTCTCCTTTTAACTATTTCGCAGTCTGGACTATTCCACATTTTCTATGCTCCTCTTATAAGGCAGACTGTTCTGTTTGATCTTCTGTCGGAATCTTGTTTTTTTAGTTTCATACCATGTCCCATTTGATTCCTCTCATTCCCAACAATCTAGCCTTCTCGATCCGTTCTCTTGTCCGCCTCGTAGCCGAGTGGCTAAGACGCACGCTGTGTGCACGAGAGGCACAGGTTCGATTCCCTGGCGAGGTGAAACTGTTTGGTTCGTTTGTGTGTGGCGACCGGACCTGCGGTGTGCCAGCCGGGGCTTTTCCCATGCAAATTCACATTTGTAAATTCACACACACACACACACACACATTGTTCACACATTGAACATTTGTGTAATCGTTTCATGTATTGTTTATGTGTATGTATGTATGTATGTGTGTGTGCGTTTGCTTGTGTTTATTCGTGTTTGTGTAGCACTCGCGTGTATCGCAGCTGAATACGCGCTCCTGTAGTGCTCTTGTGGATGCCTCCACTTGTACGCACGACAATATTGAGCCCGCCACCGCGGCAAACACACACGGCGACGGCGTCTGTGTCAGCTATGATGCCGATGGAAAACGCAGCTCAAATGCGTCCACAGCGACTTTCGTTTCAAAATCATCTTCCGATAACGAAATCGCAACCTCCGCCTTGTGTAATTTTTCCAAAAATCACCGCTGCTCTTTGGCTATTGCTGAAGGAGATACAGCCGTGCCTCTGTGGGGTGTTTGTACGTCCAGCACTAATACTCGCCCATCTTCCATCACTATTACGCGTTCTGTCGCCACTGCTGCTATAAGTACTCATTCTTCGTTTGTTTCCAAAAGTATACCAGTTTCTGCTACTGGTATACGTTCATTGCCCGCCACTATAACTCACTCAGTGTGTAGCACTAATAGTGACACGACTTCCATCACTAGTACTCAGTCGGTGTCCGCCACTAGTATTCACGCGGAATCTCTCCCTAACACTGCCTATCCGTCCATCACTAATAACTTGCCACACTGTACTCTTCCGACATCCACCACTAGTACTCATACTGCGTCCACCACTAGTACTCATACTGCGCCCATCACTAGTACTCATAATGTGCCCATCACTAGTACTTATACTGCGCCCAACACTAGTACTCATTGTGTGTCCATCACTAGTACTCATACTGCGCCCAATGTTGTATTCTCTCGTGCGCGCTCGTTCTCCTCGGCACTCAGCGACAATGTCGGACCGAATGTTCAGCGCACGTGTGTTGCACGTGGACTAGAGAGCAGTGCGTCTGTCCGTGTGCCACGTGGTGCCGACACGTGTTGCACCACACGTGCGCCGTCATTGGGTCGCGGTCGCGGCTGGCGTCGCAACACCGCCCCTGCGACCGCCAGTCGGCCGGGCGGCGGTCACGCGCTCAAAACGCCGACACAGCGAAACACGGTGAGTTTTGAATGTGTGTCCATTTGCCAGTGTAATGTTTAGTTTACTCGGTTGAATCAGTCGTAAGTGGAATGTCATTCCCTGCTGGTGCATATGATTCCTATACTGAATTGTTAATTTTTTCCAATTTTTCTGTTGAATACTATACCTTTTACAATTTCATTTGTCCCAACTGAAATCAAAATTGTCCCAGCTAGAACCACAATTTATGTTATTGATTTTACATTGAATATCAAACTTAATTGTTATCAGTACATTTTATTGTATTTCACATGAGAAATTTAGCATTAGTCGTAAAACACAGATATGTACTACTTATTATGTACTATACAATTATGTACTATGGTATGTACTACAATTACAATGCAGATATGTACCGTATGTACTTACTTTATGAGGAACTCTATCAGCCATTATATCAATGTCAGCGTATAGTGCGCATATACCACCAGCGCAGTATGTATATTTTTAGTATCTTTTTTCTATTGGATACTATTATCTACACGTTTTATTTGTTTTTTAACATTTAAGTTTAGTTACTTATCGACAGAATTGATTGCAAAGTTAGGCATCCGTTGAAACTGGTTGTGTTTGTGTATATATTTGTGTGCGCGTGTGTGTGTGTGTGTGCGCGCCACAGTGTCATTTATCCGCAGTCAGGACACGCTCGGCTACCGCCAGTACATCATCCGTCGTTCCGTCACACTCGGCCGGACATTTTGCCGGCCGATGCGTCGACTGCGTTGACGTATCGGCCGTCACAGCGCATTCTGACGTCGCCCAGGACGGCTCCGCTGAGTCGGGATGGTGCACGGTCAAAGGCCGCTCGCGTCATCGGCAAAGCAGCCAGCGTTCTGCCCTAGCACTATCTCTTTCTTGTGGTGAGGTCGCAATCGACAACAACCCACGTGATCGTTCGCTATCTTCTTCTTGGGCGCATTGCAAGGCCATAACCCATTCGGTGGGCGGTTTGACGCCCGGCGGGAATGACAGCACGACATCTGAACAAGACCAGAAAGATGCGCCAACCGTACTGGCTACACACAGCAATGATGAAGACGATATTGACGAGGATGACGATGAGGATATGATGAGCGCCGAGAGGGCTCTTCAGTCGGCCATCGACACAGAACACAGTCTGGAGCTGCAGCTGCGCGAGGCGCAGGATTCTCGACTCGACGATTTGGACACCGATGACGCCGCGTCGCTTGTGTGTGCCGTCGAGACAGAGCATGCGGCGGCGACGGTGCATCACTCCGGCGACGCACGGCAAGATTCGCCGGTCGGCAAGATGCCGCGTGTCTCAGCCACGGCCGTTGTAACGCGCCGGTTCGCCGCCGAATTGGCTCAGATGTCGTGGGCTGATCAGGTGGAATTCATCGAGCAGCGGCTCAACGACAATCACGAAGACCAAGTCGCCTTCTCTTCCGCTGATTCTCCGTCGGCCGGCACAGCTGTAGACGCTGACGCAGCGGCGGCGGCGGAGACTGCCGAGTCGCCGGACGGACACACGCCGCCGCACTTGGAGACAATCCGGCGACTGGAGGAGCGCCAAGCACGCGCCGAGCGGCGCCGGCGCGCCTTCATCGAGCAGAAGACGCGACGGCTGAGCGAGCTGAGCGGCAAGATCGCCGAGGTGCGGCGACAGAAGCAGGTGTTGCTGGCGCGGCGTCGTGCCGTGCTCGAGCGCAAAATGGCGCGCGCCGACGAGCAGCGGCGCCGCCACCTGCTCGACATTGTGCGGCGCGCGCACGACGAGGAAGCCAAGGCGCGCGAGATCGCCTTCATCAACGAGATCGAGGCGCAGAACCGGCGTCTGGACCGCTACGAGCTGGAGGAATCACAGCGCGCGCGGCTGGCCGGCTTGTGCGAGGAGCGACAGCGGCGCGCCGACGAGAAAGCGGCTCTGGCGGCGGCCGTCGGCCAGAAGCGGCGGCATATTCAGCAGCAGCGACTGGCGCAGCTCGAGTTGATCCGGCAGCGACGGCGGCAGCGGCTGGAACGTATCGATCTTCAGCTGCGACAGCGAGAAGAGCAGCGTCAGGAGATGGCCCGCGTCAAGCAGCGGTGAGTAGCCTCCGGCCGTGTGGCTTGTGTGTGTATGTGTAGTGTTGGCTGTAGTTGATGTTGTTATGGCGGCGCCGAGGGCAGGGGGCTGGGAGAGGCTGAAGCTGGCAATTCTCAAAGAATTATTGAGCACAAAACAAGTAATTTTTAATCTGGAAAATTGTGCCACTCGGTGAATATTTGGTAGACTTGAAATATATTCACCCAATTTATTTCGTGCTTGTGGTCCACGATACAGAATGATATTTTGAGTTCATGTTTGTGTGTGTGTGTGTGTGCGGGGAGCAGGGATCGTGATGAACGAATATCTGCCTTGCAAGCAGCTCACCAAGCTACCGCCCAACACCTCCAACAACGAATCAAACTCAAACAGCAACAATCGGCCAAGCGACACGAGGAGAACATGGAGCTGATCAGACAGCGTGCGCTTGAGCTCGGCGCTCGCGGAGCCGCCGCCGCCGGTGCTGCGGCAACCAGCACCGCCGGCGAACAGATCCAGACGTCGACGTCACTTGCCGTACGTCAATCGCCGGACGTTGACGTACGGCGACTTGACGAGCGACGCGACAAGCTGGCGGCTCAACTGACAACGCACGCGTGCACGTGCGCGCTGGGTCAACATCGTTCTTGTCGTACAGCGCAGTTGACGGCGTCTGCCGGAGCGGCGGCATGCGGCGATCGCGTGCGTACGCGGTTGATGCGCTCACTCGGCGATATCGGCCGGCTGCTGGACGACGGGACGCGTCCGGCGTGTCAGCTGCAGCGGGCGCTGGGCGTGTGTTGCGGTCTGCTTCAGCAGCATGTGAGTACACACACACACACACATACACACACACACACACACACACAAGCAGGCACACTCGCACAAAACTGACAAAGTACTAGATGATTGATGGATGTTAACAAGTTTTTCCCGCATACAGGCGTGTTGATGCCTGGAATCAGTTGGGGGAGGATATTGTAGGAGCTAACAGGGTAGGAAAGATTGAATAGTGTGCAATTCTGGGGATTTAAGGGGATATGCTAGATATTTGACAGGAAATATGACAGTACAGGCTTAGCTCATTTCCTGTAGGTATAAATATGTGATCACACATATGCATGCAGGCATACATACACTCTCATACAGCTCTATGCAGACAAATTACCGTCCTTTCCTCTTCTATCTTCCTCCAACACACTGGACTGCGTGATGTAGTGGTAGCACACCCGCCTCACAACCGGGAGGTCCGTGCTTCGAATCCCGGCGGCGAATAATTCAACAGCCCTTGTCCACCCAGCAGTAAATGGTACCAGATATCAGTCATGTGTTGGGTCATACATTTCTGGGGAGGTGGTCCTCTCTAATACGTCTTCCGTCCATGTGGCGCCATAGTGTGGAGAGTGTAGGTTCTGCGGTGGCAGCGAGCTGCACGGGACACACCTGTGTGGTCATAAGCTTCGGCTTCTTCCCGTGTAGAAGCTGTCACTTGAGGCCTTCAATCTTTAACTCAACAGTTAGTAGGGATTGGAGAATGTTCTTGCAGCGCTTGAGATTTGCAAAGTTGTTTGCATGTTTCCATTTCCAAGCTTTGTTTGAGTGTTTGATGTTAGCTACGTGCGTGTTTGTGTGTTTGTGTGTGCTTCTGCGGCGTTGGCTGATGTTGCGACAGAAAAACAACGCCGTTCAGCTGTTGTTCGCCTCGGCCGGCGGCTGTTCTGTCCTTTTTTCACTTCTCACAATCGCCGGCCGTCAAACGACTGGTGCATTTTCTCCACAAGCGGCTGCTGCGTCGGACGCTGCGTCGGACAAGACGATCGGTTTGGCGGCAACGCTTGTGACAGCCGCCTGTGACTCACAATCAACCGTCAGCGCATTGATGGTTGATGTAGGCGCGTTCGCAGCGTGTGTACAAGTCTTCACCAAGATGCTATGGCGTTTGCGCGCGCGTATGCAGGCGCAACACAACGCCGCAAGCGAGGCGGACTCGAAAACTGACGCTGGGGAGTCCTTGGAGACGTCTATAGACACGACGACCGCCTTGGCTCACGCTGTGGCCGCTGTGTTGGCGTCGTGTGATGCGTCCGTCGGCCCGACGTCCGTCATATCGCCGCATCTGTGCGACTACCTGGCCGGCGGCGGTTTTGTGCACGTATTGACGCTGCTATTTCGACGCTGCGGCGGCGGCGGCGGCGAGCAATGGCGCGTCCGTCTGGCGCCGCTTTTGACGTACGGCGTGAGTGTGCTGCGTCACATCATCACAGCCGTTCTTTCTTGCGTCAACGGCAACGACGTCGATAGTACGGCCGGTAATGTGGGTCGTCGTGCCCGTCGACGTCGACGAGCGGCCCGCGGTGGCGGTGGTGAGGCTCGGCAGTGTGCCGGGGACGACAACAGCCGGGGTCGGACGGAATTGATGTCGAGTTTGTGTGAGACGCGCGCTGTGTCCGCTCTGCTCACGCTGCTTCATGGCCAGCTGCCCGCTTTGCAATCGCTCAATAGTCAGCATGTTAGTCAGCAGCAGGCTTTGCAACAGGAGGTCGTGTTGCAGGCGTGTCGCGTGGTGGAGCAAGTGCTTCTGGCGCTGCAACAAGTGGCCATGTTTGATTTGACCATGTTTCAGGTGACACACACACACACACATACACACACACACACACACACACACACACACACACACACACACACACACACACACACACACACACACACACAGTGTGTGTTTGTCTGCTTGTGTAACTGTATTTGTCTGTCTGTCCGTAGGTTTGTGTGTTTGTATATCTGTGCTACTATATCTGTCTGTATGTGCGTTTTGTGTGTGTATATATACGTGTGTTTGTGTTTGTCTGCGCGTGTGTGCTTGTGTTTTTGTGTAATATCCACACACACACACACACATATACACACACACACGCACACACAGAACCAAAGCTGTCCACATCCAGCTTCTGCTAACACGGTAGCCATCATTGAGGATGTCACGGCCACATCGTTCGTGCGTGTGGCCGCTTCTCTCACCGGCCTGTGCTCCCAATTGCTATCTCCAACCACATTGGCTGCTGTCTTGTCCGACGTCCAACAGCTGCAGCTGTGCCGGCTGCTCACACTGCTTCTGCCGCTGATCGGCTGCTACTGTGTCGCCAGCGACGTGCGTCAACAACAGCTGAGCGAATCGGCTGCGTCTTCGCTGGCGGCGCCTTCGCCGGCGGGACGTGCATCTTTGCTGCAGCAGCTTTTGCGGCTGCCCGTGCAGTTTTTCAGCGAGCCCCGGCTGCGGCAGCTGCTCTACCCGACGCTGCTGGTGTGCTGTCGTGATAATCAGCCGGTTGTGCGGCAGTTGGCTCAAGAATTCAGCTATCAGGTGCGCTCATGTGTGGGTGTGTCGGTGTGTTATTTTTCACGTGCAAGTGTGTGTGTGTGGGTGTGTGTAGGTGTGGGTGTATGTGTGTCGGTGGGTGTGATTGTGTATATGTGTGTATGCAAGTGTTTGTGTATTTACGTGAGTGTCTGAGTGGTTACATGTGTGTCTGTGTGTGTGTGTGTGTGTGGTTTCATGTGTGTTTGTGTGTATTTACGTTTGAGTGTGTGTGTGTGTGTGTGTGTGTGTGTGTGTGTGTGTGTGTGTGTGTGTGTGTGTGTGTGTGTGTGAGTGTTTACGTGTGTGTTTGTGTGTATTTACGTGTGAGTGTGAGTGGTTACGTGTGAGTGTGTGTGTGTGAGAGAGAGAGTGGTTACATTTGTGTGTGTGTGTGTGTGTCTGTCTGGGGTGATTTGTCAGGAGTTGGACGAGTTCATCGTGAGTGGAGAGTGTGATTGGACCGATCCGCTGACGTCACTGATGTTGGCCAAGGCCGGATTTCAAAAGCCGACGCACACACGCAAATAGCCGTGTCATTATCGCTACATTCAAATGAACTTTCTGCTGAAAATATTGAAGTTGTGTGGAAAATGTAGATATTTTTTTGCTCTATGAATTTGAGTGGTAACTTAATATTCGAAAAACACGGGGAAGAATATTTGAAACGAAAGAGTTTTGTCAAACTGAAGAGTCGGAACAAATGCGCTATAATTGTTTCAAGAAACGATACGATATTGCGTTTATGTATTGATTTGTGCTTGTGCAATTCGCTCTAGACTGGCTTGTTTTTGCAATCAAACTCGTGTGTTTGTTTGTGTGTGTGTGTGTGTGTGTGTGTAATGTATTTGCAATACACACATTGTCCATTGCAATTGTGCAACAATGGCGTAAAAACCGTTTGCAAGCAGAGTAGAATGATGAAACTGATGAAAGACGAGCACGTTTGCTTTGTGGATGCATGCACTTTTGCATCATCAACTGTTTGGCTGTTGATCCTACCAACTGTATATGGTGTGCAATACAGGTGCCATAAATCAAGCATTGTCGCCCGTTGTTTCAAACGCCATTGCGTCCAGTGTACGTGTCATTTCAACTACCAACCGATATCGGTTCAAATGTCAAGTGTCAGTTAGGTGTAACAGTGGTGTGTTCGTGTCTATGTGTGTGTTTGTTTGTTTAGTGATTATGGTGATGGTTTCTCTATGGTTGATAGTCCCTATCATTCTGGTAGGCACAACTGTCACAGACCCGGTTATAAGAGAGTATTTCCTCGGGTCCGTCTTGTATACCTCTATACGTGTAATTTTCCCCGGATATAAGAGACTTACATAGGAGAGATATAAGAGAGACTTTATATAAGCGATAGGATATAAGAGACTTTATATAAGGGATAGGATATAAGAGACTTTATATAAGCGATAGGATATAAAAGAGACTTTATATCAGCGGTAGTACAACGCTTGCGCAAATAGCTTCATCTGTCAATTCAGATTCTATTGAAGACAAACTAGCTCCGTCTGGTGGACGTTTTAGCGGCACCAGTTTGAAGTTGAAGCCGTTTGAAGTGCAGCTTTGACTTGCAATTATCGTTTGTATAATTGCATAATAACAGCCCTATACGTTCGTTCCAATATATTTAGATCTGATTTTCCAAAAAGAATTCAATTTAATCATATTTTTAATTGATTAACAGATTGTGGCAGTGCTTCTGGTCCTAGTCTGGTGAGTTTTTTACGTATATAATCATTTGTCGAGCGGAAATGTTGTTGCACACTAACATATGGGGATTCATCAAATGTAGAATTACATCATCCCCATGAGGAACGTTTGTGCCTGGGAATGGACAACGATAATGAGGGTGTTTTGGCGGATATAGATTATTGGTGAATATCGGGAACATCCTCGAATCACGTATACTTATTATAGAATCACGTGTTACTATAATTAAATTAAAATATTGTTAACTACACTTGTTAAGTACGGTTAAACATGCATAGAAAACAATTAGTAAATCAGCTATATATTACATTCACACATTTACATAACATTAATACATAATTACAATAACGAAACAATACAATAAGATACGATACCCGCAGCGGCTGAACACGAATACGCGGGGAGCACGAATAAGTCGCGGGAACACAATGAAGCGAGCGAACAACCCTAGCACTGTGTGACAACACGCACTATTCTCGACTGAAGATGCTAGTGTACCCGCAGCGGCTTGACACGCATACGCGGGGAGCACGAGTAAGTAGCGGGAGCACAATGAAGCGAGCGAACAACCCTAGCACTGTGTGTCAGCACGCCTTATACTCGACTGAAGATGCTAGTGTACCCGCAGCGGCTTGACACGCATACGCGGGGAGCACGAGTAAGTAGCGGGAGCACAATGAAGCGAGCGAACAACCCTAGCACTGTGTGTCAGCACGCCTTATACTCGACTGACTTGTCCAACACCTGTAGCACCGGCCGGAATACCTTCACTCCAAGTAGGACACCGGTCACGTGACCGTCTGGAAGGTGCCGTGCGATGTCTGAGCAAACAGTCGTGTGAATTGTCGCGGGGAATAGCGGGACTACGATCGTCGTGGGTGGTGTGAACACACAGTAGTACTTCCGCCGGCTTGCGTGGAGAATGGGCAGCGCACACAGGCGGCTCAGACAGACAGACGCAAGCACACACGCGGCGCGAATATACAGCGCGACACAAACACGACATAGCCAGACGGCGATGACATAGCCAGACGGCGACGTAAACACACGGCGCAAATAGGTGACGAAAATATCACATCCGGTGGTGTGCACGGTGCGAACATACATACAATCATATTGCGAAGTGTGTAAATTTATACAATGAAATGAATTTATGTAATGAAACAAACACGCAACGAATATAACGCAAACACACGCACAACATAAACATGCAACGCATAAACTAAAATAATACAACGACAATCAATACAAAAGAAACATGTGTGTGTGAATAAGTGTGTACGCCACAGGAGCCCCCTCCTCAGATCAGGGCGAGAAGCGAACAGGTGGCCTGATGCGTCGGCCTGATCGAGAATGAATGTGTTGTGGTGTTGCTGTGTCACCGGATAATTGTTGTGATGATGTTGGCGCACCGGGAAGTTGTTGCGAGTGCTGTTGCGATGCTGCGCGTGTTGCTGAGCATGTTGCTACGTTGTTGCGCGTGTTGCTGAGCATGCTGCTGCGTTGCTGCGCGTGTTGCTGAGCATGTTGCTGCGTTGCTGCGCGTGTTGCTGAGCATGCTGCTACGTTGTTGCGCGTGTTGCTGAGCGAGTTGCTACGCTGTTGCGCGTGTTGCTGAGCGAGTTGCTACGTTGTTGCGCGTGTTGCTGCGTTGTTGCGCGTGTTGCTGATCACTTCTTTGAAGATTTAGACTTACTGTCCATCTCCAGGCTAATTCAGCTATAGCGGCTGGACACGCAAAAATCAAGACCAAGATCGAGATCGCAGATCGAGATTCATGATGTCAGATGCAAGTGTACCTGTAAAACCCGCAGCGGCTTGACACGCATACGCGGGGAGCACGAGTAAGTAGCGGGAGCACAATGAAGCGAGCGAACAACCCTAGCACTGTGTGTCAGCACGCCTTATACTCGACTGAATTGTCCAACACCTGTAGCACCGGCCGGAATACCTTCACTCCAAGTAGGACACCGGTCACGTGACCGTCTGGAAGGTGCCGTGCGATGTCTGAGCAAACAGTCGTGTGAATTGTCGCGGGGAATAGCGGGACTACGATCGTCGTGGGTGGTGTGAACACACAGTAGTACTTCCGCCGGCTTGCGTGGAGAATGGGCAGCGCACACAGGCGGCTCAGACAGACAGACGCAAGCACACACGCGGCGCGAATATACAGCGCGACACAAACACGACATAGCCAGACGGCGATGACATAGCCAGACGGCGACGTAAACACACGGCGCAAATAGGTGACGAAAATATCACATCCGGTGGTGTGCACGGTGCGAACATACATACAATCATATTGCGAAGTGTGTAAATTTATACAATGAAATGAATTTATGTAATGAAACAAACACGCAACGAATATAACGCAAACACACGCACAACATAAACATGCAACGCATAAACTAAAATAATACAACGACAATCAATACAAAAGAAACATGTGTGTGTGAATAAGTGTGTACGCCACAATATAAACATAATTATATGCCAGTTTTTAGGGATTTTCTTGGAAAACAAAAATCAGTTGTTTCAAGCTTTGTGTATAGAAACGTATACTTTGGAGGGAATATCGCTTGCAATATCGTTTTCGTTCTTACAAACATCCACTATTGCCGAATTTTTCGCTGATAACAGCTCAGAGATGCTGATAGCGCACGAGAGGCTGCATCAGGCGACCGGCTTGAGGAGACAAATTAACTCGGCCACTAGCCCCTCCGAATACGTACTGCCCTACGAGATAGCCGAGATGAAACCTCCCGAATATTCGCCCATCGATCTCTTTCCCATGCCCACCAAGTCACTGCCCTCTTATGAGGAGTCTGTCAGTCGCAATGAAGACTGTACGTTCCGCTACAAAGCCGGAACGTCGGGCACCATCGTCCAGGCTCCTCTAGCGAGGCACAATGATCAGCCAAGTTCGTCGAGCATTTCTCTGAGTAGAGACTCCAGCAGCGTGTCATCGCCGGGCGATCCAAGCGAAGCAGAGGTGGAGTTCTTTGAGAAGTACAGCCGCCAGCCGGCCGAGGTGCCCGAACGCTACAAAATGACCGTCGCAAAACGCTTTAGAAACGTGCGCGCCGACCGCGAGGCGACCCGTCCGCGTTGAACTGATCGAACTGATGTATTTGAGCCGGTGCTATTGGGTCTATTTGTCTGGATTATCGACTGTTACTCTGGGATATTTCTACAAATTCTCGAGGCTCAAATTCTGTATGAAATACACAAATGTGGTATGCATGTGGAAATGTTTCATTTGAGCGATGAAGTTTTCGGGTAGCCCTCACATCAGCAATTAGTGCATGATTTATTGGCAGGTGACTCGAATACACTTCCCACTTGCATTTATCACACCAACCAAGAACAAAGTCTTTTGATATACACGATATTTTATTACGAGCGCTGATTTCCAACCAAAAACGCGTGATTGCATATATATATATATATATATATATATATATATATAGATGAGTGAAAAATCACGCTAGAATGATAGCATTTCGAATGACTCGAACACCCATTGGTACAGTCCACACATACAGGACCCCCGAACGAATACAAACACACACCAGTAGACACAATAAGTAGCTCTGTGAATACATTGATTTTGAAGGCATATGCCAATCAAAACACACACACACACACACATAAATGATCGCCAAAGATAGTTCGATGTTTAGTCTTCTTCAACACAATCACACTGAGCTCAACGAATTGAAAACCAGTTACACCCACATGTATGCCAAGCTTGTGAACGCACACATCGCAGGGGCAAGCACACTTGCAACAACACAAAAACCGGCGCAGCCAACGCGACATCGACATTTCACGACTCGACTTAATGCAACCAGGACACACACACACACACACACACGCACACACACACACACACGCACACACACACACACACGCACACACACACACACACACATTTCCTAACAACTCACAACTCAAAACTCTGAAGAGACACAAAGACGTGTGCGTGTATGTGTGTATATGTGTATATGTGTGTGCGTGTGTGTCAGTGAACAAATAAACGTAATAACTTGCTTGAAAACGACTTACTCGATAATAAAGCAACACAATACAACCGAATTCAAACTCTACAAACCCATACACTACCGCTTATGCATGACTTGAATACGTTCATATAATGTAGTTATCTATGAGAATATCAACATATTTCACATATACACACACACACACACACACACACACACACACACAAGTGGTATTGAGTCTACACAACCAGAATGGTCCACACATCACCTGGGTCCGTATCAACACACACACACACACACACACACACAAACACACACACAAACACACAATATTTTCAAACACACGAGCGAGTAGAAAGGACGCATAGCTCGAATTGAACGATAGCTGACAATAATAAAACACACACACACACACACACACACGTTGGCAGTTCACAGAGATATGATGGAAGGGCAGGTATGTATGGTTTACTGTGTGTGTGTGTGTGTGTGTGTGTGTGTCTGGATTGGAAGGCGTCAGAGAATGCCGTTGGTGAAGTACTGAAATCCGTCATAGAGTTTGGTGGTGAGCGAATTGAGCGACGAATCAGCCATACATTCCACCAGCTGCTGTAACTGCCGCTCCGTCAGACTCATGTGAAATCGCTCGCGTAACAGCTGCACAGTGGACGCGTCCCACCGCAGACACGGCAGCTGTGAACCTACACACACACACACACACACACACACACACATTATATTACGTTGTGATTATAGCAGCGATTATAGTGAGTATGTCTAGAAGGAAAAGCAGGTTCCAATAAGAGACGAGAATCATTAGAGGACCTAAGTGAACGAGTGGATCTTTTAGAGGACAGAATATCAAATAAATACGAAGGCAACGCACACACACACGCACACACATCAGATTGCACAGAAGTTGCCGGTAAAATGTAAAAACAACAAAAATACTATGAAACGATTAAATGATTCAATGATTTTTCTTGTGGACAACAAGCAGCCCACCTCACAAATATTACAGACAGATTGAAATTATTGGATTTATCATGGCTGTTGTGCAAAATGAAGGATTCGAACCACCCAGGAAGTCTGGTTCTTAGGGGATGCGAGCATTCCTGTGATTGTTTTTGAAGAAATATGTTAAACCCATGCATTATATTTTCCTGAAAAACGTAGTTTTGCTTAATTCTCTTAAAGCAGTTGTATGAACGAAAATTAAATAAAAAGATTAATTATTACGTCGTTTGTATTTTTATATTTTCGTATATCTATCAAGGATACAGGGGGTGCGCGAACTGAGTGCGGGTATAATGTTGGTGCGAGAGTTGAGAAAGTTTGAGAGCCACTGTTCTAGAGGCTAGGCCAGTGTTGGTTGCTCACCTAATCGCATAATCTCGACCAGCGTAATAATTTTGTCGTGATGTTTCCTGGCGGCCAGCAGTCCCTGCAGCATGAGGATCTTGAAGTAGGCGAACAAATCCGACTGTTCTCCGTCCATCACATCGACAAATTCGGGCGTCAATTTGAACGGCGAACATTCAAAGCCCAGGTTCTTGGGCGACATGCACAACATGAATCCGTAGTCAATATGAACCAGGTGACCGACATCGTCCAACAAGATGTTGCCGTTGTGCCGGTCCTTCACCTAACACACACACACACACACACACACACATAATGTATATACATATATCAGAACTATGCTCGATGAATTTTGTGTGCTGTTTTCTGTATTTTTATTAATAATTTGTATATTCGTTCATGTTTTGATATTTTTGGCAAAAATATTCCAAATAAACAAAACACACACACACGACAGTGGAATATTGTGTCTATGACCCCCGTCAGATTGATCTCAACATGACAGGAACGGCCCAAGAAATGATGAAACCACAGAGAGAACACAGAGAGAACACAGAGAGAACACAGAGAGAACACAGAGAGAACACAGAGAGAACACAAAGAGAACACAGAGAGAACACAGAGAGAACACAAAGAGAACACAGAGAGAACACAAAGAGAACACAGAGAGAACACAAAGAGAACACAGAGAGAACACAGAGAGAACACAAACAGAACACAGAGAGAGAACACAGAGAGAACACAGAGAGAGAACACAGAGAGAGAACACAGAGAGAACACAGAGAGAACACAGAGAGAACACAAACAGAACACAGAGAGAACACAGAGAGAGAACACAGAGAGAACACAGAGAGAACACAGAGAGAACACAGAGAGAGAACACAGAGAGAACACAGAGAGAACACAGAGAGAACATGCCAATTCCAGCACCGACCTGTAGCAGATAGCTGACCAGACAGTAGGCGGCGCAGCTTTGTACAAAATTGCGCTGCGCCTCCAAAAACAGCTCGCTGTTGGCCGCGCCGAACTCGTGCTCGAAATAGCTGCGCAACGAACCCTGCCGACTGTTCTTCTTGATCTGATGCAGCGACACCGTGTTGGGCACCGGCTCAATGAGACCGCTCTCGCTGGACAGCGGCACAATACGGTACGGCCGCAGCCACAACGGCACTCGCTCCTGTCGCCACACGTCGGCCAGCGTCTCGAGCAACTGCGACGCCAACAGCTCTTGCCGCAAGTCGTCGCCGCACTTGACAATCACCGGCAGCAAGCGCCAGCCGGCCAAATGGCCGTACGGCGAGGCGGCGCGCAGTCGCTGCTGTTTGAGCAGCCACGGCTCGCGCAGCACGGCAGCCGACGGGTCTTGCGGGTCGCGCACAAACGTACCGCGCGGCGCCGCGCCGACGCACGCCGTCAGTCGCCGACGTACCTCTCCGGCGGCAATCATTGACGGCGCGGCGGCCGGCGTGACGCACGCGTTGCCGTCCGGCATGTCGACCGGCGGCACGCTACCCGTCTGCAAATACTAACACACACACACACACACGCACACAGAGGCAAACTATAAAACACATCAACAGGCAGTGCAGCGTATAAAATTCAGAATGTGTGTGTGTGTATCAGTGTGTAAATATATGAGCTTTTCATACTAATTTTTGCAACGAGAGCCAAACTAACGTTTCTAATTTTTTCCCCCGTTTTTCGCTAGTTGTTGTACAGAGCACAGTAATAGCTCAGACATAGCTAGAAAAGGTAAAACGTCTACCTACCAATCCCAATTGAAAACTTTCAAATCTAATGTTATGAATGAATGTGATAAGTGAATGTATATGTAAGTGAATATAAGTGTGTGTGTGTGTTTGTAAACCTACATGTGTGTGTGTGTGTAAGATATGCATAATACATAAACCAACACACCTGTTGTGAAATATCATCATCCTGCTGGCTCCAACAGTCCTCATCACCATTCACCACAGTCACCGCCGCAGTCACCGCCGCTACTTCTCCTCCTGATGACGTGGAAGGAGTGGAGCTGGACGTTGATGCCGGATCGACGCATGTGTCGGCGGGCGCTGGCAGTCGGTCTAGTTGTTCTTCAGAGCGCGTGGCTCGCAGGGAACTGATACACTTGGCAGGAACAGGCGCTGTTTGGCTGTCGTCCACTTCAACCACCTCCACGTACAACATGTACGGCGCCTTATCCTGAACACACACACACACATACACATACGTTTGATTGTTTAGATTGTCAAGCGGCTTAGATCGAAGACAATTTTTTATGTCAATTATGAGATAAATATAGATGTAGAAATTATAGAGATGGATGAAAATAACTATAATAAGTATACAAATAAATCATATATATGTAACAAATAATAATAATGATAAATACAATACAAATAAACAATATATAATAAATAAATAAAAACTACATGATATCCAGAAGCGAGATGAAATTAGCGAGTCAAAAATTCGTCACAAAAAATACAAGAATGATTCGCCTGGCCACCTTGGAGTTGAGAACGGTGGCTGCCTGCGGAGGCACGCGGACCACGTGGTGTTGGCGTGCGCCGGCCGCATGTAGCGGCAGCCACACACGCGCCGGCAGGTTGAGATTGAGCTGCGACAACTCGCTGAGTAGCTGAGTGGTTTTGGCGTGACGTGTCGGCATGACGCTCAAACGCTGGCCAATTGAAATCAGCGCACTGATAAACTCCAGCTGAGGTAGCAACCGCGGCGCCTGATAAAACACACACACACACACACACAATTCATTACATTAGGTAGATATTTATACAGCACATACACATCAATCATGGGACCTTGAGACTAACTTAAGGCACATACGAACACACACACACATATACACACGCAGACACATACGCACACACACACACAACAAACTTTGCGTTTTGTACTGTGGTTTTAGGTTTGTCGGTCTTGCTACCAAAATGGGGCAGAGCAAGCAAGCGAACGAGACAGACAGATAATGTGAGGAGGAGAGAGAGTGGGGAGTACTCACTCCGCAGCAGCACTGTACAGGTCGACCGAGCAGCTCACTGCATTTGGCCTGTTGACTGTCGAAACAAGTGCAGCCATTGTCGAACGCCCGACCTGAACTGACATCACCCAGGTAATAACCCACTGTGCCTACACACACACACACACACAAACACACACACACACACACACACACACACACACACACACACACACACACACGAATACATATACACACATACAATTGTATAGTTTGGGATAATTCAGGCAAGAGGGGTGATGGGAAAAAACTGAAAAGGACTAGATGTTTGAGAGATGTTGAGAAGTATAGTTTCCCATATACAGGTGTGTGTGTGTTGATGTCTGGAATCAGTTAGGGGAGGATATTGTAGGAGCGTAAGAAACAGCGTACGAAAGTTTAACGAAAGATTGGATATCGTGTGGAATACTGGGAATTTCAGGGAAGATAGGCTACTAGAGGGTTGGTTGGAGACAGAACAGCACGAGCACAGCTCATCTCCTGTGCTAAACAAATAGCTGAGTACACACACACACACACACATACAAACATACACACAGTCACAAATACACACACACACACACACCGACGCAAAACATATACATACATAAATACACATATACACCGCTTATACAATCTGCTAGCATGTACATTCTCGCGAGCAAATCACAACTGACCAACACTGCAGGTACGCAGGTGCCCCTGTGAATAGCTGGCGGCCGCATCACTGCGCGACCGCTGATGCGTGCGTCGCCACGCCCCACCGCCGCCGACGAGGGCTGCGTCGGCACCGACGATCGGCAGCGTCGACTGCGACGATTGTGAAGAGTTGGTGCCGGCCGTACACTGGTTGTCGGCTCTGATTTTGCGTTCCATCAGTGTCGGCTTGGGTCTGTGCAAGACATAATGACGTACAACAGTGATAGAAAATACATACACATTATGTGGCTGTAAATATATATTTATATAGCGCCCTACACCTAGAAGGCATCTAGGGCGTTGCACACACACACACACACACACACAAACAGATGCATACACACACACACACACACACAGACAACAAAAAGGAATACCAATAGAGATAAATAAACATTAACGTTGCCATCAACAGACACATTTACGAAAAAGAAGCGATTTAAAAACATAAATCTTGCAGAATAACTTGGGAACAAAACTACACAACTAATCATAATCTAAATTGAGGCGTAAAGGTTATGAACAAATATACAACCTAGAATACTAAACCGTATAATTATATTCATTTACAGTATTATTTCATTATACAGTGACGGTATACGTATGACGGTATATGTATGGTATAATACACAGGACTATATCATACATGTATGATACACAAGACTTAATATATTGGACTGAAAAGCCACTTTGAACATGCACTAGGACACACACACACACACACACACACATGACGATATATATTTGTTAAAATATATATCGTCATGTTTTCCATAGGTTTCCATAACAAAACCGCATCAAAATGCCTACACACACACACATACAAAATGCGTTGCCGAAAATAGAAGCCTGACAACCGTGTACGCACACACACACACACACATGAACATGGTTACATGTAAATGAAACACACGAACATACACATGAAGGTCAGGGGTCAAGTGCACGTCACGTCGTCGTGTATGTGTGTGTCTGTGTGTGTGCGTATGTGTGACCGAAAGCAGGTGACGTAACAAGCGCCAGCCGCGTGTACTAAACTACCGAACACGCACCATCAAGTGCAGAACAAGCTAGTTACCTGTCAGCCACTTGGTCAGGGTTTGCTCGGGAAAAGAATTAATACTTTGTTATTAATTAATAAATTAATAAATTATTTATTAATTAGAGTATTGTAGCGTATTATTTTATTGCACTCCGTGGTGTAGTGGTAGCACACCCGCCTCACAAGCGGGGGAGGTCCGTGGTTCGAATCCCGGCGGACCAGATTTTCTTTAGGAAATATATAATCCAACAGTCCCTGTCCACCCAGCAGTAAATGGGTACCAGATACCACTCGTGTTGTGTCATGCATTCTGGGGAGGTGGCCATCTCTAATACGTCTTCCGTCCTTGTGGCGCCATAGTGTGGAGAGGGTCGGTTCTGCGGTGACAGCGAGCTGCACGGGACACACCTGTGTGTTCTTAAGCTTCGACGTTCTTCCCGTGTAGCAGCTGCCACTTGAGGCGTTTAACCTTTAACCGTATGTTCAGTACAAATACATACCTAAACACCCACACAATCACCAATCACAATCAGACCAATCCCAGATGGACACCGATTAACAAGATACAAGACGAACGAACACGCGCACGTGCCTGCGTCTGTGCTCAGAGGATTAGGATAGCAGACCAGTGGCGACGCCAGGATATTTATGGCGGGGGGGGGGGGGGGGGCTAAGGAAAAAGATGCGGGGCTGGCCTGGCGAAACATGAGCAATTACACTCGAGATGTTCATGGTCAGCACTTGGGGGGGGGGGGGGGGTGGACAGAGCTCTGAGGAGCTTGGCACATTTTTTTGGGGGGAGAGGGGAGCTTTGGCCCCTCAAAGCCACCCTCTTGGCGCCGCCACTGAAACAGACAATGATAGCAGGGGACGCGACAGCAAAAATAACTCGCCGTCATCCACAAGCACAAAACGAATCCACACACACACACACACACGTGTGCACATACATCACAAATAATTAAAACTATCACTAAAACACACACACATACACACAGACGGACACACACACACACACCTGCCACCATATTTTCAAGATAACACAGCAAAAAAACTTGGATTTTTTGCCCTCATTGGCAGGGGAGGACGGTTATAGCAAACTGAAATGGATTATCGAAAAACGCATTCGACAACAAAACCGTCCAAAACATATCTCGAAGGTATAGATAGATACAGCTGCCAACTGCACGCATAAAAAAATTGGAGGGGTGAATATGCAATTATACCCGCCCAGAATTCTGCTGAGTTCAGTTTATTAGGTATTTTGTAATCAAAATCAGCACAGCAAAAAGTAACAACATTGTGGTCGGACGCAGCCTGCACTTTGAATCTAGCACGACTGTCTGCTGAGATCGAGGAACTGTGTGAGGTCGAAGGATCTGGTGAGACGTGTGATCTGGTGAGATCCAAGATCCGGAGAGTGGATCGTGAGGCCAGATGTGACCGGGTTGGAGTCTGAGGAAGTTCCGTGAATGCACGACAAGTGTGTGTGTGTGTGGAATTATGTGCAATATACTTTTAATGGAGGTATGTATGTTGTAATGGAATAAGCCGAAAATGGTTGAGCGTCTCATGCAATTGACCAACTGAACTAACTTTGAAGACCAATGTCATGAATGTCATCCCCCCGAGCCTCGACACAAATCTACGCCCTTGATCAAATACCACTCGATGAGATCAACACACACACACACACACACACACACACACACACACACACACACACACACATTCATCTGGCACGCACCTGAGTTGGTCAGAGACGATCACTTGTCGCAGTCTGGCGCCACGTGACTTCCTGGCTCCGCCGCCGTACGTCAAGTCGCCGGAGCCGACTCCGCCGTATGCGTCGAGCATCCACGCCGTCTGCAGCGAAAACGCCACGCTGCGTCGACATCTGGAACGCAGGAACATCAGCGTCAGTCATCTGACTCACGCGTTCATACTCAGACAAGATACACAGCCATAAAATACCTGGGCCCAGTCTCGCCTTGAGGTAGGGGACAAGAATAATGCCGGTGTACCCGCCGCGTGTCGTGAGAGGTGACTAAGAGCAGAACTCCTTTACCCTCATGCTATCAGACCCACGCTGACCTCAGAAGATCCGATGTTGATTCGAGGAATTAAGTGTTGTGCTATTAGGTAATGCTATAGAAATATAGAAATATGAATCACAGGTGAACGATATGATAGTTGAATTCACACAAAAACCCTTCATGACCACAATTTCACGTTCTTTGTGAGACTTCTGTCTATCAGAGAACAGTACTGAACAAGATATAGTGGAACAAGATTAAAGCTATCCAACGAAACGAAATCACATCAACATCCGAAGATAACCCAATAAGCTTGTCGCTTCAACAGTATATGATGTGTGATGCGATTTCCTAGCTGTCCCGGTCGCATTTTTCGCATTGACATATATTGTCAGAGGAAAGCGGCACTCGGCAATGCAGACTGTCAACACACGGCGAGCCAACTTGCTTTTTTGCAACAATGCAAGCTTACAAAAACGCACCCAGTTGCGTTGGCAAAGCAAAAAAAGTCCAAATAAAAGAAAACTGCACAGTCACGGTGACAAATTTAATAAACCAAGCAAAATATAAAAGTAGAAAAATTGAAGACGAAAAGAAGCGAGAGGAACAAAAGAAGCACTTGCACTAACACCACCGACACACGACATAACACGACATAACACGGACACGCAGGCACGCGCGCACGCATAAGATACGGACGCATGCACAAAGACAAAACTGGCGCAGTAGCGCGTGAAGGCCAGGTGCGACGCAAATCAAGCAACAACACACACACATACACACACACACACACACATAGCCATGCTTGTGCACGGTAATACACCGGCACTGCACGTCATAAATTTGTATGACGTTGAGCGCAAAAAATTGATGAAGGAAAAAGTATTATACACAATAACACACACTCCCACACACACACACACACACACACACACACACACACACTCCCACACACACACACACACATACACACAAACACTCACAAATGCAGCACAACACGAGTGAGCATGTTTGTCAAGAAAAAACACTTGGACACGACAATGAAACACAACACTCAAACAAGCATACAAGTGCCCAGGCAATAGGTAAAGCGTCACAACCAATTATATATGTGTGAGTGTTTGTGTGAAATGTACACAATTAAGTTGTATGAAATACTATCCATCAATCGGATACATTTAATATGACGCATATCACACATCTATGCACTGGAAAAGGGAGTGAGGTAATATACATACCATGATATAAATACGTCAAGATGTCTAGCTTGTGTTATTGGCGATTCCGAAAATTGTTCATAAACTTTAGATTTTCTATCGTGTAGGCGTACAAATATACATCCAATTGTAAATGTACGTACGTTAGTCGTACGTTATTTATCCGACAGGCTCTAATAATCCGACACCCTCAGGTATGGGTTGAAAAATAATCCGGCACTTCCTGGAAAGGCTTATTGAAACTGCAACCACGATTCAGATAGTTCACGATAGTTCAGCAACAGTATATTTAGCAATCCTCTTATAAACCGGCACTCATTAATCAAAGCAGAAACCATCGTCTTCTCTCGTCCCTGTTATCAGTGCACCATTTTTTGTGTTGCAGCTTTTGCGCAATCCTACCGTGCGGAGTGACCAAAAACAATCCGGCAGGCTCTTATCATACGCCCCCATACGCAGGGGTTCGAAAAATAATCCGGCATGTCGGATAAAAAGAGCATTTACGGTATATGTGTGTGTGTGTTGATATTGATGCAGAACTAACCTGTGTATCAGATAGGGGTGTAGCACCTCGGCCACGTCGGGCATCTGAATATACATGTTGATCAGCTGAGGCAGGTAGAAATCGGTGTCGGAGTCGGAGAAGGTGAACATTCGATTCACTGTACACACACACACATATTACATTACATTAAGCTACTTATATCGAACTTTTCACACTAATGTCTCAAAAAGCGCTTACACTCACACACACACATACACAAATAGAAACATATATCAAACGTATAAAATATAAGCAAAAACAGTATAGTCATTTGGGGCAAATGGCGATTTGGTTATTTTGGGGGTAAAAAATGATTTTGACCTTAGGAGAGTTGAAATCGCTATGTACGATAAATGAGTGGATAAACTATTAGAACATTCGTTTGCGGTCATTTCAGTGTATGAATCGTCTTTCTACGTTAAAAAATGAATGTGTGACACAATTTCTCCCAAAACCTTTCAAAACATGTTGCACAAAACATTTGCAATGTTTCAGAAAATTTGTCATAATTCACCACATGGACAAAATTTGGGGGCAATTCGCGATCGCTTCAAGAAACTGGGGCAATTGGCTATAGCTATCTCTTCCATAGCATTTATATGCAAGTATTAAAGACACCACATCATTCTGAAAGTGGGGCATATTACGATCGGTGTGGGGGTAATTGACGATCAGTGTAGCGATCGTCAATTGCCCCACACCGATCGTAATATGCCCCATCCCCGATTTCTATTTACCCCTAGAGCGATCGTCAATTGCCCCGTGGTGCACCACGTGCGACGACGTCTTGTATTACTTCGAGGAAATGTACATCGCGGAGCCCGCCAGGAGCCATAGTCAACTAGAATACCGCGGCGGTCATGCAAACAGCTTCACTTGGCTTGCATAGAGACTGTCCTACACTCCAGAGGACGTGGTGCGACCCCCTCACAAAAAAGAGGAGAGTCATTCCCATGAGCTGTAATAACTGATGAGAATTGCCACCAAAAGATTGCAGAGATGAACAAGTCTAAGACAAGACTTCGCAAGTAGGGAGCTCCTACTCAAACTGAGAAGTTTAGCAAGGAATAACCAAAGAAAAAGGCAAAAGTGAAGAAGAGAAAGTCGAAATGGGATGATGAGGACTCGGAATCAACAGTGTCGCAATAACTGAAACAAATACATACAGTGATATATCTCTGGAAGACCTGCTGAGAGATGGCATTGAAACCATGCTATAACGTAAGAAAACACTTCTTTTCGTAGAGTGTATTATGTATCAGCCTTAAGGCCAGGCTAAGTAAGCTAGCATTGTAATGTGAGCTAGTTCATCTTTGTTTTTCGTTTGAATATATTTAGTTGATAATTTCTGTCTTTATCTATCATCTAGAATGCCAAATTACCTTAAAATTAACGAATTACGGATCGATCGTTAATTACCCTACGAAAATCGTCATTTACCCCACTGGGGTAAATGACGATCGCACCACTAAATTCGATCTGTATTTGAAAAAACAAAATTTTCAAAAGCTTTCAATACGGGGATAGAAGCACAGTGTACCAATACACCGTGTGGTACTTGGTATGTTTTGCTATCGTCATTAGTATAAGCGCTGGTTAGATGTTAATGAAAACGATCGTCATTTGCCCCGAATGACTATATCTGACATACTAGCACGGGTTCACTGTGTGTGTGTGTGTGTGTGTGTGTGTGTGTGTGTGTGTGTGTGTGTGTGTGTGTGTGTGTGCGTGTTTTGAAGTGCAAAATAATGTTTATCCACACATGTTCACACAGCCATGTGGATCCGACGTTCAAGCCAAGATGTGACATCCAACTTGAACGCATACCAAGATTTAATGTCAGGCAAGGCACAAATAAACACACTCCATCAACATACTGCAATGGAATGTATGTATGTATGTATGTGTAGATGTGTATCTGTGTGTGTATGTGTACGTGAATATGTCAGGGGAAAAATTGACCCAAGGTGAACACACAGGTTCGTCAATTCCAATCTTGGTGACTAGGTCTTCAGAAAAGCATGGATGGAGAGAGTAGAACCAGATCATCGAGGTGAACATAATCGCTTGAATTAATTAGATCAGTATAGATGCATATGGTAGTTTTTGGATTTTGCTTGGGTCGCGCATGAGTTCACATACTAAACTCATAACTAAACTCGTTTTTCTCAAACTATCCATATTTTTTGGGAGCTTGTGGTACATGGATCCATCGCAGGGTGGTAACAGTGCTTGCACTCATCCCATATCACTGGATTTGCCTGTAATTAATGTGAAATCAACAGCAAGGATTGTAAATTGGGAAATTTTAGGAACACTGGGAAATTTTTAGAACTTGGGAAATTTTGGAAATTGGGAAAACTGGGAAATTTTGTCAATCCTACACATAGACAGATGTCAGTGGTTGTGCAAAATAGCACCCTGGTCGATCAATTACACAACACGTACCAACACGCACGCAATCAATGTTGAACGAGCGCAAAAAAGCTCAAGTGGCTCATAAACAAGTCCAATTACGCATATGATTGGCCCACTGAGTTATGTGTGTGTCTGGGTCACAAGCACACACACACACACACACACACACACACACACACATACACACACATATGGGCTGGTATTTCCAAAACAAGACACATGACTGACATGTGCATATAGCACACATCAGCCAACACTACCAATTACACTCACACAAACACACACAAGCATACACACAAATGTCTGGTTAATTAGGCTACTTGAAGCTAGTTATATGTTAAATTGAATAAATAACAAGTGGCGTGGATCAGAAGAAATTGAATAAACACGGCAAGACTAAGACATGTTAACATTTAATTTATTCCGATATTTTAAACTTATTTGGTTTAGCTTAGTATTCACTTATAATATAGGTTTACTTTACAACTAAAATTACTAAAACTAAGTTAACATTAATCCTAATACCTGCTACCGCAATACCTTCTATATTTTCATAATTCTTAACATATTTCTGACTAGACTATATTGCATGGAGAATGCAACGGCATGCCAGTTGCAACTGTAGTGTTCTCTGAGAAAGCGACACGCTTTGGAATGACTCCTGTCTTCGATAGAATAAGACCATTATTACTGGGAAAACAACTAGAAGGACACGCTTTGCTATTACGTCGTATCTAATTTCATCTTTTTCATCGTAGCCAGCAATATTCCTGGGTGGGGTTGCGATAAGTGACTGCCGATTTGTAAAAGGTACACACACACACTCACACACACCAGCCACCGCTGCAACATAATACACACACACACACACAGACATACATGCGCGATTGTGTGCACTCGGTTGAAACGTCGTGAACATGTGTGTCAATTGATATGCGTACGTGCGTCTGCGTCTGTGTGTCTGTGTGTATGTGTGTGTGTGTCTGTGTGTGTGTGTGTGTGTGTGTGTGTGTGTGTGTGTGTGTGTGTGTGTGTATGTGCTGGATTCTCTCGGGTGGATGGCTGCATCGACCGACAGCCTAGCACGAGCTGAATTTGAGCTAGCACACACACACACACACACACACACACACACACACACACACACACACACACACACACACACACACACACACACATACAACCAGGCTAACTCCCACTAAACTAGCATACAAATACCAGAATCATAGGCGCAGCGAAAACAGTGGGGGGATGAAGGAGGGGGCACTGGGGCAATACCCCCTCCAAACAACGAAAGCTCGCAAAATGAAAATGTAGAATGTGAGCTGAAATACAAATTTATATTACGTGACTACGGTCCCCAAAGCAAAAATTGCTGAGTCCGCCCTTGGCACAAGATACGCCTATGAAGCGTGCATTTAATGAAAGACTTTTCTATTGTATACTAGTACGTACTTGTTTTATATTATTTATTAATATATACAATTTATTAAGTGCCGCACAGTTAGGTATATGTTGAAATTGGTCGGAAGTCGCATATACTGGATATATAATTGAAATTAACCTGACCAAATGATTTGGGGTTGGGACGCCGCTATAGCGTAATATAACACTATTCTGCTCCACGAAAATGCGACCCAGGATGAATTATACAGTAACCTTTTATTTTAGTCTTTAACTTCCCTGGCAACCATTATAGTGTATCCAGGATAGAGCAGAAATTCTCTTATATCCGGGGAAAATAACACTAAAACTATAGAGAAGACGGACCCGAAAAATACTCTATTATAGACGGGGATATCGTATAATAGGGGTAAACTATATTATTATAGACAATGATGGAATATATCAATCACAATACACCATGCATATATTTGAAACAGCCCACTGTGATCATGCGACAGTTTTTCACACGCACACGCACATGCACACACACACACACACACGCCTCTCAGACTGAACGCATGGTCGGCACACACCAGTGGCGGCGCCAAGGAAGGGAGTTGAGGGGGACTAAATAACCCCTTCTGAGCCATCCCAAAAATCGTGACTAAGAACATTTCAAGCGCAGTTCCTCATATTTCGCTAGGCCCCACACATCTTTTTCCTTAGCCCCCCACACCGGGAAACCCTGGCTCCGCCACTGATACACACAGAAGAGAGAGAGAGAGAGAGAGAGAGATTGCAGCTGCACAGGGAGCCGCTGCAGCAGCCGGTCGGCAAAAATCAATGGCATTGACACTGCGTCGGATGGCTCGCTCCTCACACACACACACACACACACACACACACACCTGGCCGTAGCTAAGCCGGCACCACATCACACACATCATGCCGGGTCAAGCGGTACTGGCTCCAACACTGAGTCACACATCCAGTTGATGCCACTGATATGATGCCTTATTGGAGTCGTTCTTAATCGGGGTGCGAGCCTGTATCCTAGGGGTGCGAGCGTAGTTCCTAGGGGTGCGAGCGTAGATCCTAGGGGTGCGAGCCTGGTTCCTAGGGGTGCGAGCGTAGATCCTAGGGGTGCGGAGTCTTGTACAATACAAAAAATGTTTAACCTATGCATATTATTCCTAAAAAACGTAGTTTTGTTTAATCCTCTTAAAGGAGTTGTATGAATGAATATTATATAAAGAAGTTTTGTTATTACGTCATTTGTATTTTAATATTTTCGTATATCTATCAAGAATCCAGGGGGTGTGAGAACTAAGTGCTGATTTGAAAGCGGTGCGAGCACTGAGAAAGGTTGAGAACCACTGACTTATTGAGCCAACTCTTGATTTTGCAAAAAGTCACTAGAGACGAAAATAAATAAATTCGGATTGATGAAGTCATATTTGTCCTTCTGTCTGATCATTAATTCCCCAAATTGGCAACACCCAGTCCATTCCCCACCAGTTGGCAAATTCCCCACATATACCCACAGGTCTACACGCAATCAGTCACACACAGACATACATACAGACATATGTGGTTGTGGATATAAAATGTCATACCTCATTCCGCCAGTATGACGTCAAAAATGCATTAGAAAAAGGTACAAGCAACTGAATGCAAACGCCCACGCGTATTCACCAGATATGTCATGAACACAAGAGACAACTTCACTGCACACAGCTTGGTAATTCAATTTGCAAGCACGCATTGCAACACGCACGCTCAAATCCTGGGGCAAATGTCGCAGATAAAACACACAACTAAAATAACATCATGACAGATGACGAAGCCGCACCATATTCGGCTGAAATTCAGCCACAAATGTCAAAATGAAACACAGGCGATCATTGCGGAGAACGCTCAAAGTTCACGCGTGCAACGTTGAAAAGTGCACGACGCCCACACACCACATATTTCTATCAACAAGGGCGTAGATCCTAGGGAGTATAAGGGGTTATATATACCCCACGAAAAATTGGCTGGGGGATTAATATGCAACTATACCCTCGATAATTCTGCTGAATTTAGTTCATTGGGTATATTGTCGTCAAAATCAGCACATAAAATAGGTAACAAGATAACTAAACGACAAATGTGTGTTTGTATGCAATTATATGCAATATACTTTTCATTCATGTGTGTATGTTGTAATTGACTAGGCATAAAATGGTTGAGGATTCCATGCAATTGATCTCTGAACACTAAATCATGTTGGATGTCATCCCCCCCGAGCCTCGACACAAATATACGCCCCTGCCTAGTAATGTTGTGTGTCGTGTGGCAGACGGAATAAAATCTCCCTGCACAGCACGAGCAGCATTGACAATATGAATACATTCTCAAATGTTGGATGCAAGTAGAAAAGGTGTGAAGGACCTTTTTTCCTCTCTGATCCTTCAAATTTTTCATTTTCTACAGCAGCACTCATAACATTTGTACTTGTGTCCAACCTTCAGTTTCCCACTTGGCAATCCCTTCATTCCCCATCAGTGGAGAATTTCCCACAGGCTACGCAACACTGCTCTGGTGCAGGGGAAATGTCAAAGTACAAATATGTGTGTACAAAAACCGAGCAGCGCCAACAAACAACACGAACGTGCACGTTGTATGTCAATAATTTGTAAATAAACTATGGGAAGACCAGCATAAACACGAATGTCATGTTTGACAACAGACAAACATATCTACAAACACCGCCATCACGTGCACGACGAACACACACACACACACACACACACACACACACACACACACACACACACACACACACACAGAAACCACACTCATAGACACATCACACACACACACACACACACACACACACACACACTACACTACACTATCTTGATATACATATAGAAAAACGACTACAGAGAAAATAACATATACAGTAAAGATAAACAGTAAAGTAAAGTAAAGATATACAGTAAAGATGGTGTGTGTGTGTGTGTAGGTGCGTGCGTGCGTGCCTGTGATGTCGCAGTGGGTGTTATTGCGCTCGCTGCCGCATGACACAGTGGGGTAATGGACATTCAATCATCACTAATGCACTCGCACACGAACACCTCACACACCATACACACACACACACACACACACACACACACACACACACACACACACACACACACACACCCACACACACATACACGCACACACCCACGCCACAGCCAACATTAACATGTCATATGAAAGGCAGAAATATGGTGCCGGAATGCCCGTTCTCTAGCACAATCCTAGCCCGAACACAAAGCACCAGTTTTGAGTGGCATATCGCGTCAACACATGATGCTAGCAACACATGATGCTAATCTCCCAACGATAATCCCCTAGGAATATGCGGGACAAAAGGAGATAATTCAAATACGAAACGAAATCTTTAGAATTCTGCGTGAGCAGTTCAAAATCGCTCGTATAGAAAATTCGTCCAATGATTTGCAATGATTCCAATGATTGATTTCCAATGTTCCATGTTGGAAAGCTCGATGATCCTAACTGATATGATCCTATCTTATGATTTATGATCATATCTGATATGATCTTATGAAGCCAGGGGTCTCAAACTCAAATGAAGACATGGGTGATTTTTATGGAACAGAAATGGCATGCGGGCCGCGTCTATAGCAAAATATATCACTAAACTTCACTGTGTAAAATGAATCACTCTACCAAACTCCGGGAATTGACTTCCAGATGCAGAAGAGAGGATAAATCCTAAAATCGCATACTGAATTACATGTGAATTTACGTCTCATATTACTCGGCTTCTGAATTATATTGGCCAGACGCAAGAAAAATGCTTGGCAGGACGCGTGATTCAATGGCGGCGCTAAGAAAGACTTTGGAGGGGCTGAAACCCTGAAAAATGTTACAAGTCCCCACCGAAAATTCTGACCATCAACGTTTCGAGTGTAGTTCCTCATGCTACGCCAGATGCCCGCATTTTTTCATTAACCCATCCTTAGCCCCACAACGGAAAACCCCTGGAGCCGCCACTGCCCTGCTGAGAAATCGACATGCTCTGTGACTGCATAGGACGCACCTGTTTTGTCCAACGTAATCGCATCAATATTTCAGCCAGAATAGTGTGATTATGTGCGGCGGATAGAAGCAGCGCAATGCAATGTGTGAGCTCCAACATCATATGCACACAAAGGCATCACCTACAACAGTCGTATACGCAGTCGTGTCATGACGAGATTCATACTTCACACACACAAAAAACACACACACACACGTGTGCTGCATTGTAAACACAGTTACGGCCACACACACATAGTGCGTGTGTGTGCGTGTTAGCCGCTGTCAAAAAAACAAAGCGTGAAAAGAGAAATAAGAACCAAATGCAGCTTGCAAATAAAAATTCGCCTATGAGAAGCGGGAGAAGTAAAAATAGTACATGCATATCGAAGGCTTCATTGTGTGTGTGTGTGTGTGTGTGTGTGTGTGTGTGTGTGTGTGTGTGTGTATGGAAGATGCACAAGACACAAGACAACCATATTCGTCGACACGAGATAGCATCTGCTGGCACAGACAAATGAAGTCCGAGAGACGGCCCGCACTCACAACGAATAACAACACGCTAACACACACACACGCCGAGATAAGTGCGTGAACACACGGAAATGTGCATGTGTGTGTGTGTGTGTGTGTGTGTGTGTGTGTGTGTATGGACGATAGAGCCAGCATACGGGAAACGTGGTGGTCTCTTGCAGCAGTTGGCGTGTGAGACGCGATCAATGCGTAGAACAGTGATTCGCAGCCGGTGTGCCGCGAGATCTTAGGAGGGTGCTGCCAAAATTCAGGGGAAAAATTGCATATTTGTATTATAATTTCATTTTTTGTAATAGCAGGATCAGTGTCATGAAAATTCTCATATCTATGTATAAGGTGTTGTTACACCGATGCAAAATGTCGAATTGAAAAAATATAGAATACAAACAACGGATATTTTAAACATGTATTTCCTCATAAGGGCGCCGGGAACTTTTGAAAGGCTTGTCAAGGGTGCCGCAAACTAGAAAAGATTGGGAACCACTGGCGTAGAGGAACGGTGGCATTCACAACACACAAACACCCGTGTGATTACAGCCAATTATTACTAATATAATTAATTAAAGGTAAATCCAGTAGCATGGAAAGAGCGCAAGCACTATTACCACCCTGCGGTGGCCCCGTGTACTGGAAGCGCCCAAAATATGTAGAGAGAAAGATAGATCAAAGAGTAAACGTTTCAGTCAGGAAGATGAACGCTAATTAAGAAGCAAAACCACCATCACTGTCGATTGCTTCGTGTGGACAAATTGATTGCCAGATAATTCAGAGATTAAAGCGGTGAGAAGGACTAAGTGCTGAAGGACACACGAAGGATACACAAGAAACAAATCCGCCTTGATCGATCGACAACATCACATATAGGCCACCCCACACAAGGGCAACCGCATACTGCAAGTGGTGTAGTGACAACGTGTCGGCATTGTAACCCAAGGGTCAGGGGATCGAATCTGATCGAATATACAATGGAGTTTGGCTGACAATCTGAATGGCGTGTATCTGGTAGACACCGAAAAATAGGATGACGCAAGTTTAGACTCAACACACACACACATGAAGGTCAAGAAAGGTTATCCACCGAGAGAACAACGATGAAAGATGGATCGATTAGAACAAGTTGAAGAGATAATATGTGATTCCAATGCGTGCCACATACGCCACCACATCGTATTAACACTGTCTTCTAAAAACTGACGTGATAGCATCAGAACCATCGACCCTCTTCGAAAACACGTATGACTAAAGCGGCGATGACTGCACTTATACTGACTGCAGTGTGTGTGTGTGTGTGTGTGTGCGTGTGTGTGTGTGTGTGTGTGTGTGTGCCAGTCGCCCAAGAGACCGGTTCTCTGTGGAGAAAATAACATCTGCTGAATATCTTCAATACAATCAACATTCCAGTCAACCAAAACACACATACACACAGACAAGCAAACACATTTGCACACACTCCTACTCAGACCCGCACGCTCAAAAATAACACATGCACACATATACCAGACACTCATCTTTGTATATAAAGCAGGATATTGAATTTCACTCAAATATACACATATAACAGATGACTTGAACAGCACAAATCACACACACACACAGTCATCTCATCTCAAAGTCCGAACGTATACGATATTCGTTTATATTTATACACGCACTCAGACTCTCAAATTTCCCCACATAAACGAGAAACTCTCAATCACGCCTAATGGCGGCGCCAAGGGGAGAGAGCGAGGGGGCTTGCAGGGGTCATCTAAAATGTACCAAGCCCCCCTTGAACCTCCACACAAGAAACTGTGACTATGAACATTTCGAGCGTAGTTGCTAATGTTTCGTCAAGCCAAGTATGTCTAGCAAGCCCCGTACCCCGAACCTAACATGTTTGAGAGCCACCGCCCTGACAAATGGAAATTATCTCAATGAGCAGAGATTGGCTGAAATTGGAGACCTTCTTGTTTTCCGACACACTGACTCACACGCACAAACAAACAATGCATGTTGTTATATGCATGTACAACACAGTATCCTTTGGCCCAAGGTCGAATATGAACGTAATGCACTGCATACAATGAGCATGTGTGTGTGTGTGTGTGTGTGTGAAGATTAAGAAGTGCTTCAGCAGCAATTAGACGCAAACAAAAGAGGCGAACACAATGGGAGTCATATGGGAACACTTGTGTGAATTTGATCATCAAAGGTGTGAATCACGCTGATGTGCATGCGAGCACACAAACACACACACAAAGTATATGTCAAGTAAGGTGCGGTATAGGGCAAATTGTAAAATGATACCCGTAGGAAAAATGACATGAATCAAGAATAATCCCAAACATCTAAAACAAAAGAGCCAAAAAGAAAACAAGCAAGAAAACATTGAAAAACAAAAACACGTGCGAAAAAGTGACAAATAAAGAGTAATTTGTCAGATGAATATTGCAAAATGTGACTACACACGACCAAACACATTACCAGAACACGGTACAAGGTCGGAGGTAGTGGTAATGGATTGCTAGCATTGCGAGAGCAAAAGTGAGTATGCATGTGTATATGAGTGTTTGTCTACCCCGCGCGACCAACCGAGTCAACCACAAAATGCCACACCAGTTCAAACACACACACACACACACACACACACACGCTGACACAGACATGACCTGAATGTAAAACAAATAAACAAAATGCACCAGGCTACATTAGAAAAACAACATCCGGACACAGATGGAATGTGAAAGAATGTGCAGAGGAAATGGATCACACGATGTAATGGCGTGGGCTATAGGTGAATTACACTAAACGTTTAAAAGGAGTTGCGTTTAGACAGGTCGAACGCTGTCGTTATCCATCAGAAAGCATTTAAATATTTCCTCACTGATATCCAATATAGTCCCCCTTGAGTCCCCTTCCCAAAATCCTGACCATGAGCAATTCGAGAAGAGTTCCTCATGTTTCGCCAAGCCCCCACATTTTCCTTAGCCCCCAAAAAACATCCTGGATACGCCACTAGTATTAGTTTTGACAAAAAAAAAATTATTGGAGCAACAATATTCTGTTACATATTTGCATTCACTGAGTGTCAATTCATATAAACCTCTGTGCTCTTCGTTACAAAATCAATGATTCACCGCACTTTAAGAAAAAATGTTTGAGAAAAATGTGTTGAGAAATATTCGTGGACAATCACACTATCAATGTTGGTATTTCACGAGGTAATTAAACACATTTTCCAGTTATTCGTGGTACAAACACACATTCGTGAGTGCTCTGAGCACAGTCAACATCAAACTGCAATTAAAAAGGTACGAATCAAAGACGTGCGACAAAAATACTATGCACACAAGACGCAAGACAGCTTAGAGTCGGACCAGCGACTAATTGCAAAATACAATTGCAATTGCATGAACAAGAAGAGAGCACAGGAGATGACAGGAATGCTGCAATAACAGACAACAGCACAGAGCGTTGAGGTAAGATAAATCTTGAAAACACATCATTAGCAGAGCTTATTTCTCTGCTGCAGCAGTCGAATGCAAAAATATCACCGTCGCAAATACAAGGTTACTGATAGCAGAATACATCTCCGAAAAAGCACAGAGGATATACGAGACAGATGTGGCGGCGCCAGGGGTTGCGGCTGAAGGGGCCAATGAAAAAGATGCATTGGCTTAGCAAATATGAGAAACTACGCTCGAAATTCATATTCATGGTCACGATTGAGCAATGGCAAGTGCTTAACTGAACAGAACAGATGAAAACCTGCATGAAAAACACATTAAGTGTGTGTATGTACGTGTGTGTGCAGTCCTTAGAGACCCTCTGTGTGTATGACGCTATATAAATATCTTCTTACTGTAATGTGTGTGTGTGTGTGTGTCTCTGAGAAAAAACACAAAAACAGGCGAGAAACTAGTTGTCACTAGATACGCGCCAGCACACCAGAACACACACACACACACACACACACACACACACACACACACACACACACACACACACACACACACACACACACACACACACACACACACACACACACACACACACACACACATACACACACACTGGTCTGTGAAACTTTCTCGCATTGCACTGACCAAAACATTAGCAGTATCAAACAACACGCACAGTCGTGTAGAAACTACACACACACACACACGCACACACACATCATCCACATAAGTTCTTACTATCATCAGATAAATATGATGGTATAATGAAAAATGTTGGCAAACCACCTCGAAGTCATAATAAACTAACTAACTGGATATTTACAAAATAGAGTATATACACGTTGTGATATTCAGAGCCGTAGCAACCACCTCCACGCATGGTATTGAAATATATCAGAAGAGCGTGTAAAATTACCGCAACTCCCCCAGGCGACCGAGGTGCTGCTCGAAAATGTACCTCTATTATAATTGTTTTATTTATAACAGGGGTCCCAATTATTACCTTCGGGAGGAGGGCATAAGACTTCGTAACGGCTCTGGAGATATCATCTATCACAATTGACTATACGTATGTCTGCGAGTGTACTTCGCTTAGACGCCATCACAGCTATATATCCCGGTGGATTTAAGCGGACGACCAGAAAGGATCAAACTACGACCAGGTTCGAACCGCCGACCTCAATACACAAATTCCCTAGCCTAAACTACTGAGCTTCCTGAACACAAAAAACACAAAAACTGCATTAAAAGTTTGGAATGCTCCATAGCATAGATTACACAAAAAACGGATGGGAAGTGAGATGGGAAATTGAGAGAATGTCTAACTGAGCCGCAGAGAGAAAACACACACAAACACACACACAGTGGAAAATGAAACACCGTTGTTTTTCACACGACCACTGCCACCACACACACACACACACTACATACACACATACACACATATATCAATTATTGTGGACAGCAATGGCCACAGCTCACTCACACACACACACACACACACTGCGGTATCAATAAGTCACCGTTAACCACTAGTACTCACACACACACACGAACAAACACACAGATAGACAGATGAAAAATACATACATACATACATATATATATATATATATATATATATATATATATATATATATGCTGAAAAAAGTCGACGCAATCTGTTTTCATACAAGTCATGCAATCCTTCTGGTGGATTAGCTTCACTGGATGTTTTCTCGAGTGTCCGAAATATGTGTCAGTCAAATGAGCCTATGAAATGCACCCACCTGGGCCGTGTTCCAAAAGAAATGTCTGGTGGAGCGCCGAGGGAGCCTACTGAAAAGGATGCGGGGGCTTGATGAGAGATGAGCAACTACACCCATGAAGTGTTCATGGTCAGAACTTTTTTTTGGGGGTTCAGGAGGAGTTTGGCACATTTTATGTCTTCAGGCACCACTATGATTTCGGCGATGAATAACGTGTTATATGAAAGTGTGTGTCTACATCAAGCCAGTGAAATGAATATTTGACTAGAAATTGATTGAAAAAGTTGATACAAGTTTGAATTAAAATTAGCTGCCAACTTCTTTTGCTGTATATTCTCGCTATTTCAGACCTTCAGTAGAGAGGAAAAGGATGTTTCGCTTTGAAGTGAAACACACACACACACACACACACACAAACAAACCACAGAGGCATTGAAACTACGCAATACGTGTGTCTATATACGTGTCTATATATATGTGTGTGTATGTGCGTGTGTTGAGGTCAATGTCAATGACAGGTCACCGCCAAAATGAGCGTCAGGTGACCTCGGTGAACGGAGGTAGCATCACAATAAACACACACACACACACACACACACACACACTCTGTTCTTCCTTTCCCATTGACTTTCTACGCTTGCATGTGTCCGTGCAATTCACAACAGGAAACCAACCGATCAAAACACTTTCAACACAAATTCTATTGGGGTTAAACTCGAGGGTTAAACTTCTCAATGAGCCAACTCTTCATTTTCCACATCAACGCGGATTAATACGATAAACTAAGATATTCCACCAAATGAGATACCAAGAAGTCAATATAAACGAAAACACACGAATTCGGAATGATAAAAACATGCACATTTGTCCTGTTCTGTCCCATCTTGAATCCGCCACTTGGCAACCCCTCTATTCTCCACCAGTGGGTAATTATCCACAGGTTACGCAACACACAGCTTATAGACCCCAGTGCACAGTACAGGAGCCCGCTAGGAGTGAGAGCATGGTTCGAGCATGGTTCCTAAGAGAAAATAAAGAACACATGTGTTCACCTATGCTTTATTGTTTTTCCTGGAAAAAGAATTTGAAGAAAAATTAAAGGAATTTTAGTTGAATAAATGAATATTGGATGAAAAAGTTTTGCTCAAGAAGTCGGGTTGGGCTGGCGAGGACTCACTGCTGATTTGAAAAAGGTGCGAGCCCTGAGAAAGAGGTTGAAAAGCACTGCTCTATGAGATCACCGTCACGCCCTCCATGAATCACAGACACACACACACACACTCACACACACACACACACACACACACACACACACACATACACACATCGGTCAACTTCCTACAGCACACGCGCTGACTCAGCCAAGCATAACGACGCGTGCTTTACACAACTATCACATGGCTAGCATTCCAATCAACACCCACATACCAGTCTGTATGTGTGTGTGTGTGTGTGTGTGTGTGTGTGTGTGTGTGTGTGTGTGTGCAGGTTTGTACACGCCAATAACAACAAAAACCTGCACGTATACCGATAAATAACCGGACGATAAGTACACCGTACTGGTACATGTGCACCGTACTAGTATATGTATGTATGTATGTATGTGTGGTTATACAGGCCATAGCGGCCCATTGCACGCATAAACACATTATTAGCCACAACGTCACACCGCACACACACGCATAACACAATACTGTGTATTGACCTATCAATACAACATATGAGTTAACACACACACACACGTGTGCGTCAGTGTATATGCCCACGGAAAGAATGAACGTGTGTGTGTCTGTGTGTAGCGCCTTAGAGACCCTCCTTAGAGGGTGTAGTGTGCTATAGAAAGTGGGCCTTAATGCAGGGTGTGTGAGTGTATAAAGTAAGTGAAGAGCCTTATTGTACATCCTTTATAAGGCATTTAAGTAAAACAACACAATACACTCATAAACACACCTACACCCTCACTACACACACACACACACACACACACGTGAGTGTGTTGTTGTTGATCAATAGAAAATACGCTACAATTTCGACTGGCACAGGCACGCGGCCAAGTTGCCAAGCAACACGACACGACACAACAAACAGGGGACGCGATAGCCGCAATAAACGCGCGTCCCTACCTATCAAACCTACCGCACGGTACCATCAGCCCCAATGCAAACACAATGCAGACACAGGGCAATGACCTCTTGATGGCCATAGCACGCACGAAGGGGAAAGTGAGGCGAGCGGAATTGTGATATCTAATGAAGTACGCCCTGCTTGACCAACAATAATTATCAAAACGCCCAAACACAAAGCTAGAATATTGTGCAATAATTTGCGTGTCCAGTGACACGGGAAGAGTGCAAGTACTATTACCACCCTGCGGTGGCGCCATATACCGGAAACACCCGAACAGATATAGATAGTTTGAGAAAAACGAGCTAATATGTATGTTAGTAAATTAGTATGTGAGTGCATGCACAACCTAAGCGAAACTCAAAAACTAAACCAGAAAAATGCGAAAAGGCAATCACACAACCACATAAGTCAAACCGTTCTCACATACTACAAATACCCACACTAGGTCCATACACAACGAAGACTCAACCAGACGTATAAACACAATAGCCCGAACAAAGCTGGAACCACAAACCTCTGCCACAAGAGAACCATCTAGGAAATATTGAAAACCTCAAACACAAATTTAATGTCAATTTAATAAATTTAATTTACCTTACCGGGTACCTGAACGGAAAAGTTCAGTTTCTAACTTAGAAGAGTTATAGGGATTCGAATACCTTTCGAAACATACTCAAGATATACGAATGAAAAAATGCACCAATCGATGATGATGAAAAATGACCGATCGAGAATGAGCGACCGATCGAGGTGTGAGTGACACTCGACAGCTTGTCGTTTGACAACAGCTGACTGTTGCAGGCTGAATTGGTAGAGACGAGTGAATTATTAGGGTAGGTCTTGAGCATAGGCTAGCAAGGACCTCCCAGGACCACAGATTAGTGGGGACCTCGCGCAGAAATCACACAGAACGTCGCGCAGCTGAAAAAATTTCTGGAGTTATGAGAAACTGGTAGAATCATTTGTGTGTGTGTGTGTTTTACGAGAACATTGAGTGTGTGTAGAACTGACCGATATATGACTGCACGCCCGCCTCTTTCGAGTTGAACAGATAGTTGACGGCAATGCTCATGTCGAACATTTTGCTCTCAAACAGTCGCAGCAGCCACGACTTGCTCGACGATGATTCCGTGCTGCCGCCGCCGTCCTCATCGAGATCTCCGCTGACACTAGTCGCTGCCGCTAGAGGACGTTCACTCGCCAACGCTGCCGGCAGTGCTCCGTGACCTGAGCCTGACTGATCGGCCGTGACATCGACAGGAGGAGTTTCAGGAGTGACAACCAGCGTAGGTGCTAGGCTACAACCATCAGCTTCACTACCTGATGGACTTTGATCCCTGTGTGAGGTGACCGGACAACGACGCCGGAGATTAACCGATGACTCCGGAACATCGTCCGTGGAAGTGGAAGATGAGGTCGTGACGGCTGTCTTGTCTGGGTTCGTCTGTGACGTACACAATGGCGACTGGTGGCTGTGATGGTGCGACACATGGACACTGCCGGACGGCGGCGGGTTGGGACTAGAGGCCATTGTGCAGTCGGAAATGGATCCGAGGTCCGAGGACGATGAAGGCGGCACCGACGGTGTCTCGTCGCCCGTTTCCGACGTGTCCGAACTGATGCCAGAATCCGTGGAGCCAAGACTGGACGCGTCCTCAACGACCACCGCGCGAGTCGACGACGTCACACACGCGTCAAGATTGTCGCAGAGCGAGTCGACGGCGGCCGCCACCGCTGACGCTACTAACGCTTCCCGTTCGTCGCCCAACGACTGTTGGCGTCTTCGCAGATCACCAGCAGCATCCAGCAAGAGCAACGACGAAGTTGAAGAGGTAGACGAAGAGTTTCTGTTGAAAGCCAATGAAATCGGCGGCGAAGATGCCTCCAGCGAACACGAGTAGGCAGGCTTGATAGAGACCGATTCTTCGGCTGCTTCCAGTTCGGGCACCTCCTGCAGCACCGAGTCTAGACTGCGGTTGCGATGATGCGTACGCTGAAACGAAGTCTCCTGTGGCGCCAGATGAGGTAGCACAATGCCCATAGACCTGCCATCAAAACACCCACAAAATTATTAGCCGGATATATCGAATACGGAAAATCAAACCGATTGACACACGAGACATCTGAAGACAAGTAAATTTCGAAAAACAGGCAAATTTGTGATACACAAATAAACACCAAAGCATCATTCCGGTTGCAATAGCATGATCTGCCCTTTACATAGGCTGATCAGCCAGCAAGTGCGAAACTGTCAGATGGCAAAACAAGCCCGCCTGTGGTCCCCAACATCATACACCTCTACCGTTCCCGGCAGCTCATTCATCCCCATAAAGATGAGTCGCGACATATATACAATAAGCATGAAAAATACATATCAAAATAGTTTTCCTTGAGCGCCTTTTCACCTATCTGCTGAAATAAAAGCGGTTGAAAGTTCATGTTTTTCTCAGTAGCTGATTGCTACAAGCTTTCAAGTGCGGTTGGCTGAAGAAGAAGTGAGAGCAAACGGTAACCACTGGTCTCCAAGTGGCCAACAATTACTGGCCTATAAAAATCAGTATCCAACATATACAGCTTTGTCCTCGCAACGCAGAACGGGTGCACCCCAGACGAGTGACACAGTATAAATTGCCCCCATGAAGGTCACCGCATTTTTACAACCGCTACTGTCTACACTTCTGTGTGTGTGTGTCTGTTTGTAGCGACAACACATTAGAAGCGTTTCGCTCGCCGATCGCACACAGACACACACACACGCACGTACACAGCAGCTGTTCCCCTGATTACGCCGGCAAAATCACAGACGCCGGAGCGGCGGCGGCGGCCGCAGGACCAAAGGCAGTTTTTTGCGCAACAACTGTCACGCGCACGCGCGTCTGTATGTCAGGCGGCACTGGGGGCCACCCAGTCATTCACTCGCTACAGCAGTGGGCGTGACAGCGTAGCATAGTCTAGTGCAGTGTTTCTCAACCTTTTTTCTTGTCATGACCCGCTTCAACACAATGTGAGTCCTTGTGGCCCCTCAGAAACAGTCATTGGCCCTCAGAAACAGCCCCCTAGAAGTCCTTGTGGCCCCATTTACAGATGTATAGTCGTGACGCGACTTCTCCACAGGATAAAATTGTTTAAACATATATTTTTGTAGCCTGTGAGAAAGTATGGTGCCCCCCCCCATTTTTAAATATGGTCATATTGCTCCTCAAAAGTATATCATGGCCCCCCGGGAGCCATGGTATTATTTTGAGGGGCCATAGCTTCAAATTTACAAAATGGGGAACCACAAAAAATGAATGTTGAAACAGTTTATTCCATTAATAGTTTCGATGTTGTACATTTCAATCGTGTGATCCGCCGATGTTTGTGTGCTCAACCCACCTGTACGCAAGGTCATGGTGTTGTTTTGGTGGTCGATGGAAATATTCACCGGCGCACATGAGCTCTGGAGAAGTCGCAACGCGACTATCCATGTGTATATAAAAACAATTTACCATGTATGGCCAAAAGGACTTCTGGGAGGGTCATGGACTGTTTCTGGGGGGCCACAAGGATTTTCATTGTGTTGAAGGGGACCATAGCAAGAAAAAGGTTGAGAAACACGGGTTTAGTGGACCAGCGTCGAGGATGGTCGCCAAGTCCAGTCCCGCGAGCTCCCGACAGCAAGGACGGTGTTGTGTAACATAATTACGCGTTTGAACACAGCAGTGGTCAAGACTGAATTTTGCGAGGGCGAAGTCTGACGATGCCGGCTGACACACCGCAGATCCGGCTGTCACACACAGGTTATCTCGCAGTCACGCAATCAGCACACACAGAAAACTGCACGACTGCAAGCTAACACGAAACCCGCCTTGTGACAATGCGACTATATACCTTTGGGGAAGGAGCCGAATCGTTTCACCTCGCCAGGGAATCGAGCCATAGAGTACTCGTGGACACAGAGCTTGGGTCTTAGCCATTATTATTAATTACAGGCAAGTCCAGTAGCATGGGGGAAGAGCGCAAGCACTATTACCACCCTGCGGTGGCCCCATGTACCGGAAGTGCCTAGAAGATGTAGAGAAAACGAGAATTCGAAAAGTAAAGGTTTTAGTCAGGAGGATGAAACCTAATAAAGAAATAATCAGAAATAAAGAAACGAATAATCAAATTAAATTACCAAATCAAAAGGTTAAATAAAAGTGTACATATACATTGTATTCGTAGTCTCATAGCAATTCGGCTTTCTGAGGTAAACAACCGTTGTTATAGAAACACACAACGACGCGTACTGCATACGAGACAGGCTGAATTAGTGAAGACGACCGGAAACAGGCGACACAAGTACATTCACAGTCACCGCCACTCGACGCCAAGACGCGGCAGGGAGGAATCTGTTCAAATGGGAGAGTGCAAGTGCAAGCGTGCTCACACAGAGGTACAGAGGGAGAAAGAGGGGAAAGGTGAGGGTGGGTAAAATATGTAGTGAGAGAGTAAGGGAGAGATAATAGGAAAAGTCCAAGGTCCCGAGACGCAGCGGCACAAGGTTGCGCGTGCCGTTTGGTCTTCAACATACATACATACGTATATGAACGCCCTAGAGCTTACAACCAACATGCACACACACTCACACACACGCACACAAACACAATGATATGCCCGCACTTTCTCAACACACGTCTACAAATAGAACAGAGTGGCAAATGACATAGATGCACAGCAGGCATACGAACAAGCACACTCATAGGCGACCTCACACACACATGCATGCACACACACACACAGCAAATCAAGCTACACCTTGATAGATCACATGTACGGCATAGTTCACAGCTTGAACAAGTCAGGTACAAGTCAGGTACAGGAGCACGTGACTTGGTTCAATTTGTTCAGAGACCATACAGAAACTGACTGAACAACACACAAGTACAAGGACATATACATACACACACACACCTACACACACACACACACACGACACCATTGACACACTCAAATGGAGACTGTTTTGCATAGTGTTCAATATACTACCGGAAGCGGTTCATCTAGAACGGTAGAGTCCGTATCCTGTGGGTAAATACAAGTGGTTAAATTAAAGGTCGGCCAGAACAGAATATTTATTTATGGGAATTAGTTTATTTTCGCTTCCATTGGTTGCAGGAGATTGGTAATGGACCGCTGATTTAGAAAACGGCAGATATATGCAATTCATAAAAAGTTAGCATATGGAATATATAAATAAGTGTTTTCCAACCTTTTCTAGTTTGCGGCACCATTATAAGGAAATACATATTTAAAATCTCCGTTGTTTTTATTATATTTTCCATTTCGACATTTTGCATAGACATTTGCATTTAACACCATATACATAGATATGAAATTTTTCGTCACACTGATCCTGCTATTACAAAAAATGGTATTATAATACAAATATGTAATTTTCCCAAACAAATTTTGGCGGCGTCCTCCAAAGGTGACACGGATGCCGCGCCTTGATGCCGCGGCATATCACTGATCTAGAACAATGCACACCTTCGAAGGCCACGTACTCGGGTGAATTCCGTGGAAAATTCAAACTTTTATCACGCACTGAAAGGTTGGTAAAAATCGAGCATTGATACCGCTTCATTCCAGAGCCACCATGTTCGCTAATTAAACTGAGCACCATGCGTGTTGCGTGGTCGAAACACGCCGTCTCTTTCGTGCTACAGTTCGCAGCCGTACAGGATTACGATCAGCTAAAACCAACCAGTGCCTCTAATTGTTGGCACTTGGCACACAAACACACACACACACATACACGGCTACGGCACAGGAAAACAAAAATATGTTAATGAAGCCAAATAATAGAAAACAGAAATATGCTAATGTATATGCATATGCATATACGTGTGTAGTGGGGGGTGCTGAGGGGTCCGCCCCGGGCGGTATGTTTTAGGGGGCGGCACAAGAGCTGCTGAAAACGTTGAATTATCATGATATCCGAGTGGCATTTCTGAATATACCATTTCATATTTGTTGATTGAATATGAAATAACTGAATAATGCGAAAAATCAGTTGCAAATAACGATCTTCTCAGAGTAGCTGACTGGAAACATGTACTAATAATAATCGACTAGTCTTTTCAGCTATATCGACATATGAACTGGCTAATTTCCTATTACAATCGTGCTGTATGGCACAGTATCTTGCGGATAAGTGACTCGCAAGCATAAATGTGGGGGACGTATCTTAGCTACGCCACTGCTTCCGTGTGCATGATAACAATTCAGTGGGAGCGGCTGGCCTGCAAAAATACAAAGCGAGGGTGTGTGTGTGTGTGTGTGTGTGTGTGTGTGTGTGTGTGTGTGTGTTTGCACGCGCGTGCACGAGGTGTTTCTGAAAACTAACGGTATCCAGCTTGCCGAATGAAACATAGCCAGAATAAAAATTGGCAATTTGTAATCAGTAGGGCTGTCAAAACTTATTAAAGCTACTTTTTTCATCTAAAGGTCACTTTTCATAGGATGCCTGAAACTGCATGAAAAAGTTGTATATGCTAATTATGAAAAAAGTTATAAGGTTATCAAGTTACTTTTTCGTCGTTAGGTTAATTTTTTTGCTTTTAGGTTACTTTTCCATTGTAAGGTTAATTTTGCCATATTTTTGTTATTTTGCTACTTGATCACGGGTTTTGGTAACTTCTTCCAGACATTGAAAGTGTATAAATTATAATAAGAAGGAAAATTGGATGATATATAAGGTCTGAAGATCAAAACATACTATTTGTTTGGCTGTCCAAATTTTACATTTGCTTGCTTACCAAGCTTAATTTTGCATGATATTTATTGCCAACTTGTTTGATATTGCTATTATATTCTATTATGTGCTACTGGCTAATGTATATGATTTTGGATACGCTGGATTGTTTCTCTTCATATTAAGAAATTCACATGAGCCAGAGTAAATGTTTGGAGCGTGGGATAATACGTCTGATCTCTTTATACTCGATACTGTACAGTAACACTTGTCAATATGCACGAGACAGGAAATATCATGTGATGTTTGCAGCGTGAGACAGTGTCATTTTTCGCACGGTTGAGCTCAAGAGACGAATCAGTGCGCCCTTATAATAATACAGTCAGCAAATTATTATTACCTGTAGAGGTGGACACTCACACACGTACAATGTTCACACACACGCATTCATACATATTGGCGCAAAGAAACAAGCTGAAACACGTGTCAACTCGACACAGGTACAGTCATATGAGATAATTATGCAGCTCATAAAATCGATTGTCTTGTTGAATACAAATTAATGCATTATCATTGTTTTTCGACTGCATGGGGATGCTTTTTGGTGTTTTGTTGTAGAAATGTCACCAAAACCTAGGAGAAAAAGAGCTTTGTGGGCATTAACAAGAATTTAGCCTTTGCGGAGAAGCACAAGGATATTTTTAGGTTACTTTTTCCTGAAAATAAGTTTGCTTTTTTCTACTTTTTTGATAGCCCTAGTAATCAGTTTCTGGAGCCATGGTTAGCAGCCAGTGGGGAAATGATAAATGGAGGGTTGCTAAGTGAGGAATTATAGGTAGGGACAGACGGACAAATATGTGTGTTTACCGAAGCACACAAAAAGGTTGGTTCATGGTTAGTGGAAAACCAGAACTATTTTTTAAGAATGATAACATTGCATAGAAAAGTTGCTACGAGGATAAAAATCTAAAACTAGAACACAAGGACACAAATATTTGGACAATTTGGGCGCAAAACGGCTACACCCTCACGCCGAGTACAATCACCAATCAATTACGTTCGGATCGGATTGCAATCAGTAATCGACAGCCGATCCAAATAACCGAATCAGCCCAAATATGACACAAAAAGGGGAAAACTGAAGCTAATCCTACGTCCTTGATAACACAGCAAAAACCAGGCGATTAGTTGATCAGGACGATTAGGACAAACTATGAAACTGAGCGACGATTTCTTGCAAATGTCCTTGATTGCGAAAGATTGCGTGCATATAAGCAAATATATAGCGGCATAGAGAAAAAACACGGGACGATGAACAATCCTTCGCCAGCACTGATACGAAGCAGGCAGATAAACAAACCAGTTGACAATTAAAACAACACAAATATCAACAATTCGCCAGATAAGAAATCTACATAAACTCGGGCGAGCCGATACAGATACATAAAAACCTTCACAAAAAGAAGTTCAAGTAAAGAATTAGCGACTACCCATGCAATTTCAAAAACAAAGTTAATCAAAAAGTTAACAAACAAATATCTGAATAGCATTAATTCAATCAATTATAAAACTAACTATTGTGTCATAGACCACATAAATACACGAGAAAATATACGAAATATACACATAAATATCCACATAAATATACGAAATATACACAAAATATATAACGACAATTTGAGTGATTACATTACAATGAAAGTCCAACGATAATGCAATTACGCAATACTGAAACAAGAATACAAGACAATATAATTCATGGAATGAGATGGACTCCGTGGTGTAGTGGATACCACATGCACCTCACAAGCGGGTCCGTGGTTCGAATCGCGGCGGGGCAGGATTTCTTGGACCAATTCTATAATTCAACCTAATCCACCTAGCTGTGTCTGTGTTGTGCCATGTATTCTGGGGAGGTGACCCTCTCTAATACGTCTTTCGTCCTTGTGGCGTCTTAGCGTGGAGAGGGTCGGTTCTGCGGTGGCAGCGAGCTGCACGGGACACACCTGTGTGTGTTCATAAACTTCGGCTTCTCCCCGTGTAGCAGCTGTCACTTGGGTCTTAAACTTTTTAACCTTCATTTTCCATGGAAAACAAGTGGAATGGGCATACATGTATGCATAAAGTTTGAAAACCACCAACAATCATGAGAAACAGTCTACATGACATTGTATATACAAGTGCATACACACTCACACAGACACATACTCCGGCATGGCAAACAATATGGCGACGCATACCTCACCCATACGCACACTGCCATTTGACAAGTGAACCAACGCTCATTACATGACTAATTATACCCATACGCGCACACATACACAACACACACACACACACACATACACAGGTATGACAGTTAAAATGAACGCACAAGAAATACACCTGTGTATGTGCGTGTGTGTGTCTGCACCCGAATACCGTGTCGATAATTACCAGATAGCATCTCGAAAAAACTCGGACACCTTGTACTCTCTTCCGACACACACACACACACACACATACACACACACACACACACACACACACACACACACACACACACACACACACACACACACACACACACACACACACACACACACACACACACACACACACACACACACACACACACACACACACACACACACACACACACACACACACACACACACACACACACACACACACACACACACACACACACACACACACACACACACACACACACACACACACACACACACACACACACACACACACACACACACACACACACACACACACACACACACACACACACACACACACACACACACACACACACACACACACACACACACACACACACACACACACACACACACACACACACACACACACACACACACACACACACACACACACACACACACACACACACACACACACACACACACACACACACACACACACACACACACACACACACACACACAACAACAACGACAGTAGGAAAGTTAAAAGCGATAAGATGGAGCATCGCGTTGTTACACCAACTATTACACCAATGACTGTAGAACAGGGGTCCTGAAACCTGTGGGGAATTCGCTGTGGGGTTACCAAGTAGGAAATTAAAGGTCTGATAGAAGGACAAATGTGTGTGTGGGTGTGTGTGTGTTCTTTATCAATCATAATTCGTTCAATTTCGTTTCTAGTGACTTTCTTGATATATAATGTGATTGGAACAATTGATCTTAATGGATATATCTGGCTCATTATCAAGTGGGAAATCAAAGAGGGAAAAAGGTTGAGAACCACTGGTATAGCGCGCCATCACGCACAGATCACAATGCAACAGCAGTGTGTGTCAACGCCTAGGAGAAAATCAGTAATGAAGAACATTGCGCGAATGCAGTATCTAATCGAGACACACACAGCCAGCATAGCGAAACAGTACGAATCGAGGGGAAAAGTGATGCTACGAATAGAGAATACAAACACAAACAAACAACCAATATATACCCAAAAAAATCACGCAAACTTGGAGTGTTTATAATTCGTGACGACCAGCGAAAACAACAACAAAAACTGACAGAAAAAACCGGCAATGGAGGCGCGGAAAAACACAATGGGGCCATTCTCCTCAGTGATTGAGACATAGAGCAAAAATATGCAAGATTACAGTATGCAATAGACAGGATTTTTCCTTACACCCTGAAAATATCATTTTTGCAACTGTTTTTGTAACTTTCTTCATATTTTGTTTCATGTGTGAACTAAACTTCTTCAAAAAAAAATTATATAATGAAAACACATTAAATTTCCCCCATAAAAAGTAATTGCTGGAATTTCTAACTGAAAACTTTTCCAATGTGTTTGTGTGAGAGAGTGCTGACCGAAAATCGAGACTGAGGTTGCGCTGATGGGTGGCACGACGTGGTCGCCGCGGCTCTCTCCTTCCCGCACCACCGCCGGCACCACAATTGCTAGACTCCCCGACAACAGCAGCCGAGTGTACAGCTGCCGGAGCCTGGTCGCACAAATGCAAGCCCACCGCTGTAGTGGCTGTCGACTCAACGATGCCGACGCACGAGCCCGCCGGTGCAGCACAGGGAGGCCGATGTGTACTCGACATGATGATGCTGATGATGATGGGGCAGATAGGTGTCACACAAGAAGCAGGCAGAATCCGCGTCACATTGGCCGCAACAGCCACGAAACTGCGCCATTATTGACGACGAGCACAATACCACCAACTGCGGTGGACACATAAACAACAACAGCAAAAATCATGAATTGATATCGAAGGCTTTCAAGTAAATGAGTTTACAGATATAAGTATACAGATATGTTACAGCTAGGCTTGATTTCGCATTCACATGACTGAGACGGGGTTGCATACGACATATATTGGCTATTCTGCATCGGCGTTTATCTCCGGTACGCTTCTGGGATGTATCTCTAGGCGGGTTTGTATGTTTGATCGCACTCAGCGAACAGCTAACGTTAATTCCGCTAAATCGAAAACTAAGTATACTCCACAACCTGACCTACACCAGTGAGGGTTGTCTGTGTGATATTTGTATATTGAATCTGTGTGTGTGTGTGTGTGTGTGTGTGTGTGTGTGTGTGTGTGTGTGTGTGTGTGTGTGTGTGTGTGTTTGTGTCTATATATGAACGGAACTAGTGTGAACGAACGAGATAGAAGAACGTTCAGCATCTGCCAAAATGATTTAATGTCTTCCGATCAAATCAATGTAGCAATGCTTTACTTGTAAACGCAAACATTTATATATTACCCCACGTGATTTGATAAATAGCAGAAGAGAAGTTATTGGAGAACACATTTACAAAGTTGACTGTGTGAAAATGGGCGTGATGTATAGGCGAAGCTTAGAAGCGCACTCGAGGCAAATGAAGATTTTATGCAACTACACAATTCTAAGGTCATTGAAGGGGACAGCTTTGTAGATGTGTCTTAATCAGTTGCAACTATTCTTCCACTCTATACGCTACAACTATATGCTCCAATCACGTTTGTAGACATTGAATGAACTTTCAACTCCTCAAGTATATGCTATCCGATCTTGGACACAATTCGACATTAAAAAACATTGAAATAATGGTGTTTATGTGTGTGTAAAGACTGGTTATTATTGCGTTAGCAACGTAATTGATCAATAATAATATTTGTCTCAGATTAAATAGATGCCTATATTTGCCTATTTTACTGTTTTATTGTGCCTTTTTGCCTGCCTATTTTGCCGTTTTAGTGCCGAAACATCCGGTCATTAGTCATTAAACAGTATCTATGATCGAATGCGTTAAATTAAAGCCATGCTCGCCTAAACAAAACACACACATACAGATATTGTATAAAGCTTGGCATCAATTTCACTTCAAGCCTGATATATTTTCACGACTGAATCAAGAAGACCGAACAAGATAATCGGACTGAATAAGAAAAAGCACCACAGAGAACTGTCCCGTCCTGACAGCTGGAAATTTCCGTCACTAAAACAGCGCACACAAAAAACAACTGTATAGCACAGTGGCGGCGCAAGGGATAGCTTCAGAGGGCTGAACCCCCCTCCAAATGTCTCCCTGAGTCGCCCCGAAAATTCTAACCATGAACGTTTCGAGTGTAGTTCCTCATGTTTCGCCGAGCCATCGCGCATATTTTTCCTTAGCCCCCCGCCGGCAAAAGTCCTGGCGTCGCCACTGCTATAGCATATCGTACGTTGTTCGTACACTTGGACGCACAATGAATCCGATTACACGCCGACACGCGCGCGCACACCCACACACATCAAAAGACACACACTTGACAGTAGGGCTGGGCAGGAACCGGTTCCGGAACCGGTTCTGACGGTTCTGCTACGTGGGTATTGGAACCGGGTCCGAGACTCGGAACCGGTTCTGGAACCGGGTCCACACGGATCCGAGTCCACACGGTTCCGATTCTCGGATCCGAGTCCACACGGTTCCGATTCTCGGATCCGAGTCCACACGGTTCCGATTCTCGGATCCGAGTCCACACGGTTCCGATTCTCGGATCCGAGTCCACACGGATCCGAGTCCACATGGTTCCGATTCTTGGACCCGGGTCCACACGGATCCGAGTCCACACGGTTCCGATTCTCGGACCCGGGTCCACACGGATCCGAGTCCACACGGTTCCGATTCTCGGACCCGGGTCCACACGGATCCGAGTCCACACGGTTCCGATTCTTGGACCCGGGTCCACACGGATCCGAGTCCACACGGTTCCGATTCTCGGACCCGGGTCCACACGGATCTTAGTATCAGGACTGACAGGAAAGTGTATGCGCATTGCGCACACACTACATGAACACTACGGTGCGTTTTAGAATAAACGCTAATATGAAATTGCGGTGAATGCAGTTTTTCACGTGTATTTAAAAAATGCGTATTATATTGTCTTCTTTTTTCTGAAATACATGTACATTATTTGCAAGTAAGTCTGTGCGCGCAGAGTCATATTACACGAGGTATAATACTAAATTTAATACATATTATTTATTACGCATATTTTATTGAATATATTATTAATATATTATTTTTTGGCGTATGATTACCGGAATTTGATTAAATAACCTCATTTTCAGCTAATTTGAGAGAAAAAGTATCGCATGAATGTTGATACAACATTTTTCTAAGTCTGCGTGAAAACTGCATCCTTTCCATGGTGACTTCAATTACAATTCATGCATTAATGCATAAATGTTTAATATTAGAAATTGTTTCTACTTATTAAAATGGCATTTTTATCAATTTCCCTCTTATTTTTTAGTTTCTATTTATTCTTGTAGTGCTCCAACATTAGTAGCGTAGCAGAGGGCCTTAGTGACCTTGCGATTATTACGAAAATTTTCACAATATTCATCATTGAATCTAATAATTATCACTCAATGAGGTCGTTAAGGGGAAAATCACTCTTTTGTTGAACTCGGCGTATACTTTAAGCATTTAGTCATACGAATAACTAACATACTTCTTCCCAAATGTAACTTTTTTTTACCCGAGAACGCCCATTATATCGCTAATATTGAATTGTTGTGAAATTGCCAATATGCCTCGATATAGAACTATTCAAATTCATATTTTTCATATTTTCCATTTGACGTCTCCCGAGAAGTGAATCCATTATCATGGTGGAGGGACCGAGCGTTGTTACTGCCTCGACTACATGAAGTGGCGACAAAATATTTGTGCACACCGGCATCTTCCGTTCCATCTGAACGTTTATTTTCAAAAGCCGATGAATGGATATCACACAGACGAAACAGTCTCAAAGAAGAAAACATAAATATGATTCTCTTTTTGAATGAAAATGTGTAATATATACGCGTTTTGTGTATGTGTGTGTGAACGTGTGCGTTACGGAATAAGCGAACGTTTTCGGGCAATAGCCGAAATCAAATTATTGTTTGTTTGAGATATTATGTAACAGATGATACGCAAACATTGTTTATATTGGAAAGTACATTGACTATTTAGCACATTTTTGCAGCATTAGCCACATTATTGTGTCAGCATTGTATGCATTTTTCTGTTGTTAAATATAGAGATGATAATGCCTTGTACATGTCTTCATTGAATATTAAAGCTTTTCTTCAAATTACAGGGCCGTAGTCAAGAGTTATATGCTTCACTCACCCAAAAAACAAAATGAGGATCCCCCACAAAAATGAAATTTATGAAATGATGAATTTAATTTTGTGAGAATACCCACTATAATGAAACTGATATAACTTTGACTTTCAATAAAATTTTGAATTTATATAAACATTTGTTATTTTCCCAGTCACACGTTCATCTATGCCAACTCTCTTTTGTGTCTTCTCCCTTTGGGTGATCTCTAAACATGCGCACAGAAAATATATTTTTTCATCCAAGCGGAACCGGTTCCGGAACCGGTTCCAACGGTTCCACTGCCCTACGGATCCGGAACCGTGAGTATCAATTTTCACGGTTCCTGCCCAGCCCTACTTGACAGATAAAAGCCACAGCCACAGCCAGGCGCTCATCTAAAGCCAGACGCGCAAGACTAGAAGAGGACAGACTGAACACACAAACACACATCCGCGAATTGGCTGAATTAGAGCTGAACAAACCATGTCAAATATGTCAACTACATCACCACTCAAGTGTCAGTGCGTGCGTGTCTGGGTGTGTGTATATAAGTGTGTGTCTGCGTGTGTGTGTGTGTGTGTGTGTGTGTGTCTGTGTATCCTTCTTGAATACTTTTAGTATACGTAGTACTCGTAGATAATATTAGTTAAAATCATGTGTTGAAAATATTTACGAGACACACTTGCAATGGAATAGATGCAATGCAATACAATGCAAGAGTGTGAATGCCGTGTGCCAGTGGAGTGTGTTTTATTGGAAGGCACAAATTTCGCCGAGTTTAGCCGCCCCACTGTAACCGCAAACAAACATACAATCTCTTTTGAGAACGCGTTCTGAGTGGGATGTCGTGTTGTGAACAAGCAACAACACAAACACACAAATGCACTGATACACAAATATCCAAAACCCAAATGACCACACACACACACACACACACACACACACACACACACACACAAGGGGATATCGCGAGAACACGAAAGGTGAGAGTGCGAACAGGTGTACAGGAAGGACAACGCACCTGCTCCAATTTTCCCACGTCTCAACGAGCCGACAGAAAAGCGGAAAGAGGGAAGGACAGACAGACACAGACAGACAGACAGACAGACACAACTGATAGCAATAAACACGCAATTGTGCACACCGTTCACACACACAAACAGTGTCAAAAAACGACGCGAAATACACAGGATCTCGGCTATTAGAGTCACACACACAACACACACGCACACATACACACTCAACACACATACATAAATAAGTCGCATAGTTTTCTGGCACTTTAAATGCGGGCAGGGAGGCTGAATGTGTGTGTTGAATTGTAGTTGATCGGAACAAGAAGTGAGCGGAGAACGCATAACACACACACACACACGCACTATTATACGTGCGAGCCAAGGACGAACAGATAGAGAAGTTCCAATCGTTGACGGACACTTTGACACACAACATAGCCGCAAGATGTGCGTGTGTGTGTGTAATCTGAGAAGATGGAGCCCGCAGGAATGATTAACCTTCACACGTCAAATACACACACATACACACACACACAAGCTCACACTCTTATACTATGGTTCTCAACCCTAGACCATGATTAGATATAAAAAAATGCTTGTCGGAAAATGTATTTGAAGTGTTGTGAAGTTTCAAAGTGAAATTTAAAGTAGAAACATGTGTAACGGTGTGATGAAAAACGTAAATTAACACGTAAATGACAACGTAGGGATTCGTTCAACATACTGCATACGTGGAACAGAGCATTTGAAAAATACTACCGGATAAAAGCTCAAATTTTGGCTGGACAATCAAAAACCTAGTATTTCAGGCAGAATTTCTCAACAGCTTGCAGAATCCCTCTATTAAATGCGCCAACTAAAAGCGATTCTAGTAAAATTCCTTCATAGCCTCGGTGCATACATGGCGCGCAAATTTTTTCAACACAAAAAAACGTTTGAAGTGCAATTAACATTGAGATCGTTCACAATTATCACAAGATATCACACTCGCACTGTTGGGCTTACCAACGCTAAATAATTGAACCAAATTTCTGTTTTCTCTATTAATCTTCAAGTGAAACAGTATTCTTGCTATTCTTTATATATTTTTGTTTCACTTTTTCATTTGAAGCGCCGAAAAAATCGGATTCGTTGTCCCTATACCCGATGAAATAAATACCTATTTAGGAGTCGTCCATTTTGAATAACACCGCCAGGACTTTCACTCCCTAAAGGTACTTTTCCCTCCTCTGAAAGTCTTACAGGCGGAACAGAGCAAAATCACTGAGATACTTCCTAAAAATCAACTCTCAAATGCCATTGAGCAAGATATAATTATAAACAAGCCCGCCGAATTCAATGAAAACGACAGAATGACAGATAAATAAAATACACATAGACCGAATTTAAGTAAGATTCGAATACAAGGCGGAAAGAAGGGGATATAATACACAAAACATGACATTCAATAAAGTAGATTGTTTCAAATGAGTGTACTCACGCATTTTGCAAGAAGAATATCTCCAGACGTGCAAAATTATAAATAAATATCACAATCAAAAGGACACACTGCAAAAGTATGAACACAAAAACACACACTGATATGCTTCAGCACGGCATAGAATGTCCGAAACACGCAGCTACACAACCACCAACAACGAAGACCACGCTCATACTGGCGTTGAATGGCGACAGTAATGGCGGGCTACCTCGCCCACGACTGTACAGCCTCTGACAACAACACACGCCAACACAGTCAAGCCGAAACCAGAGCGCGCTTCTTCCGCTAGACACGGTACTTACAGCCGCGCGCACTATCATTGAAGCGACACACGCCTCACATGCGCGCAGCTACACACAGACATGCAAACCCATTTACATGACAATTACTGTGAAGTGAGCGTGGAAAATTAAATGGCCTATTCGTTGTTGGAAACACATTAATGAGATCAGGCTGAGGAGCGCCAAGCCCTTTGAGAACAAACGATTTAAGGAATAACATTTGTATACATGAAAATTGTGCGACATTTTAGTAAACACATATTGTCCTAAACACTCTATTAGGATTCGCAGTTGAAATACACCATTTGTTGTGTAATTCCAGTATGATCTCACATGAATTTCACTTCATCGAAATATACAATTCCCCGAATGCTATTGATTTTACTGTTGATAAATTCATCAATGTTTTCTGCATGTGATAACTGAGTTTTGAGATTTTAAGCATAGCTGAACTGGAAGCATAGATAAGCTTGTGCATATCTGGGAAGAGCTTAATGTCAGGGACAAACACACAGTCCAACACACACACACACACACAAATGTATGTCTGTATGTGTGTGTGTGTGTGTGTGTGTGTGTGTGTGTGTGTGTGTGTGTGTTCAAGGGTCGCAGTTATCGCATTGTGGGTATCGCGAAAAATGTCAAGTGTATGCGTTGTCTATCTATCTAATCTTGGTGCGTCAGTCAAACAAATTCTCGACAATTGTCAGTTAGTGAGAAAACAAAGCGTGTACGTGGATTTTAGCATAATGCACATTAGTATGAAATTTTAGCATTCGAGCATACAGCACATAAGTTATCGAGCGCTGAGGCGAGTACAAATATGTACGAGTAAAAAAACATTATTCATTTTTAGGCATATCAGGTTGAAGGTGAAAGTAAAAGTAAAAGTAAAAGTAATTGACGCCAGTAATTAAACAGCGCGCCAGAAAAAAACGATTTGTGGGGCAGAAAAAATATATAATAAACATTACAATGTTATTAATTAGTTAAAATGAATTACAGGCAAGTACAGTAGTATGGGAAGAGTACAGTAGCACTATATCACCACCACCCTGCGGTGGTCCCATGCACCGAAAGTGTACAAAAGATGTAGAGAGAAAGCTAGTTCAAAAAGTACAGATTTTATTCAGGAAGATGAAAGCTAATGAGGGGAGAATTAAAAGAAATAAAATATGAACCAAATAAAATTCTCAAATAAAACGGCTAAATAAAAATGCATTCATTTATCCTTCCGATTTGAGAAAACAGATACGAACAAAATGAAGGCAGTACACACATCTACACACACACGCACACACACACGCACACACTCACACACACAATAACTGAAATTGCTTAGAGAAAAAGTATAAAAAACACAAAAAATAAAACCAAGAATTTAATACGTTGCCATATGAATCAGTTGATTACATAGAACCAGTACACGCATATAATAGGCGACGAGACTTGGCAAGAGAAATTGTCAAGAGCGACAAATAGCTGGCGATTATGAGCAGTGGCGGATCCAGAGTGCACTCATCGACGGCTGAAATATGAATGAGTAAATGGGCTATGAATGGGCTGAACTATGATGATATATACATACATTTACACACCCAATATGCTTTGATAATGCTTGTATCAACAAACTCTACAAAAATATTTTTCTAAACCTGTTTTAGTGAACCTCTTAGTTATGAGGAGTTGATGGAAAAAGGGGGGACTTCAGCCTTCAAGCCCCCCCCCCCTGGATCCGCCAGTGATTATGTGCACAGCCTGTTTCAAGTGACCACTACAAGCACACACAAACTAGACCATCATGTCTGGTTGTCTGGCTGGCTGGCTTGTCAGTCGGGGATAACAAGACAAAATCAATAAGGCATTTCACACACTCTCTCACACACACACACACACACACACACACAAACATGCACGCGCATAAACGTCAAACTTTGGCCAACATCAGAACACCAGAACATATGAAACTGCGGACATCGCAAGCAGGAACAGAAACAGCCCATCAGAAGCAAAAAACACCAACTGACAAAATAACGGATCAACCAAGTACAAAAGAAGTTCAGAATCAATGAGAAAATGTTGAACAAGTGAAATGCAGTGGCGGTGCCAAGGAGGAGAGCTAGGAGGGGATAAAAATCTCCCAAAAATGCGTCAAGCACCCCCTGAGCCCCCCGAAAAATATTCTGGGAAAGTAAAATTTCAAGTACAGTTAGCCATGTTTCCCAAAGCCCCCGCATATTTCCGCTTAGCCGCCGATCGGATAAAACCTGGCGCTGCCTCTGCTCCAAGTATTAAAATCACACATTACGATCATAGAGTAGTGATAAATAAACGTAAATAAATAGTAATAAACGTGCTTATACACTAGCATGTGAATTGACACAGGTAGAGCGAAAAAAGCGCATATATATATAAAATATTGTATATTATATACCAGTGGCAGATCCTGAGTGTAATTTTGGGGGGGCTGAATTATGTATGAGTGACTAGGTAGCGTGTGAACGTCATGACTTGGGGTATTTTTCAATAATATTTACACACATTTACACACATACAATAATGTGCGAATATGATTTGCGATAATGCTTACATAAACAATTTCTACAGAAAGAAGTTTTCTTGACATATTTTAGTGAGGTTATGAAGAGTTGATGAAAAATATGTGGGGGGGCCCTTCAACCCCCTGAGTCCCCCCTCTGGATCCGCCAGTGCTATATATAGACATATTGTGTGGAACACATATAAGGTAAGAGAGCATCAAAACAGAGAGAGTGTGTGAGTGAAACCTTATTTCTAGGCACTTGATGTAATTAGTAGCAAAGAAACTTGCTAACTCATGCGTTCATATGCAAATTCCCAGCACACACACACACACACACACGAACATGAGCACACACACATACACACGCACAAACACGCACAAACTATACAAATAGGCAGAAAAACAACGGCAAACAAATATGCACATCACACATTCCAACAAAAGCGAACACCGACGCACACATACACGCGCATAAGCATGCACATACCGGCACACACACACGCACGCACACACATATTGTACGAATGGCAGAATAAATCGATGGCTTTGATAAAGTAATCTGCATTCAACTCGTGAAAAGAGGCGTGTGTGTGTGTGAGCGTATGTGAGTGTGTGTAAATTAATGCTGAACGTTGAAAATGCTGTTAATCGTATATACGGGTGTCGTGCACACTCGAAGAAACCGTGTCAATCAATGTCACACACACACACACACACACACACACACATGCACAAACACAGATATACACACACAGGCTTAAAAAAGAAAGACGAAGCAAAAATGCAAATGCTTTCAAGCCGGTGGCATTGTGCGCCCATATTTACCGCCGACAAGCGTACACACACACACACACACACACACACACACACACACACACACACACACACACACACACACACACACACACACACACACACACACACACACACACACACACACACACACACACACACACACACACAGTGTCGACACAAATCACGCAATTGAGTTCCGCTATAGTGGCGCAATGCATGAAGGCAATAACACTCACATGTAAGTTTACACAGACACACATAATGTATGTGTGTGTGTGTGTGTGGGTGTGATGGTGGAGTGTGAACGGTAGATAAATAACAATTTAGAAAACAACTGCGTTTACTTGGCATATATGCACTAAAAGTCAACTGAAATACAGCGTCTGAATGGATGGCCAGAATGTAACCACGCTAGGCACGATACTAGGCATGTCTTTCTAGTCTGGGCAACTCCAGCATTGACAGTCGATAGCGCAGCAGCTACCTATACTAGCTAGACTACCTAGACTAGGCCTAGTGAACTCCGTGGTACAGTGGTAGCACGCCAGCCTCACAAGCGGGAGGTCCGTGGTTCCAATCCCGGCCAAGGAGAATTTCATTGGGGGAATTCTATAATCCAATCTAAGCCCCTGTCCACCCAGCAGTAAATGATGGTACCAAAAATCAGTCGTGTGTTGTGCCATGCATTCTGGGGAGGTGGCCTTTTCTAATACGTCTTCCGTCCTTGTGGCGTCTTAGCATGGAGAGTGTCGGTTCTGCGGTGGCAGCGAGCTGCACGGGACACACCTGTGTGTTCATAAGCTTCGGCTTCTTCCCGTGTAGCAGCTGTCACTTGAGACCTTTAGTCTAGGTGGCGCTGGTTGAAAACCAGAAGAAATTTGCAAGGGCAAATATCTGATAAGCGCATAACAGCAAGAATAACTGATGTAGTGAGAATACAACACACACACATACACTTGTTTGTAGAAAAGTAGAAAGTGTGCGTAGTCTGCGTAGTTGAAGTTTGCGTAGGAAAGTTCAAAGGGATACTGGATAGTGTGAAATACTGGAAATTTCAGGGAAGATATGCTACCAGAGGGTTGGTTGGAGACAGGACAGCACGAGCACAGCTCATCTCCTGTGCTAAACAAATAGCTGAGTACACAAACCCACAACTCAGGTTCGGTGACGGACCCATAGAGAGGGGGGTGCCTAGGCACTGGGATCTAGCTTTTGATTGGCGCCAAATAGGTGCTTGTTGTGAACTACGCTTGAATGCAAGCGCAAACAATTCCAAGTGCAATGTAGAGGAATATTTATTTTAATAATATATAATTTTGCATTGGATCAAATGTATATTATGTTTTCTTAATACCTAACGACAAGAAAAAATGTTTGAAATTTTTGACTGATAAAGCAACGAAGGGGGAAAAACTTCAAGCTGCCCCGAAAGCAAGGTTTCAAAAGTCCGCCTCTGACAATGTTATCTCATTACAACGCACCTGACCAGGGCTTGACGTCACATTCCCACGTTTACAACTACACACACACACACACACACATACACACAAACAACACGGTCAGGTGTATCTGTGCTGACAAGTTATGTTCGGTATGAAGACAAACGTGTATATTGCTATATACACGACTTCTCCACAGCTCATGTACGTCGGTGAATATTTCCACTGACCACCACAACAACACCACGACCTTGCGTACAGGTGGAGTGAACACACAGACATCGGCGGATCACACGATTGAAATGTACAACATCGAAAATATCAACTGCTTCAACATGAAAGTTTCGTAGCCCCTGAGAAAAACATGGTGTACCCCATGTTTTATATTTGGTCCCATGTCCCCTTAGAAGAATTCCACGGCTCCCAAAGGAGCCATATGGCTCACGTTGAGAAACGCTGTTCAACCGTTAAGTTATATTTGTTATAAGTTATACGTTATATTTGTTAGTTTCTATACAGATTTCGACTTACACAATATGCGAATGTATGCGTGTTTATGAGAGTGTATATATTGATGTGTGTATAAATTGGTGTGTGTGTGTATGCTGGTGTGCGTGTGTGTGTATAAGCTGGTGTGTGTTTGTGTGTGTGTGTATATTGGTACGACATGAAGTCACACTAGCCAGCTACACACACACACACACGCATACAGATACACATTGAGAAACGCATTGAGAGTACTGGCTCGAGATGCACTGATAGACCGATTGCTAGAGAGATAGGCCGAGAAGTCCAACACCAACGAGGAATGCACATAAGCGTCACATGTCCGCTGTGCACTGTGTGTGAGTAGGTCAGACAAGTGACACATGACTGCAGACACACATACATACACATACACGCACATACATGTAGAAGGCAAGCTAGAGTATTGACCACTTAGATGCACCTAGTGCGTACACTAACCCCTGTACACACACACACACACACACAAAAGGTGCACACTGACACAGACAGACACACATGCCCTCGCACAGAGACAAACCCAATTCCCAGCTCAGAACCCTGAAGACACGCACACACACACCGAGTGAGAGAGAGACAGACATAAAAAGAGAGAGAGGAAGAAGGGAGGTAGTACAAAAGGGAGTACAGCGGGAACAAGTGGACAAATGAAAAGTGTCCGGTCATTCTGGACTGCAGTGAAAACTTCCGGTCGAGCATGCTTGATTAGCGCAAGCTCAGGAGAGAGATATATAGAGAGAAAGAGAGCAAATTGTGTCACCAACATACAATGACCCAGCTCCACTCATGCGCACGGACAAACACACACACACACACTGTCGATGTACACCGCATTCAGTCAACAGATGGAGATCAATTGAACACACTTCCTGCCATTATGTCGAGCGAATATCGGCCATCCAATACAATGTTACCGGCCAGGTTTAGATATGATAGAGATATGTCTATGATTCAGTGCGAGTACGAAGTGAATCGAGACCCATCAAGTACATACTATATACTTTTAGGATCAATGGAATGTATTACCTTGAAGGATTCATGAAGAGTATAACCTATAAGATTCATTCGTGGGGTACTAAAAGAGATCTGTAAGATTATCGACCTGAACGAGCTGTATGACCTTTTGGGTTCCATCAGGTGCATGACCTGTAGAATCCAACAAGAGTATGCTGTGTAGGGTCCTTGAAGAGTGTGATATACAGGATGCTTGAAGTGTGGTCTGTAGAATAAACCAGGTTCATCATCGTGATTGGCTAGCGCTCGCCAATGAGGAGGAAAATGCCAGATCCTACGCAAAAAGGCAGAATCTGCAGTTGGTCGATTAAATCAGCCGTCAATTAGGGAGGACGTGAAAATAAATATCGCCCCGTAAACATTGTCATTTTATCAGGCGTGTCATTTTAACATTTCAAAAGTGCAGAGGCAATAATTCTGGTGTGGTTTCAAGGTGTACCAAACTAAGCAAAAATACACCATGAGACATTGCGTACTAACCTTGCAAGAATGAAGGTGGACCTGTGCACACAATGAGTTGAAGCGTTCCAACAAAGCATGTGCCGCTGTGAGAGCACATATCTCGCTTCGAATATCTGCACATGAAACTCAGCAAGACCAAACCGGTCCCAATCGGGTGGGATTATCATAGCTGGCACGTGCACAGTTGCAAATGTGCCCCAACCGCTCTGACCGTGGTCAAGGGCAAATAGAGTGCACATTATGTGCCGGCTGGAACCGGTTATAATTCCGGCCCGTGGTGAGCTCAGTCGAATCGGCAGTGCATGCCTGAGTATCATCGTGATCCGTGCACAAAAAGTGATCAAATGCTCTTAGCCACGTTGACGGAGTTAAGGACTAAGAGTTAGCCACGTTGACGGAGTTAAGGACTCGCCTCAGTCTCGGCACTCTTTCTCTTTCCCAACTAACCTAACGTAACCTAGCCGAACCTCCAATAGAGAGGAAACAGAGCCGGTACTGAAACGAGACCAAGCATACGACCAGGGACGTAGCATCATTGATCCCGATGTTGACCAGCCGGCCGGGTTGGTGTTTCTAGTATAGCTCATTGGCAAGGAAGCGCAACACACTTTGCTAGCAGGCTGCAAACATGCACTGGAAAAAGCATAAATTAAAAATGTAACATCGCCACTCCGAAGTCAACTATTTGAATCAATTGAGTATTTTCTGATAGGGAATATGCGCAGAAGACGGCACATATGGCATGGAGGCAAAAGTGAATTATATTGCAAGAAACAAAGAACAAGCATTCTCCTATATGCCAGCAATGTTGTCAGATGAGTATCATCAATTTGACCTTTCTACAGCACGTTGACATCAAAGAATAAAGAGGCAAAAAGTTGTGCCATCCACCCAAACGCCGCCAAGTTCGCACAAAAACAACATACCACACACACACACACACATACACACACGCATACATACATATGCACAGAAATACACAAGCCACTCAGACCAAACAGACACACAAACAAACATACAGATGAATGAAAAACCGGATAGAACAAAGATTGATAACGAATGGATGGAGAGGATGATATTATCGTTTTTGTTTTTGTTTATTGTGTTTTTGTCTGCGCACATCAGCACCTGGGTTCCGCGGCTATGCGACGAATGTGCAAAATACACATACGAATACATACACGGGGAACGGTAAAAAAGGCACAGATTAGGTTAGGTTATTATAGTTGGGCCATTTTTCCTACTTTTTCCCTTGTTCGATTTTGACCCGTGCCATTTTTACCTAAATTCATACAAATACATGTGCGTATATGCATGTATACATCAACATAGCAGAGATGTTCATTGATCCAGTCCACGGTTGAGCGACACTACGAACAAAAACATGGTCGACAATCGATCACACAAACACGCTCAGCGAACAGAGACTCGACAAGACAGCGAATAAACCGGGGCGGGAAAATATGAGAGCATTAGTGAAAAATACAAAACACAAGTCGGGCACAAACACGACAGACAACAAGACAACGGAATTAACGCAACACTAGGAAGGGCAAGTAAAGATCAAATTCACAGATCAAACACAACTTGATCCATTATCTCTCGGTGATCTCGGTGATCTCATCTTAGATCTCTCGGTGATCTCATATCACTTAAAAACGACCACACTTTCTAGTTTCTTGTCTATATTACCACATATTTAATTAATTACATCTATTTTATATCAACGCAATATATTCGAAAAACTTGATCAAAATCGATTGGCATACCAGCTTGAAAATGTCCAAGTTACCTTCAATATAATTATGGGAGGTAATTAGTTAAGCACGCATACAAAGAATGATTATACAAGAACAAGCTGATGTTGTGTGAACGTGACCTCCATATTCAATCGCATACATTTGTATGTGACCAAGGAGAGTAAGCAAAAACCACACATACGGTCATACATCACTATATGTTCACTGACTGAAAATTGGAGACATCCAAGACAACACCAGAACAAAAACCCAAAAACGAGAAGAAAATGAAAACGTTAAAAACGGCGAAATTGAGTAATTCGAAGATAGAGTATCAGGACTATAATATAGAGAGGGATGCCCCAAGATTCTGCCTAATCTCTCAGAAGAAATTAAAATAACATATTAGCATATTAACCTTGAGTTGTCTCGGAAGAATGTAGTGTGCGTGTTTGTATGTGTGTGTGTCAATGTGGAATGTTGCGTGTGATATTCACGCGACGAAATACCGCTGAAGAATACATTTCACACTACGCAAAAACAACATTATCAATAACGCAGACATAGTGCATTGCGCCAACACGCCGCAACAAACACACTGAATGAAAAGCACATACTTGTCCTGTTCTGTCCGACCTGTTGATTAGCCAATTGGCAACCACTTCATTCCCCACACGATTACTGCGCAATTATTTCCGTGTCAACCCAACTGGATGGCCGCACATTGAATATAATCAACACGTAGCAGTGGCGCCGCCAGGATTATTCCGGTGGGGGCTGAGGGGGGTCTAGGGAAAATATGCTTGAGGGAGCTTGGCAAAACATAAAGGAACTACACTCGAAATCTTGATGGTCAGGAAATTTGGGGGGGGGGGGGCTTCGGCCAGCCTCTCCAAGCCCCCTCTCTTGGCGACGCCACTGACTCGCGGCAAAAAACGGGATGTAATAAGTGAGTGGTTCTTAACCATTTTGTTCCATTGTGTTCACATCCTTTTCAAATCAGAGGGTTCTAGATAGCTATATGAAAAAATCAATACAAACAACGTGATAACAGACAATTTGTATTCAATATTAATTCCTACAGCTTTGAGTTGACTTAATTTTCCATTATGTTTCCAGAAAAAATATAAACATAGGTAAAACATCTATTTTTTCAAAGGAATCCTCACATCCCTTAGGAACCTGGTTCGCACCCCTAGGGGTGCAACCTAGCACCCCCGGTTAAGAACCCCTGCAATAAGTGAAGAAGCAGACATACATGAATGGGAATTTATACAAGATACAGCAGGTGATAACAATTTAGACACGATGCTGGGCCGTAGAAACAGTACAACAATGAAATGGTGATAGAACGGAAGTGGCCATCGCAGCTTATTCAGTTCGGTCAGTCTACGGTACCGTTGAGCAAAAGACCGACCGAACGCGATACCAATGCGACCAACACGATAGAATGTTGCGAGTATGGCATGTATAGGATGCACCATACACACACACACACACACACACACACACATGAACGCACGCACGCGTACACACATCCCGTGTGATGAAGACGGCACACGAGCCACAAGGCTGACCAAGCAGAATGAATGAGGAAATGGAAAGGAAGAGGAGGAAAAATGAATAAAAAGAGAAAAAAGCAGAAGAAAATACCACAAAACATACCTGCATCCACAAATACACACACACACACACACACACATGTTACAGGTGAGTATTAGCCAAATTATTATGCATAAAAATCATTCTCGTCCAGAGAAGCAGCCTATACAGCATATACATATTAAGGGAAAATATATCGTATTGAGATTAGTCAATCTAAATCTAAAGTATTCCAACACACCACCTTGAAAAAGTTATTGATTCTGACGGCTCACGCCTTTGATATCACAAGCATTTTCAGCATTGCAGCCAATCCTTAATTTGTGCATTTTCCATGCAGCCTGTTCAACAGGCTTTGCAAGCCACATTGCACTGTCATCGGTGCACGCGCATAAAATACCAACATGTCGCACACTCTTTGCGTTGCTTCCGGGACGTTTGCAACGTATCAACGTTGCCAAGTCGATGCAACGGCTCGTAAATAAAACAATTAACACACACACACAAGCACAAGCACGTACATACTGACACATATAAACATACACATGAAATAAATGGCATACAGCAGCGAATATATGCCACGGCAGAGACATCAGGACGGCGGAAACGAACGCGCCCAGGCATAAACAAACAGGTCACCACTGACTGCAAATATGATATATGGCTCACTAAGCACGGAAATGCAATCGCATTATCCTGCAAACCAGTGGCGGCGCCAGAGCTGGGGGAAGGGGAAGGCTTGGTCAGGCTAAAACCACCATAAAAATGAGTCAAGCCCCCCCCCCAAAAAAATCGCGACCATTAACATTTAGATAGTAGTTTCTCATATTTCGTCAAGCACGTGAACATTTCCCTAACCCCCCACCGGACAAATCCTGGCACCGCCACTGCCGCAAACACATAGACACACAGACAAACAAACACACACACACACACACACACACACATGTTTGTGCTCAAAAACAGTGTGATATACGTGTTGATGATATGCACGGAAATACGCCGAAATGCGTTTTGGACCTCGTAGTGCGTTAATGCACAAGACACATTATCGTTATTGGGCGCTCGTGGTACATGGGGCCATCGCATGGTGGTAATAGTGCCTGCACTCTACCCATGTCAATGACTTTGCCTGATATTTATAAAAATAATAATAGTAAAAATGAAAATACCGGTTTTTACTACATTTCTTCCCTTGTTTTTGTTGAATTTTTGTGAGAAAAAATATTCTGACACCATCGAAACACCACCACCACTACCAACGATACATTTAACGTATAAATTGAAATCATAAAAGCCGAATATGATTATCAATCGCCGAATAGAATTGTTCAACTATCTCGTTTGGTTTTTGGGGACATGCCTTTCAAGCAGGTATATGCAGGAAATGGTTTCATTGAATTTCCACTGAAGTGGTTTCATTGAACATACTTTCCTAATGAGGTGTTCAGCAGGGTGGCACTATATCGTAGCGTTCACGTAACGCCCGCCCAATGCACTCATACACAGCTCAGGCTGCACAAATCCAATAGACCAGCGGCACTGGCGGATCTAGGGGGGGGGGGGGCTCGGGGTGCCGAAGCCCCCCCCCAAAAATGTTTCCATAGTGGTGCAGTTACAATGTTCATGACTGATCGCCCCCAAGATTTAGCGCCCCAAAATTAGGCCCCTTCCAAAACTGCAATCTGGATCCGCCACTGACCAGCCACTGTTATTAACTAATCAAAATCCAAGTCGCGACCCAAAATTACGTCGCCAAACCATTTTATCGGGCCGCTAATGGTCCGTAGAAAATAATAACTTTGCTACTAAAAAATTCGCTACTATTACTTTACCAAATAAAATATATAAACTATTTCGCTACTAAAACAGGTATGGTCGAGGCAGACTATGATTAAAATGAAATATAATTAAAAGCATAATCATTACATATGAAACATTCGTATCTCCATAGAGGATTGGGTTGCGATGCTTGATTTGTGTAGAAAATTTGGCTCGCTGCCGAAAAGTTTGAGAACCCCTGCAGTAGAACCACCAGTAGACCTGCTGGCATTGAGAACGACCAGCAGGAAACAATTGGCTGATAAGTTGACAAGTTGTTTGCCGACGCCTTCAGATCTCAGAGTCAAAGTTGTTACGATAACAGCTATTACAGACAAGACTGGAGACACACATTAACCCCGACCCTAGATCAGGGAATGATTGGTTGCGTATTGAAAGAAGTGAAGGTCGATTGTTAGTCATCAGAGGGAGTTCATCGCATCCGCAGCTGCAAGCATATTATCATTATTATTATTAATTACAGGCAAATTCAGTAGCATGGGACGAGTGCACAAGCACTATCACCATCCTGCGGCGGCCTCATCTAACGAACAATTTATAGGGAGTTTGAGAAATAAGAATTCAGCCAGGAAGATGAAAGCTGATAAAGGAAAAATAAAGTAAAATTAACGTATCAAGATCCACGTCTGTGATTAGAGTGGTTAAAGGATACACAGAATACAGAAAAGGAGTGCGTAGTACGTGTGGCAATGAAATTTCACTAGAAGCACAATCGAAACCAATTTCCAGTGATAACGGTAATGTTGGCCTATTGCAACATCGACTAGATGAACATTGCCTGAACATAAACACACCTCAGTGTGCATCAACACAGAAATCATCAGACACAAGACAGATATGCGCAGTTCATAGAGAGGTTAGCACAGTATTACGTAGCCTGTGGATAATTCCCCACAGGTGAGGATTGGAGGGGTTGCCAAGTGGGGAATTAAAGGTCGGACAGAACGTGGACAGGACAAATGTGTGTGGTTTTATCAATAACGAATCCGTTCACCTTCGTTTCTAGTGACTTTCTGACATTTAGCTCGGTCGAACAACTGGAGGAAAATGGATTGTTCAGCGCTGTTGTGGAAAGTGAAGGGTTGGCTGATTAGAAATAGGAGAATCTGAGAGAAAAGGTTACGGACCACTGGGTTGGCACATGTATTCACATGTAGTCCACCACGATAGTCGGCACAATACGAACTAGGAGAGATATCCGACACCCTGAATGTGGGATGGAGGATGGCAAAAGTGCAAGACACATGCGAGCTAGTCCTGCGTGAAATAGAGAACCAGGATGTCACGCCTAGGGTATGTTTGGTCTCGCTTCAGTCCCGGTTCTCTTTCGCTTTCTATGCTAGGTTAAGTAAGGTTGGGTTAGGTTAGGTCAGCGGTTCTTAACCGGGGGTGCTAGCCTGGTTCTTAGGGGTGCGAGGATTCCTGTAATGTTTAAAAGAAATTATGTTTAACATATGCACTATAGTTTTCCTGAAAAATAAAGTTTTGCATAATCCTCTTAAATGAGTTGTATGAATGAATATTAAATAACAAATTTTGTTATTACGTCGTTTGTATTTTTATATTTTCGTATAACTATCAAAAATCCAGCGGGTGTGAGAACTGACTGCTGATTTGAAAATAAAGTGCGAACACTGAGAAAGGTTGAGAACCACTGGGTTAGGTTAGGAGAGAGAAAGAGAGCGGAACTGAAGCTAGACTAAATGTACCCGAGGCGTAATATTCTTAACTCCATATACACTCGGAGATTTGACGTCAATAATACACGCCACCCTGCATTACACCAAAATCGACAAAACATTGCAATTGCACACAACTCTTGCGCTGATAAATCACCGTGAAAACCATCGGCCAAATATGCATATGTTGCAACACCAGAGGACAATCGACCGTTAGATTTTGCAATCAGAACCTGTACCATTTGACGTCATGTTCATTCGAAGATATCTCTGACGTAACCACCAAGTTGCAAATGCAACGCGCGTGTAGCCTTCGGAGAATTCCTCACTGGTGCGCAATGGAAGGGTTGCCAAGTGTGTGTATATTTATCAATAGTGTGTAATAGAAGTGTGTAGATTTATCAATAGTGTGTGTAATAGAAGTGTGTATATTTATCAATAGTGTGTGTAATAGAAGTGTGTATATTTATCAATCCAAATTCGTAAACGTTCTCGTGACTTCCAAACATTTGACTTGTTGGAACAGAATTATTTCTTCTAGAAGTATCAATCCAAAAAAATCGAGATATTGAATGTTTGGATTTATCAGCGCTGTTGTGAAAAATGTAGTCAGCACATTAAAAGAAGTGCGAGCTCGGAGAGAAAAAAGATCACGGATCATTGATCTAAACGAAGCGCTATTGATCGTGAACCAACAGCGAAGTACACGTGGACAAACTTATTGGCGAGCACACACAACAGTGATGACGTATGTGAACATGCAGCAGGGTGAACTTTTCAAAGACACAATCAAGTAGCCTTCAGTGGCCGTGGGAAAACAGCTGACGTCATCACAAATTGGCCTCAAGAAAGAACTCCACATCTCCACATCATCATCTCGTCGAACAAGAAAATCTCGTCTAATTGTCAAGAAAATTTGCATGCAAACGTATACCACAAAGTGTGGTGTTGTGTGGTGTATAACTCCAACAGTAATGGCTGCCGGGGAAGAACAGTCAGAGGCGGCACCAAGGGGGAGAATTGGAGGGGCTGAATCACCCCCGAAAATGTGCCAAGCCCTCATGTTTCGCCAAGCCATCGCACGTTTTTCCTCAGCCCCCTTCAGACCGCACCGGAAAAATCCTAGCGCCGCCACTGGTGCACATTTAAGTATCCTATATATTTCAGTATGACTTTTACAAATTATTTCATGACCCCATTTTCTTTGTCTTAGCATACACAGTAGCCGGAGCTGTTAGAAATGTGTGTGTGTGTTTGTGTGTGTGTGTGTGTGCGTGCGTGTGTGCGTGTGTACATGTATCCCGTAGTTTCTAACCACAGATGACGAAACACATACCGTTCATCAACCGGTAACTTCACACCGGTGCGAACGTACAGCATAAGAGAAACACGGTGAACCGAACATAACATTATGCAATACAACATTACGACATTGAATAACATACAAATATAACATTCAATTATTTATGAAAATAATTATAAATAATTAATAATTTATGAAAGCAAATCTAAGATTCAGTTATCAGAAGATTCCATGAAAGTTAGCCATGTGTAAATTGGTGCGTAGTTTGTTTGTCTATAGGCTGAAATGTTTCCGTTCCGATGGGTACGCTGCGGTACGAAATTACGGTACGATGCGATTGAAATGAGGGCAAGTGTACGCTACGAAAGTACGGTGCAATCCTTTTTGCGAAGCACGGTACAATACGAAAGTACCGAATAATATTCATACTTTTTTAGTTAAAAAGGTCGAAAACAGTGAAAGACGAGCGATAGCTGACGAGATTAAGCTAACCTTCCACACCTATCAATTAAGTTTATTTAGGTGAGTACACCCACACACCCAAACACACACACACACACACGCAGATTTGCATTGCATTGAGTCAACACATTATAAGATACACACAAGCACTGATACAATCCGACTCATTGCCCAACAAAACAGATTAGACGTAACAACCTATCAATCACACACACCCACACACACGCAAACACACCCACACGCACACGTAAACACACACACACACACACACACACACACACACGGCGAAACTGCAGTGTTTATCGAGAAACTCGCCAAACTGCCCGTCTAAACATGAACACACACACACACACATACACAAACACATACACATTACACACAAACACACACATGAGAAAATGCACGCATGCGTACGTACACAGGTGCAGGTGTGCCCAGGCACTTTCCATGATGGAATGTCCGACCATCATGAGAGGCTAAGTATGCACGTGTGTGTGTGTGTGTGTGTGTCGCAACAGCTGCTAAAAGTTGATTCAAGTCAACAGCTAGATTCGTTATACAGTTACTTTTTCACCTAAAGGTCACTTTTAAAACTTGAACTAAAACCACCATAAAAACTTGTATATGATAATTATTGAAAAAGTTACTTTTAGATTAAAAAAGTAACCTAATACTCTTAGTAGCTTTTAGACTTTTAGTTAAAGTAAAAGATAGACAGACAGACAAAGTAGATAGACACTAAAAGTGTGTGTGTGTGTGCGGGTGTATGTGAAAGCTTGAGAGATTCTACGCCTATAACACAGCTGAATTTGGACAAACGTCGTAAAGAAGACCAATAAATAAATATAACAATTCACATATATACCGTATACTTGTGTTCACAATTAATACTGTGAAAGCTGTATGAAGATATATATATATATATATATATATATATATATATATATATATATATATATATATATATATATACGAGTGTGTATGTGTGTGTGTCAATGTACGCAAATGTACGCGCACATAGTGCGGACGGAAGATCGTTATCAGAGAAAATATCACATACACACACATACATACATACGCGTGCGCGCGAGCGCACAAAGTGGACACAGTATCTATATGAGCATCGGCAACGATGCGTCGTAAACGACGGAGGGTGCAGCACCAACGAAAGAGCATGCCAGGCAGATATCAAGCGATGGTTGACAGCGCTGAGATGACTCATCCAGCCCTCAGCATGATGCAGACGCCAATAAACACGCACACACAGACATACACACAGGCACATGCACTTCCGAGTCTATTGAAGCAGGGGCGGACACACACACACACACACACACACACACACACACACACACACACACACACACACACACAACAGCAGAGCATACAACAACAACGAAGGCACGCTCTTTCATATATATAAGTGATGCGGATAAGAGACACACACACCCACATACACATACGCAAACACATATATACATTTTGTTGAAACTCAGCAATGCGACGCACAAGAGAGCAAAAGGAATCAGTGTGAGAAAGTGATATACGGCAAAACGAAATTGCGCATATCGGGTGATATTGTAAATATATTTAATTAGTACAAACCAGACAGAAAATGAGCAAATTTACATGGAAATTCATTCCACTAGATCAGTGATTCTCAATCTTGTTTCTGCGATGACACCTTATTTTCAAATGAGCAGTTGGTTGTCGCACTACTCTACACTCTCAAATCTAGCCTGGAGATTTCTCAAATCTCAAATTTCCCCTGGACAAAATCTGGAGATCGTTTTGCAATTTTACCGGTTCATTAGGAGAATATATTTGGATCCATCTATGCGCACACTGTTCAAGAGGAGCAAGCAGGAACACAACGCAAACCATTTTTATATATTTCTAAGCATACAATTTTTGCAGGAATAAAATACAAAGCACAAATGAAACACATATTCTCAGAAGTCATCGCATCTCTCAGGAACCAGGCTTATACCCCTTCGGTTAACTTCGGTTCTACTACAGGGGTTCTTAACAACCCCCTGTACTAGATACTTGTCGAAATAACCTAAATGACGAAACTGTTGACATTTGATCGTGCCAATTGGAAGTGTTGCAACAGTGAACGCCGCTGAAGCTAGCGGTTGCCGTGTCTGGAATGCAATTGCAACTTGCAAGCTTCAGCTGCATCCGCTGCAACCATCAACGCATCAACCTTGCAACGTTACGCAACGCAGAGCAAACAAGTAACAGAGACGATCGAACGACGCAACGCCGAATGTCACCAAAATGTCATCCATAGACTTTCTCGTAGAGCCACTCTAATTTCTCTTGTAAATCGCCGCCCGCTGCTGGTGGTCGCAATCTCAGTAATCGGAAACGATCGAGATTGCACCGGCGCACGTGCACGGGTAATACGAGACCGGCCAGCCGCCGCTGCAAGCGCGTGCGTGCAATGAAAGCGAAATAGCTGGCCAGAGCCGTAGCAACCGCGGGCTCGGATGAGTGTTGTGTGGTGAGTGGACCCCGTTGCCTCACGCATGATATCAAATTTTTTTCATAAACTAGCGCATAAAATGCCCGGCAGCATCAATGGAGACCGAGGGGCTGCTCGCAAATGCATTTCCCCAAAGTCGCACCTCTAATAGCATGGGCGTAGATCCTAGGGGATATGTATACTCCCGACAAATTGACTGGGGGTGTGAATATGCAATTATACCCCCCGAAAATTCCGCTGAGTTCAGTTCATTCATTTGGGTATATTATCATCAAAATTAGCATAGCGAAAGTAACAATACACGACAAATGTATGTATGCAAATATATGCAATATACTTTTCATTGAGATGTGTGTTGTAATTGACTAGGCATGAAATGGTTGAGGGTTCCATACAATTGACCAACTGAGCCATCCTTAGACACTCATGCATGATGGCTGTCATCCCCCCTAAGCCTAGGCACAAATCTGCGCCCATGTCTAATATAACGATGCTTGATTTAAAATGGAGTTCCCCAATTATTGCTTTCTGGGAGGGGGACATAAGACCTCGTATCGGCTGTGTCTGTAGCATTGCTAACAAAGTCCCCAGCATGAAAAGAGTCCAACATTTCTATGATAAACAAGTGTCAAATTATCGTGTGCGAAATAACCTATCAACATAATTGCACACACACACACACACATTCATACATACACATTCATACATACACATCGTGATCGAGAAGGCATAGTGATTGTTTGCAATGCGAAGGATAAAAAGGACATGGTATGAAACTGAGAAACAAGATGTCGACGGAATATCAAACAAGGCAATCAACCTTATGGAAGCATAGAAAGTAAAATGGTTTAGGATCCAGTCGTCGAAAGAACGCCTGAACAAATCAGTGGATTTGGAGACGGGACAGCTCAAACGGAAGCTCCCGTAATGCACAAATAGGTGAACACACACACACAGACAGACATACACACACGTGCACATACACGCTGTCAAACAGACGCAACGCATGCACACGTCTGAGTGACACTCACTTTCCCACGTCCGCGATGATGCTTCACTTTTTGCACGCGCAGAAAAATTTGCCTTTGTGTGTGGGCGTGTCACTCTCAACTGCATCACACCCGCGCACACGCACTCACACATACATACACCCACACACACACAGTGGTTGTTGCGTGAAAGACAATGCACGCATAGATGACAAGCCAATCAAACTGTGGAAAAGCCAGCGGCGATGCCAGGATTTTCCCGGTGGGAGCCGGGATGGAAGCGGCCAAGGTAAAAGATGCGGAGACTTGACGAAACATGAGGAGCTACACTCGAAATGCTCATGGTTGGGATTGGGGGTGGATGGGGAGGGGGGCTCAGGGAGGGCTTGGAACATTTGGGGGGGAGCTTCAACGCCTGCAAGCCCACCTTGGCGCCGCCACTGGGAAAGGCCACAAAGCGAAACCGCCTAGTCCAGTGAAGCATAGCAGCAACGACAAACAACACAATGGCAAAGAGATTGGCATTAGAAAGCGTGGAGCGGTTTTAGACAGCGCCAAAATTAGCCTGTCGACCAGCGAAACAGCTAATTGCACTCCACCAGCATCGACCGTCCATATATGCCCATAATAGCCCAAACACACCTACGCCCGCACGATGACACATCACGGAAGACGATATACTAGTGACGGAGTTAAAGGGGGATTGGAGGGGTTGAAGCTCCTCAAAAAATGTGTCAATCCCCCTGAGCCCCCTCCCAAACCCGGACCATAAATCTATCAATTGTAGTTCCTCATGTTTCGCCAAGCCCTAATTGTTTTTCATTAGACCCCCACTGGAAACATGCTGGGCCGCCACTGCGATATACACACAAACATATGCTGGTGTAGGTTAATTGATTCAAGCAAAGTACTCAAGCGACATTTGCACGCGCAGACCAAGACGACCTCGACCTTTGAGGTTACTTTGGTAGTCAGAATGTGGAGCACATCGCAAACAACATACCACAACGTGATACAAATGCCAACCAGACTTGGACAAGAGAAGTTCCACAGCCGTAATAGAACAGTGCAGGTATCAATGAAAAGCATTAGCATATACGAGCGAGAGCTGACATTGCACTGTCCATGGTTCATCGAGTAACATTTGGAGGTCCCGTACAGTCGCCGCGTATCACTTGGTCACAGAGAAACTCAGATCAGATATCACCTTATTTACATAATTGTACAAGTAGAATATACAAATAAACTAAAAACGACTCAATGCCAGGACTGTATCTGCTTCTTCTCCACCAGCTGGTCAATGAGGGGCATGACTTTGTTCATAGGACATCGAAAATGATGCCCTGGTTCATGATCCCGAAAGTCTTCGCGTACCACCTGGAAGGTAACACAGGTTGGGAACCACTGATATAAACCGACTGAATGACTTCGCTGGTACACACTGCTGATAGAACCAGAGGATAAATGACATGACACCGCTGTGAGTGAGTACGTGTGTGTGTGTGTCCTTCAGATTCGTCGTCATACCGGACTTTGAGCAATGCTACAGCGGGTAATGCTGACAAGCACGCGAGCACAGGCACTACCTCTGCCGCCACGGTGACATTCCAGCGTGCAAAGATAGAATCACACACACACACACACCCACACACACACACATACGTGCAGAAGGGAATAAACAAAGACAACGATGACTGATGAATACCAGACAAGATATAATGAGTCGCCCACTGTCATCGTCAATGCTGAATCATCCGCAGTGTACCTTCATCTCCATTTCATCGGTCATTCCATACCTTGCCCATCGACGATTACTCAATCCGCATCATATATACGTCAGTGGTCAATGTAAACTAACGAAAGTTGGGTTTGCCAACGTTAGAAGATAGGAGGACTAGAAAAGACTTGATTGTAGTTCAAAGATGCCCTACCGAAAAAAAACAAGTTGAAAATCAGGAAGTCGTTTGAAATTTCCAAATCTAGCAAAAATAATAATTTTGGCCTACCAAAAACGCAGAATAACAATGAACGTTTATAAATATAGTTTACCGAATAGAGCAATAGAAACGTGGAATGTAATATTAAGTGAAATTGTTCATCAATAAAAAACAAACAGGTTCAAGAAGAAATAGTCACGAGCCTCTGACTCATTACTGCGGACATAATTGGTAAGAACACAAGAACTCACAATGGACGTGGTCACTTGCTCCATAGTCAAATCACGCTAAATGACATGTTGTCGGGACCTACCAGGGGGAGAATTTGGACAGGGTCGCGCAAGCAGACGAGATATAGTCTAATCCCATAGTCGGTACGCTGAGGGTGACTACCCCAAGGGCGAAACAGCCAATTTGCGGAGAAAACCACACACACACACACACACACACACACACACACACACACACACACACACACACACACACACACACACACACACACACACACACACACACACAAAGCAGATAATTAGGTACGATCGATGCTATAATGGCTGATACGACAACCGAGGTGTGAACTATTATGATGACGTCCATTTCGTTGAACATCGAATGATGGCGGAAAATCTAATCAGACAATATCAGGAACTATGTATACATTCAACATTGGTTCAGTCAATATGAACGTACAAAAAGTTCTTCTGGGATAACAATCCATAGAAGAAAACTAGTCGGGTATTACATAATTGAATTCGAAAGCCATTTCAATTAACAGTGTAGAATAGTGAGAAGAATGACAAACATAGAATCAAGTACAATTGAGAACGCTGAGTTGGAACAAGGCTTTTCATAGCATAACATCTCCAACTATCTAGTGCAGTGATGCGTTATCTTTCTTCGTGCAGCCAAATTTACAGGGAGTGCATTGTAAGGCACTCCGTCGGTCACCTCTTCACACAACCGCTGAATAAATTATTTTCTCGATTGCTTCATTGCAGACTTCAATGCATAATATATGGTTGTTGATAAATTATGTATTGATGGTATTATAAAACACACACGGATTATTCAGAATCGGATGATGAGACTTTCACATGCTGATCAGTCAAAAACATCTCATCTCCGTCCACGTCAGAGTAAACTGAATAATCAGAATAGTTTGACTGATCGGATTCAGCAAATGGTGCACCGAGGAAGCGAAAGAGCTCGACTTCTACCTCATCCACTTGTTTCTTTCTACGCATTATTGCACAAAGTCAGTGCTGTTATATTGTGCAAGAACAACGACAATGTTCAAAACTGGAGCACCTCAAAAGTTTACAATTTCACTATGACACCAAGCCCACAAACCAATATACGACACTGAAGTTCTTTTGAATTTAATTACCACAATTGGATTCAGTGTTGACTAAACGATAGGATAACTGTATATTTACAAACAATTTTCGGTAAAAATTGCCAATAAAGCAGTCCTTAATTGGCAGTCGCCGATTGACGGCTCCGGTCTTTCTAGGTAGTTCAATTTTTCGGTCTTTCTAGTGTTAAAGAGTCAACTCTCCACTCCAATAAATTCGGTTATTCCATCAGATGAAATGCAAAGAAGTCACTAGAAACGAAAATAAGCAAACTTGGATTGATTAAACACACATTTGTCCTGTTCTGTCCGACCTTTAATTCCCCACTTGACAACCCCCCATGGCCCACCAGTAGGTCCATAGGTCCATATTGGACCATGGACCATGAAATACCAAAATGGAAAATTCTCCAAAACTAGGATAGATAAACGGTGCTACCTTCGCAACACAACAAGCATATTCACGGCGACAAACCGCCTGATGTTATAGCACAAAAGTTACGAGAAATCATTGAGGAATCATAATTCTAACACAACAATGGTACATGCAAGTGTGTACAACACAGACACATAGAAGTTCAACTAAAAACAAAGTCATAAACATCAATATCACCATACACACAGAAGCGCATGAAATCAAACAAATCACTAGCGATGAATCCATCTTCAATGGAAATTCCAGTTAAACTAAACATAACAGCGCGAGCTCTCCAGTGTATTTCTCCTTCCGATCGCCAATTTGATCTCCCATTTCTTTCTGCAATGCACGTACTACTAAATTTCCATAATCTGTCGAAATGAGTATTCAATAGTGCATTCTCTCATTCAAACGCATGCTCCTATCCACACCACATGCCCACACAATGTGTATGTGCAGCGCACATGCACACAAACACACATCGCTTGAAATCGCACATGTATAGATAGCGAACCTACCGGCGACAATTTTCCACAGGATTACGCATTACGAATGCGTACAGATAGCACAGGGAAAGCGATATCGTCATTCAAAGCCGATTATCTCCCTATTCCCATTGAGCAACCAAGACAAGACACGTGTTCCATAAGTAAGTGTTCAGAAAATTACGCACCACCGTTCAGAAAGGGTGGATGAATTGCATAAAAAGATGAAGAACTTTGGCCAGAAGATAGCGAGAATATTGAACGTCATTTGTCGCTGGCTCTCTAGAACAATAACATCGCGGGTGACGTCATTGAGCGGTGATTTATACACAACACAGTTGAGATGAATCTCGCAAAGACGCAATCACGAAATTCCAACGCCCAGGGTCCCTGCAGCGTCGAGTGCGAACAAAAACACAAGTGGTGGTGAATCACACACCGGCATCCGCTACGACATTCATAACACTGGTCTGCGTGATTTATAAGGTCAAGGGTTTATCAACTGTTTATAGGTCACCTTTTCACGCTGATTCCGGAAATGGAATCCGTTTTGCTCGATTAGCTCGATATTTTAAGATACGTTTTTCGCCCATATGAACAAAACCTTGCTGATTGGTTTACTATAGTTAATGCGACAGAAGGATATATGTTTAAACTGTAAACTGATGCACCATAAGTGTATTCCGATCCTAGTACATACTCAATACTGCGAAACAAATGGCCTTTTCATGGACTTCCGAATGTGTTGAGCAGATGGGACGTCCTTCTTCAAGCACCAGCAATAGTCCGCCAAGAAGTTAACGTCCCACCGACCCTGGTACCGTTCTTCCATCACACGTATGTCTTTGTGGAAAGTCATCCCTGCTCTTCACTATAATCACCACAGTTGTCTGGGAAATAATCGAGATGGGACCGTAGAAAGTGCATCTTTACAGACATACGAGCACCAAGCTGCTGAAAACTATCCATCAACTCATCGACGACCTTCAGGTATTCCGGACTTCTGTGGTTACCCAGGAAGTTGGTGGTGATCGACTTGCAAGGCAGCCACGCAGAGAGCTCAGACTGAGATATGATGATGACATTAGATATGATGCATGCAGCAGGAGAGAAGGGTGAGAATTGGGGCAAAATGTATCAGTATGTCCACTCCAATATGCATATTAATACATCAGTGTGTGACCTGTTATCCTTGACATAGTGTGAAAACTCGAGCCAATTGAGAAAAATGGATAGCTTTTTCGGATTCAGCACACGAAACTTGTATAAAAACAGCTGAGAAACATCCGACCTTTTGAAAAAAGTTTTGAAGCGCAGGCCAGTGTAATTGAAATCCAAACACACAGCGAAAACTCATCTCAACAATGACGCAGAACCGTAACAACCGCCCCCCGAAGCCCCCGGCTGGGCGAGTGAAGCCCCGTTGCATCACGCATGATATTCAAATGTATCAAAAAGTGGCGCATAAAAGCACAGTAAGTCCCTAGGAGACCGAGTGGCTGCCCGTAACTGTATTTTGCCAAAGTCGGACCTATGTTGTAAAGGTGCATTACTTATTATGGGCCCCCAGTATTGCCTTAGAGAAGGCCACACGACCTGGAATCAGCTCAGCAATGAGGACCGCTCCAATTGGAGGAGAAACACAGAAAAGCCAACAATATAAATACACTCCACTCAAAAGTAGATCATGTGTTTTATGGTGAGTTTTCTCCACATTCTTAACTCGATGATCGACCGGGCTGCATCACAAAAATGGCGCACAGCAGACCACCATAGAAATTGCGCAAAACACAAGGCCAGCCATCAAATACACGGACACAGCAAAGCAATAGCGGTGCCAAGGGGAACTTGCAGGAACTGAAGCCCTCAAAAATATACCAACCCCCCCCCTAAAAATCCTTCCTGTTTCGCCAAACCTCTGCATCATTTTCGTTAGCCCCTCTCAGCCCATCCACCGGAAAAATCCTGGCGCCGCCACTGCACCAAAGTGAAGGAGCACTAGAAAACCAGCCAGTTGTCATGCTGGAATAAAGGTCAGACGGCCGCAGTAACCACAAGTCAATCACCGAATTCTATGCGATTGTAAAAATCCAGACGCGTAGAAAGCGCTTAGAGAATTATTATGGACAGGATAACGTGTACACACACACACACACACACACTCACAGTCGTCATAATTCAACGTAAACCACAATGTCTACTGATGTCGAGAGAAAACTGGACATTATCGTGAACAGCAACAATCAAAATACCACAGATAGCAATGTTGCACATAGTCCGACATCGATATCGTGTCCGAACTCAGATACATGTTCACTAGCACAGTGACATTGTTCAGTGTTCGCACCCATTTCAAATCAGCAAGCAGTCCTCGCACCCACCTGCATTATTGATGGCTATATGAGAATGATAAAATACAAACGACGAAATAAAACACTTATATTCAATATTAATTTGTACAGCTTGAAGTTTCTTCAAAGTTCCCCTCAAAGCTATTTTCCAAGCAAAAATATAATGAATAGATGTAACATATATATTGTACTAGCGACAAATTTTGTGGACTCACATGGACCACAGAGAACATGTAGAAAAAGGAGCCATCTCAACATGTATAGCCATTGCTTACGCATTGTACATAAACAGGGAGAGACAAACAATGCAAATGAAAAAAACAGCCAGAAATAAACTCCAGTGCGGAAAGACAACATTTCATAACGGAGAAAATTCGTTTTTAAAAATCAAATATAAAACTTCAATCTGCATCTTATTTTGCTCTCTGAACCTTGTGCTTGTGCTAGAAAAATGTATAAATTATACTTATTTAAAAAATATGTCCTAACAAATTGGCTGATATATGAGGAATGCAAAAATGCAAGCACACAGACTATAATGTTTTGTAGCAGGACCGCACAAATGACGTTTATACTACAAGTGCATGAATGGTCGATTCCAGAGGCGGCACCAAGGGGGGGGGGGCGTCGAAGAGGCTAAAATCCTCCATAACGTCAACCTCCGCCCCCAGAACCCCCAAGAATAACTCTGACCATGAACATTTCGAGTGTAGTTTCGCCGGATTTCGTCAATCCCCCGCATCTTTTTCCTTAGCCCCCCAGCGGAAACAACCTGGCGTCGCCACTGGTCGGCTCGAAGAAGCCGTGCTATTTTGAAACGATCATACAGGACAATCACACAAGCATCGGGGCATACCACAAATTTCACGTAACTTACCGACTTAGTGGAACATGGTGAAATGGGGCGACTTGTGGACTCAGTAGTGTAGTGGTAGCACACCCGCCTCACAAGCGGGGGAGGTCCGTGGTTCGAAACCCGGCGGAACATAATTTTTTGGTGAACTCTAAAATCCAATAGCATCTGTCCACCCAGCAGTAAATGATGGTACCAGATATCAGTCATGTGTTGTGTCATGCATTCTTGGGAGGTCGCCCTGTCTAATACGTCTTTCGTCCTTGTGGCGCCATAGCGTGGAGAGGGTCGGTTCTGCGGTGGCATAAGAATCGGTCTCGTTCGATTTTTTCCGAGAGACTAAAGAGACAGGAATTTGAGTTGGGCAATAGATAGCAATGCATACCCAACCAAACAGTCGAAAGCCGAACGGTTGCACAACGAAATGCACAGAAAGTTCAGTTGCTAGGAAAGCTGAAATTCAGAGAAGGTCATTTCGGACAATATTGTGATGTTGCAATAGAATGTGAATTTGTTTTTCATTTTAGTATTCCTCTACGCGGTAACGGGTTGGCTCCAACAAGCAAGATGTCAAAGCAAGATATGTATATGCCTCAGCTTTGCGAGCTAATAATCTCACCACAGCGTGTCTCTGCTGAAATCACTGATTGTAGTTCAATTGAATTGTAATTCAACACACAATAAAGATTTGAGTGATGAAATAAGTTGACCCAGAACGCTCACACACACACACACACACACATAAGAGGTACGTCGACCTCGTATTCACTTACACCCTGCATCTAGCCCCCCCCCCCCCACATCAGCTCCCCATCGCAAGAATACTGGAGACGCCACTGCTCCAAGATAAAAGTCGGTATGAGCGACAAATGACATCTAGCAAGGCACTTGGACTCTAGTAAATTCGATCAGATGATTGTACACGACAATTAAACCGAAATAATAATGAGGTAATGTACTAATAAATATTACATTACATTAAAGTAACAACACTAATAATAATATTGATACTATTATAATAGTAATAGTAATAATAATGTTAAGTAATATTAAAGATATATGAATATTTATTATTATAATAATGATGACATACCAAGTGGCGTGTCAGTGCGATGGGATAGTACAGTATTTAGACGTCCCGTTGATAAACATCTGCACTCGAGTTAGGTGTATACGTGCAACAGACATAAACACCGGATCGGCCATAGAATATCGCATCTACATAAATGCCTTGAAAATTACAAGCAAACACATATATACAGGCACAATGAATTACTTATGCAAACACACACAGCAGCAAATACAACATTGGCCAATACAAACAAACATAGCACAAACATACGCGTACATAAAGTGTATATACAAGCAACGGACAGTGTTGTGGGCATTGGGCCAAATAACTTCCGCTGTCAACGGATATGGCAGCGTATTAGAGCAGGGACACACACACACAAGCACAGACACACATACAAGCATTAAGAACTAAGCATATTATTATAGTGATGATGTTAGTGAAAAATATAATTTCGGCAATAATACGACGTAAGTTTATATACTAAAATAAATTATAGAATACAAACTCCTATGATTCTATAATTTAATATATTATATTAACTCAATTTGTTATATCTATATATTTTAAATAATAACGTCCTCTTATGCTATTTCTCCTATTAATCCCCTTCTATTTCGATTGTCTACCTCGCTTTGGTAATATCTTCATTTATACTAGATACTTTACCACTTCAACAATACAGAAACAGCACAGGTTATCGCTCAAGAAACCCCAAGTGACAGCTGCTACACGGGAAGAAGCCGAAGATTATGAACACACAGGTGTGGGGAGTACAGGTGTGCCCCCGTGCAGCTCGCTGCCACCGCAGAACCGACCCTCTCCACGCCATGGCGCCACAAGGACGGAAGACGCCGGAAGACGTATTAGAGAGGGCCACCTACCCAGAAGGCATGATAGCACGACACATGACTAACATCTGGTATAATCATTTACTGCTGGGTGGACAGGGGCTGTTGGATTATAGAATTCGCTCAAGGAAATTCCCATTCGCCGAGATTCGGACCACGGTCCTCCCGCTTGTGAGGCCGGTGTGCTACCACTACACCACGGGGTCCAATTCTAAGAGGATACAAAAACACAAGAATAAACGAGAACACAGAGAATAAACACATTATATCAGATGGTTGTGATGTAACACAAACGAAATTGAAAACGTCTCTCAAGCGTGACAGCAGCAAATTCCTCTGATGAGGCTCAATTTAACGCTATATGGGCACACGCACACATAGCGTTAGTGAAAGGCACAACGAATGACCACAAGCACACACACACACACACACACACAGACACGTGTGTGTGTGCACATGCACGGTGATACGGAAACGGGCAGGTGAACGACGGAAGCAAGGAATGAGAGGATTACGGGATAGGAGAGGAGAAGAAGAGGGTCCCAACAACAGTGAGATAAACAAGATGCAAACAGAGACTGGTCCCCATGACACAGCGATGACAGATTGACACGCACGCCTGTGTGTGTGTGTGTGTGTGTGTGTGTGTATGTGTGTATGCGTGACAGACCATTAGCGGGAGCAGTTGTGAAGTGACACGTCAATTAGACTTCGTCATTAGTGGTGGTCAGGAAGCGCAGCGCATTATTGGACACACACACACACAGATGTTATGTCTACCAACAGACACACGTACACCTCAGCTATGTTCCACTACAAACATTACAAACGTCACAGACGTCTGAAAATAGAAATGTCAAGGCAAACATTAAAATTCCACCCAGCTCATTGGATAAAGCCGCTTTCTGACGCTGTTAAAAAGCCGACAAAAAGATGACACAAATATGCGACCATAAGCTATCAGATGTTCTGATCTAAACCACAAAAATATAGCAGAGTTCAGCACTTAGCTCATTGGTTCCCCCCAACCTGCGGGCAGAGTATCCCCTGGGGTAATTTAGCGATTATCTGGGGTAATGGAAGGGTGACACAATAGTTCAGCCATATATATCAATGTTGACAACATTTTGTGAAAGGGATAGCATGCTTAACGTGACATGCTACATTGGGTAAACAGCTGAAAAGTTTGGAAACCACGCAAGCACGTTCTTACGCAAGCAAACGACATCGTCTATTGCCATAATGCTGTGGTGTGTTCGAACACTTCTTATTATTTGCCCACATAAGCTTCGGTAGTGTCTTTTTTACCGTAATCACCCAAGTATAATGCTCTTATGTTTTCAGATTATTCTTATTATAATGATTGATTACACTATATATTTTTTATTACAATTACAGATATTTATTATTATCTTGCTTGCTAAAATACCACAAACGCACCAATAAAATTCGTTACATAATTTGATCTCTCCTTACACAGAATTTGACTTTGCAAGCTGGGATTTCTCGCATACTCAAGTATACTGCTCCCCCAAACTTTTCATGTTGAAATTTGGCACGAAAATGGGAGCTGACTATATTTGAGTGATTAGAGTAATTCTCCAGGCCTTAATGCCAACATGTATACACGTAAGACATATATGCATAGGTACCTGGATAAAGCTTCACTAAGGTGACGTTTTGGGTGCAAATGGGAATTAAATTTTATCATATACTCTATCCAACCTGTCTAAAAAAGGCAATCTTTTCATTGATCAACTTTTTGAGCTATTTGATTTTAGCGCAGCTTTCGAGTTGAGCGAGAATATCGTCGATAAATATGATAAAAATGATATCGCGCGGCCATTGCACAGCAAATGCAGCGCGAAAGCGGAGAAAAAATAACACCTGACACAGCTAAGCTGAAAGAGTGCCAGTGTAGGGCACAAGAAAACCAGACAGACACAACACATGCACAACACATGCGCACAAGAGTTTGCGACCGGCTTATCACACACGCCACGTGTATGTAAGTGAGAGTGTATGTATGTATGTGTGCGTGTGTGTTTGTGTTTGCCAGGGTCTGCACCCACATATATATACACACACACACACACACACACACACACACACACACACACACAAGCACAAACGGATCCCATGACTTGGCATAGGTTCATGAGGGGAACCAGGATGAAAACATACACAACACAGACAAGCGCTGTCAACACCGCATACACCGTGTGTGTGTGTGTGTGTGTGCGTGTGTGTGTGTGTGTGTGTATGCGCACCCTCTCCTAACATCCAATATAGCACCGACACCACAACGTCGAAAGCGACGCAACAACGTCGAAAGCGACGCCACAACGGTAATAGCAAGCATGTGTGTATGAACACTGAAGTGTATAGTGTGCACACAGACATCGGTGCGCCCCAAAATAACTGGCAATCAAAGATTTGCATATATACGGATTATAACGATGCCCACAGAATTCGACCTAGAATAGAATAGACCTCACATATAATTCCAATAATGAGTGTGAATGTGTGTGCGTGTGTGTGAGACAGAGTATATATATATATATATATATATATATATATATATATATATATATATATATGTGTGTGTGTGTGTGTGTGTGTGTGTGAAATTGCGAGAATAAATTAGAGAGCGAATGTGTGAATTAAAATGTCTACAAGACATGAACATGTACGACAACGTGTATTCGGCGAGAAATATCAGCGGATGAGGGGTAGAAAAAGACACACCGAAACTTTTACACGGCAAAGAGCACACACACACACACACACACACACAAGAGCGTTATATGAAATTTTCAGGATCTAAAAAAATTCGTCAAATGGCACGCCTCATGTAGACGCTGGCATCTAAAAAAGGAACATTACCACTAACAGCTGGTATAGATCTTGGAGGGTAGATCCCCCCGGCGCGGGGGTAATATACCCCCCGATAAATTAGCTGGATGCATGAATATGCAATTACACCCCGCGAGAATTATGCTGAGTACAGTTGATTGGCTATATTGTCATATATTTATGACAAGACCTACACTCTTGTTTGTCAACAATAAAAAAGATCTGTCTTGATACGGCGTTTCTCAACTTTCTCAATTTCCTCAATTATCTCAATTTTTTTGTTTATGTATGTGTTTTTATTATTATTAAACATCCGAGCAAAAACAAAAATATAATACACAAAAGCTATCTCTTCAATGATAATAAACAAAAGCTTCTCTCAAATGATGCTGGATTATCGGCAATTTCCCCAAGGCAAACACACACACACACACACACACACAAACACACAGAGAAAAACGTGGGCACGGCAAACAAGAGCTCCCGAAAGTCATAAATAAAACAGCACGTCACATCAGCGAGCGACGTGCAAAAATGCACTGCAATCAAGCACTACAAAGCAGTGGCGGCGTCAGGAGTTTTCCGGTGGGGGCTGAGGAAAAAGATTGAGCGGGGGCTTGACGAAGCATGCGCAACTACACTCGAAATATTCCTGGTCAGAATTCTTGGGGGTAGGTACATTATTGGGAGGTGGGCTTGAACCCCTACAAGCCCCCCCCCCCCTGGCGCCGCCACTGCCCTGAAAAGCACAGCGCCTACGTCATATACACGATGCATTTTCACGTAGTTAATGAGACGGAACTATATTTCTGTTACAAAATGCAATGATTTTGAGAAACACTAAACATGTATACATCAATCAATAGAGATTTGACCATCATCCAATGTACCTGTATATTTCCGCTGTGCATATGACGGATGATGAGGACCGAAGTCAGTGTGGGTCGGACAAATCAATTTATACAAGGCGATACATTTCTGACCGCTAAACCACTGTAGCGGTGAAGTAGTATTTGTTGCAGAATTGCAACATTTGCCATATTTGTTAGACATAAAATTCACGCACAGTGGAAAATGTGCACATTGGCATAATAGAAAAATCAACCGTTAAAGAATTATCCCTTTGTTGAAATCTGGCAAATACATTGAAGTGATTTGGCAACACTGATACGACTGGCGAAACAGCTCAAGTTGCACAGACAAGCTGGAAGTTGACAGTTGCCGATCAGAGCTGCAGATTATCCAGCTTGGCGATATCGTTTCCCATGTGAAACAACCACTGGCGGATCCAGGGGGGGGGGGGGGGGGTGAAACCCCCAAAATGTTTCCATATATTCGGTAGAATTTGATACAAGCATTGTCGCAAAGACGTTACATAATGATGCATGTACATGACTGATCGCCCACAAAATTCAGCCCTCCCCCCAAAAAGTGCACTCTGGATCCGCCACTGGAAACAGCTCAGCAAAATCAGACGGGCGGAATGATCGCTACGGAATGAAATTCAGCACGAGAAACAAACAATGTGGTGAACGAATAGGAAAAGGGAAAATCTCGATATGGAAAACAATAGTCCACACAATCCGAAGGCGATATATCAAAAATATACCAGAAGACAAACTAGTACAAGCACAATAACAATTAGATGAAATAGTACAGCCCCAACCACCAGTAAACCGAATAACTACGAATAACTAGAATCAGAAGATAAAAAACAAAGTAAATAATATATTCAGTGATATATCGCAAAAAGTATTGTTAAATCAAACAGTGAGAAGATAAGTATTTTGGACAAGTGGTTTTATCAACAGATCTATTCTTCATGTTCGCAATTAAAACTGACAGTGTAAGACTTCAAATGTGTTGTAGGCTTACGCCTTGAGCACGAAAAAACTAAAATTATCATCTTTATTAGTATAATTAATTACAATTAACAATAAGATAATGATTTATCATTAATAATTATTAGACTGAACATTAGCAAACAAATAGTGCATAATATTGACCGAGGACGATGCAACACACACACACACACACATTCAAGATTTATTGACACAGGAACTGTGGTTCTTAACTTTTTATCAGTGCTCGCACCTTATTTTCCAACTAGCAATCATTTCTCACACCCCGCCCTGGATTATCGATATATTTATGAAAAGGATGAAAAAGACAAACGACGTAATGACAAAACAAGATTAATCGCATCAAATTCCCTAAAGAGAAAAATGTTTTTTCCAGGGAAAAAATAAAGCATGGGCAAAAACGCAAATTTTCTTTCATTTTTCACAGGACACCTCGCACCCCTTGGGAAGCACCCCCGGTTAAGAACTGCCCCTGCTCTAGTGAAAATAATCAAGATATAAATGCCATTCAGAAGAGGCAAAACCAACCAATAATACGTATATATTTTGTGTGATGTACATAGTGTATGTGTTTATGTATTACACGTAGCGTGTATACGTTTTGCGTATTGTATGTACTGCGTTGGTGTGAATGTGTGTGTCTACGTGTGTACATGTGTATGTGGGTATTTGTAGTGTATGTGTGAATTGCTTTGCGAATTATTTGTAACTTCACTTGTGTGATTGCGTGGTTTCTACCCGATAGTTTTCTAGAGTTCACACACGAAGCTCGTTTTTCTCAAACCATCTTTCAGTCTTTTGGACACTTCCATTACATGAGGTCACCGTATAGTGGTAATAGTGCTTGCACTCTTCCCATGCCACTGGATCTTCCTGTAATTAATAATAATAATATCGTGGTCTCTAGCCTTATCGAAATGATTGCTTCGGAAAAATGACACAGCAATCGATTGGCTCATTGAGCGTGTCCAAGCGAGAAATGCCGCCGGCTATTTAGGTCACGTGTCAGATGTGATGACGTCACTGCGTCATCCCCCACGCACACACACACATGCACCTCAGACACACAAGCCGACCACATTACATGCACCACAGGCAGACGGATAAACACACACACACACACGCACATTTACTCGTTTCAATATTGAAGGTACATCAAGCAAATATGAATTTATTTATAAGAAATTTGGATGTAAGTGAATTTGGTACGAGTGAGGGCCAAATTCACTCATGCAAATCACTCTATGACGCTGCTAAATTCAGGTGGCTCCCGGAGTAGCTTGAAGTTTCCTTTGATTCCTTCATCATGCTCAATCTTCCACAAGAGCCTTACACGTGGTACCTTGTCAAAAGCTTTCTTCAGGTCCAAATATATTGCGTCCACCCAACCATCTCTTTCTTGCACATCATCCACTACCCTTGAGTAAAAGCTCAACAAATTTGACACAAATGAGTTACTTTTTCTAAAACCATACTTAAACTAAAACATGCCTTATATATGAGTATGGCATTTGCCTGCTTCCACTGTTCCGGAACCTTATCCTCTTTCAAGCTACATTGCACTATGTCTAGAATTGGCAAGGCCAAAATTTGACTACAGCCAAGATACCTCCTGCAATCCCATCAGAACCCACTGATTTTCGGCTATCCAGTTTTCCCAGTCTATGCATAATATCTTCAAGTCCCACACTTATATTTTTATCCCATCCGCACTTTCATTTGGTTGACTGCTAAAAGAACTCTACTCAGAAAAAAACCTATAAAATTTTCATTTAATATTTTGCAAATTTCCGCTGGGTTTTTGTACACCACACTATCCAGGTCATCCGATTGAAATTGTGTGTGTGTGTGTATGTGTTTCAACGCTGATAAATGCACATACAGACACACACACACACACACAAACAGCTGATCCGCCGTACATCACCGGGCTTAATAATCGGATCACAAACTAGTCGCGTAAACAACGTCCAACCTCACCATGGCTTGAAGCAAATACGCACACACACACGCACACACACACACTGCAATTTGCCAGTCTCATATATTGCAGATTAAAGTTACAAAGGAGATGAGCGTTGGACAATTTGCCGCTATGAGAACCGGCTCCAATATACCGTGCAGTGGAGTCAAACGCGTAATACGTAGTACATATATGTATAACGAGAGAACGATGCGGCGTTGCGGTGTGTGTTGAATGTCTGAATGTATATTTTATCTGTGGTGGTTGCGCCGGAGTGAATGTTTATCATATATTCCTCATAACAAAGCAAATCAATTGTGCAACTGTTTTTGTGATGTTCTTCATATTCTGTTTCGACTGTGAAATAAACTTTCATAAAAAAATCGTTGTCATTGTTCTCATATTTCCTCCATCATGAGTTGAACAACATTTATACACACACATACATACGCACACACACATACACACATTGCCCGCGCATACACACACACATACAAAAATCGGAATTACTTAGTACCACACCAAAAAACATGATAAATGTACATTTGAAATTGTCTAGTGTGTGTGTGTGTATATATTTTCCCCTATGAGTGAAAGTTTCGTCGTATGTATTTATGTAGTTTGTATCAAACAATTCATTGTAATCACGTAATCAAATCAAGTTGTGTAATCATTCATAGCGTTCAGTTGTATTCATTCATTATCAGTTCAGTTCAGTTCAGTTCATTCATTATCAGTTGTAATCATTCAGTTGTAAATCATTCATAGCGATCAATCACGTCATAAATATTACCTCATTGCACGAGCACACATGCACACAAACACATACAATACACACACACACACACACACACATAGTACACTTGCACATAACTGCCCCACATAGCGCGAATTCCATTTGGATTCGATTTTGGCCAATTTGAGCTCCTGACTAGCCAAGTGACTTGGTGGCGCTGAAATCTCGTACGTCAGAGGTCCGCGGTTCGAATCCTGGCCCGGGTTCGTTCGTTGTAGATGATTTCACAGTGTTGTAACCGCCGTGCACGCTAAGGAGGGTGCATTGCCTAACACGAAATCACAACCAAATAGGCCACACAAAGGAGTGGTGTATGTCGCCAACAGAACATTTCACGCGACCAAAGTACAAGCCAGTGACGCAGTGGCGGCGCCAGGAATTTTTAGATGGGGGAGGGTGGGCTGAAGGGGGCCGAGGAAAAAGATGCGGCGGCTTGGCGAAATATGAGAGAGAGAGAGAGAGAGCTACACTCGAAATATTCATGATCAGGATTTTTGGGGGGATCAAAGGGGCTGGTATAATTTCTTGGGGAGCGGTTTCGGCTCTTTCAAGCCCCCCTGTTGCCACCACTGCAGTGACGTCTTGTCACGGCCATCAACGATGAAGACATTACTTGATAGTGTGCAACCTCGACCACTGTGTTGCCCCGTGTTGTGCAGCTTACACGTGCAGAATCTATTGAATCAGTACACGGGTGCAATGTGCAAGTGCATATTTATCACTCTCATATATATGTTGCATGACAAGTGTGGAAATCGCCTCAGAAGAGACAGGTGTTGATATGAACCATGGGCTTAGACCCCGGGTGGTATAGGGAGTATATACACCCCACGACAAATTGGCTGGGCGAGATGAATATGCAATAAAAAACCCCGATAAATCTGCTGAGTTGAGTTTGTACATTGTCATCAGAATCAACATAGCAAGATAGTAACAATACACGACAAGTGTGTTTTTGCAATTATATGCAACATACTTTTCATTGAGGTGTGTGTTGTAATTGACTAGGCATAAATGGTTGCATGCAATTGGCCAACTGAGCCATCCTTGAATACTAATGCATGATGGCTGTCATCCCCCCCCGAACCTCGACACAAATCTACACCATTGATATCAACTCTATCACTGTTCATAAAACAACCATGAACACCCGGCTACAGCATTGAATCCTGTCCACCGATAAAGTGAACACAATCTCTAGTTGTTCTAGTCCAGTGGTTCCCAACCCTTTTGTGATGGAGTACCACTTGGAAGTCGCGAACAGTCGCCGCGCACCACTTGGTTCAACGGAATTGGTTCAGTTCGATCAGATATCACTTTATTCACATAGATGTTTACAAGTAGAAAAACTGAGTTAACTGAAAAAGCACTCAATGAGAGGACTTTATCTGCCAATTAGCTGTGACGTTGTTCAAAACGAAGACATCAAAGCATAGGCTGCTAATTAAAAGTTCCATAAGTGTCCGCATCAAAGGAAACACACGTGTAAAATTGAACCCCATTGAAAAACTGCCAAGAAATAGAAAAATAGCAGATGTCTGAAAAATGTAATCATACCAGATATATAAATGTGGATATACGCTATGTAAAAACCCACTGAATCATTATATATATATATACACAAATGTGTACAAAATATGTACACAAATTTAGTAGTAGTGATATATGTACATATACATACATTTTCACGTAGAAATCACACGATTTCATGAGAAATACATGGTTTCATGATTGCGCCATACAACACCGCAATAACATTGCGATAACACGTTGCAATAACACTACCACTGGTTGCGTTGCAATAACACAACCAGTGTTTCCTCAAACATTTCATCATTTCCAATTCAAAGAAATCAACAGCCTAACACTGCCACACATCAACAGCATTCGCATTATTTACCATGATTCAACTGAACAAAACTGAACACACACGCACACACACACACACACAAACACACAAACACAAACACAACGATATCATCGTAGAAACGTGAACATGTGTTGGCGCATTCGTGGAAATACGCCCAAATAACATGCAATGCATATGACGATTAGCAAGCATTCAACCCCATGTCTCATTACAATGACAATTTGGACAAATACCCAGAAAACCCTGGAGGCGCAGGCATATACCGTAAAAGCTCTATTTCAGGGGTTCCCAACAACCCCCAGCACAGATCCGCAGGGCTCCATGACCCCCGGAAGAAATAGCACCGATCTAGGACCTACCTATCATCTACCTTTCTAACACCACCTATCAGTAAGAATTCACCTTAGAAAAACGCCTTCATACTGAATTATTGTCACATTCAATACTTTACAGCGTCAAGGTTATTGAATGTATTCGAAAATACAAAGAAAAAACAACAGGTGATCATAACACGGAATTTTTGTGTGCAAACTTTGACTAATGCAATTTTTTCAGGCGACCTTTTTTTACCTTGGGGGAGCAATTGAACAATAGAACGTCACCACTAATTAAATATCATTGTGATGAATTCTTCTGTTTTTGGCAATAGCCATGACTGATTGATTTTTATTGATGAATTTGCGATGAATTACTGTATTTTGCTCAAAAAATATACATATATACGTTACCTGATTCTTTTTCATCCGTAAAATCTACCATATTGTCTCGAAATTCTCACCAGCTAGTGGACAAATAGAGCGGCACCTTCTAATTGAACGGAACTACGGGGAAAGGTTTGAAAAATAGAGCTCAAATAGAGCTTTTACGGTGTGTGTGTGTGTGTGTGTAAATTCTACTTTGATATATCTTGTGTATATATGAATTTGTACTTTTGCGAGCTACTCTGGTGAAGTCAAACTAAAACACTCATAAATAATCAAACATTGAAGAAACAGAAAAGAGACAAATTATAGCTGACCTACGTGTGAGCTCACCTTCACAGCATCACAGACAATCTCCACACAGATCACCAATAATCTCCGGCGGCAGCGCTCAACACACACACACCAGCACACACACGCACACGGACGGGCGCACACACTTGCACCACGCGGCTGTAGACAGAGAAAAACGCAAAAAAACAATGTTAAACAATGGTACAATGGTAATGGTAAAAACAATGGTAAACTCAAGCATTTTCCGTACATTCAATTACAACACACACACACACACACACAACCTCAATGAGAAGTATATTGCATATCATTGCACACACACACACACTTGTTGTGTATTGTTACTTTTTTCCTACGCTGAATGTGATGACAATATAACCAATAAACTGAGCACAGCCAATTCTCGGGGATATAATTACATAATCATCCCCCAAAGCTAATTTATCGGGTATATATGCCCCCATACCCCAGCTAATGTGTCGGGGGTCTATATATATATATCCTATACCTGCCAGGATCGACGCCCATGGTGGTCGAGCCGATGAAAGGTATGGAGCCAAAATTTGTCCAATAAAAGCACAGCCCTGCCATCTATATTATTGTGCAATGGTCAGCAGCATTTCTGCTCCGTGCCGTCATTTCTTAACGAACCCTGCGGTCAGGGGATAAGAATACTGCCACCGTACCCGCTGCGTGTCGTGTAAGAGGCGACTAAAAGCGGACCCTCTGCTTCTTAACTCCCTGTTCTGTCACACCAAGGGGGGAGTGATAATTCAGCAGAGTTGGCACCCCCTACCGCACCTCTTTTCTGTCGTATCCCTCTAATAGGAATTTAAAAAATCTCAAACGAACAACTCTTCATTTCCTACAACAACGCTGAAAATTCGAATAAATTCAGTTGCTCCACCGGATTGAATGTCACGAAGTGACTGGAATTGAAAATGAGCGAATTGGAATTGATATAGACACACACTTTATAGTTCAGTTTATTTGTACTGCTATAGTGCAAACGAGCTAGTGAATCTTTGAAGATTTTCAAAACGTACCGTCCTATAAAAACATTTACAAGTAAAAACAATACGTTCAATACAATTATACTTATCACATCATACAATAAGATATATGCATTTTGCTTTGAAATCTTTTTGAGCTGAATATCGTACTATTACGTGCTCGCATTTTTAGTGTATATTAATGTTATTCGCGCCGGTATTCGTCTGTGCGCCATACCAATTATATTATTGTATATTTAACCCTATAACGCCGGAATGTTGTTTCGTTTCGCACGGTATTTTGTTGTTCCATGGCGTTGCATCTGATGTCACACAACAAAATTACCGCGCTTCCAGTATGATCGATGCAACGTGTACAATCAGTCACAGTCGGCAGTTGCTGCTACTTTGCATATTATCAGCACAGCATATGCCAATGAATCAAACGTTACTAAATCACAGCGTAGTTGGGTTATATAGTTGTCCGCATGTTATTTTGTGTGTGTGTGTGCGGTGCTTTCATGTTTAATGTTTTTATTTTCCCATTTTCGTTGTAGTTTGCCGCGCTTGTGTTCCTGGATGAGCACTATACAAATAAATGAATGAATGAATGAAAATCGACAAGCTTGGAGTTATAGTGTTAATATATGATACACTACAAAAGTCACTACACTCAGACCATGCAATTGAAATTTCCCCAGCCTCTATAACTATAAAAACTCACCCAATTGTCGAGATTCAAGCACAATGATGAATGCAAAACTGCCTCTTAACCAAACGACTGAAATTTGAGTGATTGCATTGGCTTCCTATGTGCGTAAACATGCGCACATTCGACGAACACCACAATGAAAATCGCCAAACCTGAGGTGCTTTTTTGAGCTGTGTCGTCGCTGGTGCTTTGAGGTATTTGTTTATTTCAATTCGCTTCATTTCCTCTTATATCAGATTGATAATTATGTCATATTTTCGTGATAGTTGGAGACATATCCATGTTTTTGTTGATTTTGTTGTTTGTTGTAATGTGTAATTAGTGTGATAGTCGGCAGCGTGGGCCAAGATCAAGATTATGCACTCACTGGCTTAGGTACGTCGATATTTTACTCGTATCTATAAAGTAATTATACCACAGCATGCTTAAGGAAATGTCCATCAAATAATACAAAAATAATTTGGTGTACGAAGCAGTGGCGGCGCCAGGATTTTTCCGGTGGAGGTTAAGGGAAAAATGCGGTGTCTTGGTGAAACGTAGCATGACCATATACCGAAAATATAAAATCAGGTAATAACCAATGAGATATCACTTGTGCGCGCGCTTAAAATCCGGGCATTAATGTGGTTGAATTGCGTCATTGGACGCCATAACTACATAAATAAGCATTAACCATTTGCCGATATATTTTAGATCATATATGACAATGACAATGATCAACAATGACAACAATATCTGGCAAAAGCAAGCAGAACAATATAATTATTATATATTGGACATGAATATAACAATACATTGAATATATTTACCTGTTAGTCTATGAAAAACAATAACACATTGAATATGTAAATATTACCATAAATCATGATAGTAATACGTTTAAAATAATGTTTGTCAGCTGTGGTTGTTGTTGCTGCGCGATCATATTGTCCAGTGCAAAAAGTCTAATTCACGTGACGTTAGTCGTATGATATTTCTCTTCGCCCCCCATTGTAGTGGTTAGCACATCCGCCTCAGAAGCGGTAGGTACGTGGTTCGAATCCCGGCGGAGCAGAATTTTATTGGGCGAATTCTATAATCCACAGCCCCTGTCCACCCAGCAGAAAATGATGGTACCAGTTGTCAATCATGTGTCGTGCTATCATGCATTCTGGGGACGTGGCCCTCTCTAATACGTCTTCCGTCCTTGTGGCGTCATAGCGTGGAGAGGGTTGGTTCTGCGGTGGCAGCGAGCTGCACGGGGCACACCTGTGTGTTCATAAGCTTCGGCTTCTTCCCTTGTAGCAGCTGTCACTTAGGCCTTTAACCATTTTAACCAAGTTGACAGGTACTGAAGACTGATGAGAGGACAAAATCGTTGCTTCTTATTCATGCGGGAGGCCGACGTGGTCGCGCAGGGTAAGTTCGCTGCACATCTCGTGTCGGGGATGGCCAAGTTAGCGAATTCGGTCTGCTTGCGCGTTTGTTTTCGGATCTTGGCTCCCGATGAAAGTGGGTGTGGTGATTCGAGTGGCGTTGAATTGCAGTAACGCGTATGTTATGACAGGAATGATGTCTCCGGAGAACTCAGCTCAGTTTGTTTTGGTGCTGCAGTTTTCGTTTGTGTTTGATTTTGGTATGCTGGAGGAGTTTGGTTGAATGTGTTACGATTTGCTTGTATGTTAAGCTGATGTGGATTTGTGGTGGTATTCGGTGATGAATATGGTGTATTTAGCAATGGAGTGCGTGTGTAATGAACGGTGTGTATTTCCGGAGAAAACGACGATTTCGGTCTGTCACTGCCATATGAAGTGTTGACAATATATTTTGATACAGTGCATATTGAGTGTAGTGTAGGTGTTTCTATTCATGGTGCGTATGACTCGGTTAAATTAAGTTGGATTTAATGCAAGACGGATTGGATGGCAAATGAGACAAGTTCTCTCCTGCAGTTTTGATCGGAAAATCCGTATTTTGTTTTACGTTCTATCCTCTTATAACAGAAGAGCACATATAAGCACATATTGCTATGACACTTCATATGAAAAGAAACTAAAACATGTAAATAAAACATCAAAAATTGTGTAAATCAAAAAGTTTATGTGAATATAACATCAAAAATGTATTCAGATATATACTTTGATAGAGATGGAGGTAAATAATCCCAAACAAAAGTGGGAAACTCAATTGGTTTCGTTCTCGTTACAATTTTGTTACAGTGCGATGGTTTCGTTGTGGTTACGTTCATACGATCAAAAGTTTTAAAACCACTGAACTACATATAACTGAGGAAAGATTGCCCAAAATGGTCACTCGCTGAACTTTCAGTCACTAGATACGCCACTGTCAGATGCACTCACGACAAGTACCATTTTAGCCAATGTCGATATTCATCGCATCGTATTTCGACCGCTGTGCGTTGGCTTAAACGGTCTTAACCCCGTATATATGCTGTTGTTGAATGCATAATTTCTCCGAGTACGCGAATTGTATAATCCCGGATGAGTTTGAGTGAGGTGAATTCTAATAATTTCGCATCAGTTATGAACGAACACATTGTGACTGAAATTCTCTCTCTCTCAATTGTGTTCAAAAACGTTCTATTCTGTGTGTATGTGTGCATCCATTAAGAATGGCTTTTAAGCTCTTTGTTGCATGAAACTTGATTGGTGAATAAAAAAGTGGAATATATTGAAAGCTCGTGAAAGCGTCTATGTATATGTAGACAATGGTGTATTGTCAGGATGCAAACAATAGTGAAAGGATAAAGACGCAATAGAACACAGATATGAACTTTGATTACACGGATTGATACTGTCCGGCTAGCTCATGTATTTGTTGCTGTAATTGGCCAGGCACAAAGACTAATTCTTATCAAATTGAGTTTCAAGTTTGTGCACATTCCATTTATCTTCTATTCTGCTCCGAGAATGGTTGCTCCTTCGTCAAATGAAACATTGTTTAATAAATTTTTTGATGTCAGTTTCACAAAATTAGTGAAATGCACGCAACACATACCACAAGATTTAATATTTTTCGCATTGGTCGATGAAGCAGCTTCTTGGTTCTGAGGTTCTTGGATCTTGGTTCGAAGGTTCTTCTTGTATTTTTGCTCGAAGTCTCTTCTTGGATTTTAGTTCAAAGGTTCTTCTTGTATCTTAGTTCAATGGTTCTTCTTGGATGTTAGTTGAAAGGTTATTCTTGTATTTCGGTTCAAAGGTTGGATTTGGATTTTGGTTCGATGGTTGTTCTTGGTTCTTCTCGATGAGGCCTAGATTGGCTCTTGAGATGTGGTTATGTTCTGTAGTAGTACTGCTGGATCTTATGCGTACGCGAATCAATTGATATGCTCAGATTTGGTTGGAACCGCTTTGAAGTTTGTTTCTTGGCGTTTTTATCTGTCAAGAAATTGAGGGCGTTTTTTTTCTTCTTGACATCGTCATTTTTAATGTTCTTGTTGCCGCCAATCGGCTGGTGGATTGGCTCCATTTGACTTGGCACTTTTTCCTGCACGTGAATGGCCACCATGGGGTTCGGCTGTTGCGCCGAGATGTTGAAGAAGGCACGAGACTTCGCATCGACCAGCACGGTGACTCCGCTGCATCGTCTCGAGACGTTATCCCACCGTCCGCTGATCACATCACAGTAGATCCCCGGCGTCAATCCGGTGACTAGCGTTTGCTGCAGCCAACCCGATTGCTGATTGTTGAGCACAAAGAACGCCCGGGCGCCACGTGCGAACGCAATCTGCTGGTCTCCATTACTCCACCAGCGCTGCAGTGAACTATTGCCAGCCACTGCACGGAAACGCACCATCGCAGCTATGGCGGGCCAACGGTGCTCGCATATCCAGCCAGCGTTGCCGCATGAACCGTCTTTGTCTAGATCAGGAGCGATGATTCGGCCGCGTGCGTCGGCCGGCGGGCCTTGATCGTGACTGGAGAAGCGGTAGCTGCTCATAACGCGCGCCACGGCGTAAGGACGCGCTAGCATGAACGCGTGGGCCATGCGGTAGGCGCGCGGCATGCGGTGCGTAATCACAGTGTCGCCGGGATCGCGTTGGTTGTCGTGGTTGGCGACAAACACTAGGGCGTCGCGGGACTCCAGCATGCTCCAGCTAGGTCCCCAGGTGCGCGTGTAGACCAGACGGTCGCGTCGCCGGAACAGACTGTTGATGTGGTCGCAGTGACGAAACTCGGTGACGCGTCCGTTGCCGGTGTACTGTGTGGCTTTCACCGGCTCGCCGCCGTGATCTATCACCTCCTGCACGACGAACGGACGCCAGTCTGTCACAGCGGCGACGGCGGCGGCTGTTTGGTGGAAGCGATGACGGCCGGCGCGACTCACTCGCAGTCCGGCGAGCAGCGTCGCCAAATCTTGCGGCCACATGTGTTTGGCGGCGTCGATGCGGAATCCGGCCACGCCCAGACGCAGCAGGCCGCGCAGGTAGGTGCGCATGAAGCGACGAACTTGCGCGTGTCGTTGGTTGAGGTCGCGCAGACCCTCGAGCCGACAGAATCGCACTTGATCGACGTCCTGGTACGTGTCGATGTTTCCGTCGACGCTGTGACAGTTGGCATCGTTGAAGTGCTGCCGTCTATAGGCGGGCCATCCGTCATATTGCTCTGCCGAGCCGTTGTAGCTGGTGCCGGCGTCTCCGCGGCCCGTCTGCCCGCCGGTCATGTGATTGAGCACTACGTCGACGTAGACGCGTACTCCGGCGGCGTTGCAGCGAGCCACGGCCGTCGCTAGTTGCAGGCGGCTGCCGGAGCGGCCAAATAGTCGGTAGGAGACGGGCTGGTAGCGTTGCCACCACGGACGGCTAGTGGAGGTGGCCGGCGAAGCGATGCTCTCTTGAGGCGGTGAGATTTGCACGGCTCCATAGCCGGCCGGCGCTAGCACGCGGCTGCACTCGACGCCCACCGAGCTATGCGGCCATTCAAACAACTGCACCACGGCCGCTCGTCCTGTCAGCATGTGTGTGTTGTATTGTGTCTGAGTGAGTGTGATCATGAGCGCAACAGGTGTTGCAATCAACAGGTACAGTGAGGCTAGGTGCATGCTGCGTAGGCGTGGTATTGTGCAGTAAATGGACACACAAGCACATACACATACACACACAATGAAACTCGAAATTACAAAGCTACTAGTAATAACTGGAAATTCACAATTTGTCACTGTATTCGGTCCACTCAACACTCATGCACAATGCCAACTGCGCACTTTGTTGGCTACGACTTGTAGCATGCATGTGTGTGTGTGTGTGTGTGTGTGTGTGTGTGTGTGTGTGTGTGTGTGTGTGTGTGTTGTATTGCGTGTGGTGTTTCAAGTTATGTTGAATAGACGCTTTTGTATGTGTGTGTTGGTTTGTTTATCTTTCCTCGCTTCATTTGGGCTGTGTTCGCATCTGTGTTGATCACTTTCCCGCTGAGTTTAACGTGAATGGAATATCTGTGTGTGTTTTCCATTCCTAATTCCCAGGAATACTTTCTTTATCTAGTCGTGTGTGTGTTTGTGATTGTGTTTGAATTTCGGATGGCGAAGTGTTTATTTTGTGTTTGGCTCAAGGTCACATCAATTGTTTATGGAGACTCTTGATATACGATGCAACCTACACCATGAACGATTGAGTGAAAATCGCTTGAATGTTAAATGTTTGAGATTAGTGAAATATTCTTCCAGATTATGTGTGCGTCAGTGAATTATCTAGTCCATATTTATAGTAGTGTTGTGTCTCTAGTTTTCATGACACGTCGCGTTCGATATCTGCATAGTTTTAACAGGATGCCAATGAAGGTCATTGGGATCATGTCTATTCCAAAACAAACAGACATTACTGTCGAAACTAAATGCGTTTCCTAAATGATATTCCCTTATGTTGTATATTGATTGAGGCCTGGTGTATTTGACTTATGTATCGTCTATCACACATTTGCTCCCATCTTTTTCGATCAGGTCTACTCGATCCACCCTTGCGCTGTCTTCATATTTGTGTTTTGTTATTTGAGTTATTTTTACCCTGTAGCTTTATATCGGTGAAAATACTGTCTTGATTACGTTTGTGTGTATTCATATCAGTGGCGGCGCCAGTATTTTTCCGTGTGGAGGGGGCTAAGAGAATGGTTTGTGTGGGGGCGTGACACATTTTTGGCGTAGACAAATATGCAGTTTTGTTATACATCATATGATTTTCTGCTAGCGGTTTCTTTTTGGTGTGTATTATTCGTGTTACAATGCACTTTTGCCTGTGTTTTCAGCCATTTTACAGTGTTTTTTGTATCGTCGAGTCGGCCTGGGTTGTGGAGGCTTCTAGCGAGTATCGCGCTGTAGGATTCCAGCACGGTTTCTTTGACCGATAGATACAACATCTGGTAGGCGGCATATTTTCTGTTGAAAATGTCGAGTGTTTCGTACCACATTCCGCATCTTCTCGACAAGGTGATTGGTGTACATGTACATGTACACCTGAGTTCGTATTCGACACGCACACACACACACGGACACACACACATATAGAGAGATATGCATTCGAGTAATCGTACATGTACAGGATAAATTTATGAGACAGCATACACACGTACAGTTTACAGCTTACACGATAATTGTATCCACCTTCATTTTTATGATAGAAGAGTGTTCCGTAACCTTTTTTCAACCTCTGATTCCCCACTTATTAATGAGCCAACTCTTCATGTTCTACAACAGCGCTGATTAATCCACAAATCTAATCAATACACTTGTTACACCTACATTTTTAATATTGGGAAGTGGCTAGAAAGAATAATAAACAAATTAGGATTGATACAAACACACACATACACACACACACACACGCTTGTCCTGTTATGTCCGTCCTTTGTTCCCACTTGACAACTTCTCCATTCCCCACCAGTGAGGAATTTTCCACTCACTAATTAGGTGGAAATTAGGTGGAAATATAATGTGAAATACTATACTAATAATATATCCAAATAATGTAAAATAATATACCACTAATGTGGAAATTATATGATTATTTATGACATTTCTGAAGAAAACACTATAGTTGTCGTGTAGTAGAGTTGAAGTAAAGGTTTCGTTATGTGTGTGTGTGTGTGTGTGTGTGTGTGTGTGTGTGTGTGTGTGTGTGTGTGTGTGTGTGTGTTTGTGTGTGAGTGTTTGCCAAGGGCTGCGTTTGCAGGGTGGGACACCGCTGTCCCACACGCGCCTGTCTTTTAATATATCTTGTTTCAGTTTTTTCATGTTACAATTACATTGGCTCTTGACTTTGTTCCCCATTTTTGGTGTTCTCCGTCATTCAGATGACATCCACCGACAAAGATTTGCGCTTCATGGCCACCAACGATCTGATGTCGGAGCTGCAGAAGGACAGCATCAAGCTGGACGACGACTCGGAGAGAAAGGTGGTGCGCATGATCTTGTGTCTGCTCGAAGACAAAAACGGCGAGGTGCAAAATTTGGCCGTCAAGTGGTGAGTTGTGTGTGTGCGTGCGTGTGTATGTGTGTGCTTGCGTGTGTGTGTATATGTGTATGTTTGTGTGCTTGCGTGTGTGTGTATATATATGTGTGCTTGCGTGTGTGTACGTTCATGTGTATGTGCTTGCGTGTGTGTGTATGTTTATGTGAGTGTATGTGTCTGTGTGTTTTTCTTTGTTTTTTAACGCACAAGTGTATTTACAATCACTTACAAAATTGATAATAATAAACAAGCAAGCGCGCACACACATGCGTGTGTATGTTTGTGTGCGTGTGTGTGTGCTTGTGTATATGTGTGTGTGTGTTTCCTAACAAATCCAGATATGTGCTCTTTAATTCTTCCCCTCTCTCTACTACGCTTCCCTTCTCTTCTTCTGCTGCTGTTAGGAATTTAGGTCATTTCATCATTTGATCCTTATATCTGTGAAATTAGCCGCTAGTGTTATTTTCAAATTCGCCGTATCTACTTTATACGTAAGTTTGTTGATGTTCCTGCTTCTCGTAAATTAGTCAATGCTCTTTTAGTATCTAGGGTAATCTATTGTTGCTCACTTTTTCTATCCTTGAATCATCGCCAACTTAGGTTAATTCAATTCATCCTGAACAAAGCTTGCCGCCTTATATTCTTCCTCCCTTATGGCTCTCACATTACCTCTTATCTTCACAATTTAGGTTGACTTCCTATTAAAGCTATGATTGAGTTTCGCATCTGTACACTTATCCATTCTACTTTAATCCTTCGCCAACCTGATTATATATTCAACATGTTCTCGTATAAGGCTCCACTCAACTCTGTTCATCTTAGATCTGACAACAAATTCTTACTATCGGAGCCTCAATTTCCTTCTCACCATTCTCACTATGATCGTTGTTTTTCTATTCAGGGCTCTCGTATATATAACAAGCTCCCGTCTTCCCCTCGTTCCATTCGATTGCTTGATTCGTTTAAACGACACTGTAGAAAATACTTCCTTAACATCTCGTACTCTTCATCAGGCCACAATAATTATATCTCCATCTCAGAAAAATATCGTATTTAGCCTGTATTTAGCCTGTGTTCTTTAACGTTTTTCCCGTTCTTGGTTTTAGATTATCTATACGTATGTGTGTGTCTATGCTTATGTAAGTCTATGTATGTATTAGTATGTTGCCTTTTGTTGTTTTTATGTTTGCGTGTGTGTGCGTCTTTGTGTTTGTCTCTGTGTGAGTGTGTGTGAGTGTGCGGTTTAGAGACATTTGGTGTAAATCGCCATATAAATGTAATACTGTACTGTACTATGTGTGCTTGTGTGTGTGCTTATGTGTGAGTGTATGTGTGTGTGCGTATGTTTGTATGAGTGTATGTGTGTGTGTGCTTGTGTTTGTGTGTGTTTGTGTTAGTGTATGTGTGTGTGTGTGTGTGTTTGTATTTATCTATGTCGGTATATGTACATGTGTATGTGTGTGTGTGTGTGTGTCTGTTACCAGTCTGGGCCCGTTGGTGGTTAAGGTGAAGGACGTACAGGTGGAGACAGTGGTCGATACACTGTGCAACAACATGGTGTGCGACAAGGAACAACTGCGCGATATTAGCAGTATCGCTCTCAAAACCGTCGTCAACGAACTGCCTACCATTTCGGCAGTGGCTGCCGGCGGCAGTGGCGGTGTCAGCGGCGGAGCAGCGGGGGGCTCTGTGATTGGCTCCGGCATGACCCCGACTAGCCAGCATCAGCATGTGGCCAGCGTGTGTCGACGTGTCATTGTACAGCTGTGTCGAGCCATCAGCATGGTGACTATTGTTATTATGGGGTGATTCATCTTGCATGCAACATTGGCTATATTGTGTGCAACAGGGTCCATATTGTATGCAACAGGGTCCATATTGTATGCAACAGGGTTTATATTGTGTGCAACAGGGTCCATCTTGTGTGCAACAGGGTCCATATTGTATGCAACAGGGTCCATCTTGTATGCAACAGGGTCCATATTGTATGCAACAGGGTTTATTTTGTGTGCAACACTTATACATTCCGGTTGTGTGCAACCGGGTCCATATTGTATGCAACAGGGTCCATATTGTATGCAACAGGGTCCATATTGTGTGCAACAGGGTCCATATTGTATGCAACATGGTTAATATTGTGTGCAACCGGGTCCATATTGTGTGCAACATGGCCCATCTTGTATGGAACATGGTCCATCTTGTATGCAACATGGTCCATCTTGTTTGCAGCAGGGTCCATATTGTATGCAACATGGTTCATATTGTATGCAACGTGGTTCATATTGTATGCAACGGGGTCCGTATTGTATGCAACGGGGTCAGTGTTGTATGCAACAATTATATTTTCCCACGTGGTGATCGATTTTGTGTGCAACCTTGAGCATTGTTAATTGGAAACATCATTGAACCGGAGTGCAGTAGTGATAGGGCATAGGAATGAAGAAAATCCGCATCATATTTATTATTATTATTGCTAATATTAATTACAGGCAAACCCTATGACATGGCAAGAATGGCGCCACTATTACTACCATGCACAAACTTTTCAAGTGCTTCAGTCAAAAAGCCACCAGAAACTGGCAGGAGATTCAGAATCCAACAGAACGAAAAATTGCAAAATGCGAAATTGCAATTGAATTCAATCTCGTTTGCAAATGTCAAAACCTACTGCCTGGCTGCCCCAGTATATACGTGTGTGTGTGTGTGTGTGTGTGTGTGTGTGTGTGTTACTAGTTATTTGTTACTTGTTGTTTTTCTAGGTATGTTCCGTGTTAGTACAACGCTCCACACACACCCCCACCCCACAATCATGTCTTCAACAGGAATATTGTGTCTTGTTCACTTGTTCAAAGAGAGATCATACGAGTTACGAGTTACTCAACAAAAACGCATTCTATCTCTTTTTTAAATTATTCACATCCAGTGACATCATAACTTTCGTCGGCGGCTTGTAATTCAGTATTGACGCATTCTTTTTTCCATATTGTTTCCTAGCTCTGTCGAAGGGTCTTTTCATATTATTTGCGTGTGCGTGTGTGTGTATGTATGTTTGAAAATGTGTACAATTACTATAAAAGCGCGTTATAAATGTTCAATAAATGTAAAATAACGCGTGTGTGTGTGTGTGTGTGTGTCAGTCGTCGGACGTATCAGTGCAGTTGGAGGCGCTCGATATAATGGCCGACTTGTTGTCGCGCTTCGGCACGCTACTGGTCGGCTATCACGCCAGTATACTGGACGCTCTGCTTCCTCAACTAGCCTCGCCACGCATGGCCGTCAGGAAGCGGTGAGTGCGGGCGTGTGTGCGTGTCTGTGTGTTTGTGTCTGTCTGTCTGTGTGTTTTGTGTGTGCGTGTGTTTGCGTCTGTCTGTTTTTTTTTTCATGCGTGTGCTTTGTGTGTGTGTGTGTGTGTGTCTGTATGTGTGTTTTGCATGCGTGTGCTTTGTGTGTGTGTGTGTGTGTGTGTGTGTGTTTTGCATGTGTGTTTTTGTGTGTTTTGAATGTGTTTGTGTGTGTGTGTGTGTGTGTTTTGCATATGTGTGTTTGGTGTGTCAGTGTTTGTCTGTCTGTGTGTGTACATGTATGCTCGTATGTGTGTGTGTGTGTGTGTGTGTGTGAGATCACTTTAGAGACCCGCGGGTGTAAAGCGCGTTATAAATATATTAATATAATGTGTGTGTATGTGTCTTTCATGTGTGTGTGTGTGTGTGTGTGGGTGTGTTTGTGTTAATTCGTGCGTATGTAAATGTGTGCTAGTCTATTTTGTGCTTGTGTGCATGTTTGTGTGTGTGTGTGTGTGTGCGCTTTTGAGATCCTCGGGTGAAAATTGCTAAAAGTCTTGTAATGTAATGTAATGTGCGTACGCAGAACGATTATAGCGCTGGGCTACCTGGTATTAAGCTGCAGTGGCGAACTCTACCAGAAACTGATCAAATTTCTCTTGGACAACATTAGCTGCAACACCGACTACTCGGCCGTACGCACGTATATCAACACTGTTACGGCCATCAGGTAACCAGGCATCTTGTTCTCACGCGCGCACACACACACACACACATACGTACCTCCAATCTTTTCAGAATCGCTCGTTTATGAAGGTTGTTGTTCATTTGTCTCGCGTGTCAATTGATTGTTTAGGAACGTGTGTGTGTGTGTGTGTGTAAACGTAAACGTGAGTGTATGTTTGTCTTTGTGCGTATATGTACTTGTCTGTTTTGTGTGTGTGTGTGTGTGTGTGTATGTAGGTGAGTGTGTGTTCGTGATTGTGTATGACTCTTGTGCTTGAGTGTGTGTGTGTGTGTGTGTGTGTGTGAGCGCTTTTGAGACCCTCGGGTGAAAAGCGCGATATAAATGTCTTAATGTAATGTAATATGTGTCTCTGTGTGTGTGTGTGTGTGCTGGGTGTGTTGGTATGTGTGTTTGGTGAATGAAATTGTACTGAAAAGACATTCGTGGAGTGCAATAAACGCTATTACATTACATTACATTACATTACATACACATGCATAAGCACACATTCACACATTGCAGCCCCACGCGTGCCCACAAGACACCGCACACCGACACACACTCCACTACACTCCCACAAAGACTGCCCGAAACATGACTCCACCACGTGGCACGCGCAGTCAGCAAACAACCGAGCAATCCACCATTCAAACGCACGCTCATATACACATACAGCACCTTCACTCGCTCACACACTAAATAGTCATACAAACGAAGCACCAATCTGAAACATATTCAATTTTGTGTGGGCATTTCTATCTACACACGTGTTTAATTGTAATAGGAATGTATTGCCACAACACACACAAGAAAGTCAATATTTATAAAGTGCAGTAGCATAGTATGTCAAGCCAGTTTTTGACTTCTTAACATACATGCTTATGTTTGCTTATGTTTTGTTTTCGTTATTGTTTCGGGCGTGTACGATGTGTATAGCTGTTGGTGCTTTGTATTGTTCAATTACTAAGGCTCACACACCAACTAGTGGTGTTTGTGTGTGTGTTTGTGTGTCGGCATGTAAAGTCGTGAGGCTGGCCAGCGGTTCAGCGAGCACTTGGAGACGGTACTGCCTTTGATCGTACGTCATTGTCAAGCCGATGACGACGAACTGCGCGAGCAATGCCTGCAGGCACTTGAGGCGTTCGTGCACAAGTGCCCCAAAGAAGTCACCCAGCATATTCCCGTGGTGAGCTACTCAGTTACTCGTTACTCAGTTACTCGTCTGCCGAAGTGCCGACTCGCTATGTGCCTGGACAATTGTTGATTGAAATACAATCAAACAATTCAAGTCGTCGTAAGAAAGCGTGTCTGCCTGTGTGTATGTGTGCGTGTGTGTGTGTAAGCTTGAGTGTGGGTCATGTGTGGGTGTTTTTGCTTATGTTTTGTTTCGACACTGCTTCGGAATTTTACGATGCGTCTGCTCAATCATCAAGGTTCACACACCAACTGGCGACGTTGTGTGTGTGTGTGTGTTTGTGTGTCTGTATGCATGTGTGTGTTCAGTTCAGTTGAAAACAACGTATTGTCAAACACTTCTATATTGCAATTAAGGATCAAATAACACATTTCTCCCCCCCCCCCCGGATAACCCGTCGAGCTATACACCTCTCAGACATAATATACACCGTTCAACAACAATAGGCGCTAGTGTAACACACAACACCTGATAGCAAGATACATTGATAAATGTGTGTGTGTGTCTGTATGTATGTGTGTGTGTGTGTGTGTGTCTCTGTGTGTGTGCTGTGGCGACGGACGCAGATTCTGGAGTTGTGCGTGCGCTTTCTCTCCTACGACCCCAACTACAAATATCCACACGAGCCCGAGCTTGACACCGCCGGCAGCAACGGCGCGTCGGCCGACCAGCAGATGGACGACGACCAAGATGACGAAGATGAAGACCAAGATGACGAAGACGAGCAGGACTATAGTGACGATGAAGATATGTCGTGGAAGGTGCGACGCGCGGCCGCCAAATGTCTCGATTCTCTAGTGTGTACGCGACGTGAACTGCTGATGCATCTGCACAGCACCGTATCTTTGCAACTCATTCACCGCTTCAAAGGTCGGCTTCAATTCAGTGTCTGTATCTCTCTCTCTCTCTCTCTCTCTCTCTCTCTCTCTCTCTCTCTCTCTCTCTCTCTCTAGTTCTCTCTAGTTCTCTCTAGCATTTTTTCTTGGTTTTTGTTGTGTTTCTTCTTTCGTCTCAATTTTCTTGTTTCTTCAGACCTTTTATGTATGTGTGTGTGTGTGTGTGTATGTGTATTGTTTTTAATATCATTGCAATCAATGGACAAGTTGGAATGCGAAGAGCGCTAAGGCCACAAGTTGCATTTACTTCAATCTACATGCACGTACGTATGTTTGGCATCACCATTTCCTCAGACAGTTTATTCCAATAAGCAACTCGCACAACAAACTCAACACTCATCCACCTCCTCACTATCATCACCATCACCGTCAACTCCATCAACACACTCATCAACACACTCACCACCACCACCACCTCCATCAACAAATCAACACCTCAACAACACACACACACGCTTAAACACCAACAAACATCGCACACACAACATCAATATTTCCAGCAAACTGGATTTGTTATATCCTCCTATGTGTGTGTGTGTGTGTGTGTTTGCAGAGCGCGAGGAGAGTGTGAAGACGGATATATTTCACGTGTATGTGTCACTGTTACGTCAGACCAAGGCCAGTACTGCTGTGTGCGCTGACTCTGCCGATCTCATGGACGACGGAGACTCGCCACTATCAGCACTGCAGCAACAGGTGGACAACGCTAAAAATAATATTTCCTTAAGAAGAAGTGTTTTATTTCGTGTTTTGGAGGTTGTGGTGTAGTTGTTAGCCCACCCGCCTCACAAGCGTGGGTCGGTGGTTCGAATCCCGGCGGAGAAGTTCTTTGAGCGAATTCTATAATCCAACAGCCCCTGTCCACCCAGCAGTAAATGATGGTACCAGATATCAGTCATGAGTTGTGTCATGCATTCTGGGGAGGTGGCCCTCTCTAATACGTCTTCAGTCCTTGTGGTGTCATAGCGTGGAGAGGGTCGGTTCTGCGGTGGCAGTGAGCTGCACGGGACACACCTGTGTGTGTTCATAAGCTTCGACTTCTTCCCGTGTAGCAGCTGCCACTTGAGGCCTTTAACCTTTAACTGATTAATATTACAAAACAAACGCTCAATGAATACAATTGAAATGGAACATTTCGTCGAGCGATAGCTCATAGATAGACGTACACATTGTGACAAAATGTTGTAGTCTAAATTGTGAACGATAACAAGTCTTTGTTCGACATTGGACAATAGGCAAATGCTGCATATGCCGTATAAACTACTAACCGTTTGAAGGCATAACTACAAGTAGGCATTTTTTATGGCAAATTTGAATATGTGTGTGTGTGTGTGCGTGTCTGTTTGTATGTATGTCTGTGCGTGCAGGTGCCGGTGCTGGTTCGTGCCATTCACCGCCAGCTACGTGAGCGCAGCATCAAGACTCGCCAGGGCTGCTTCACACTGTTGCGGGAATTGATTATGGTGTTGAAGGGCGCGCTGACCGATCATATCTCTCTGCTGATGCCGGGCATTCTGCACTCGCTCGGGTATTCAGCCTATCTGTCTGTATGTCTGTCTGTCCATCTTTATCTATCCACTCTTATCTGTCTGTCTGTCAATCTTTATCTGTTCACTCTTATCTGTATGTCTTTCTGTCTGTTCGATGGTATGTGAGATCATTTCTCCTTCTGTCCGTGTGTATCTGTGACTGTCTGTCTGTCTTTCTGTCTGTGTGTCTGTATGTCTGTCCGGCGGCATCTGTCAGTGTGTGCGTGTGTGTCTGTGTATGCATATATGTATATATATATATGTGTGTGTGTGTGTGTGTGTGTGTGTGTGTACGCATATGTATGTGTGTGTACTTATGTTTGTGTGTACACAGTGAACGCAACGCCACTAGCAACATGAAAATTGACACGCTGCTGTTTGTGCACTGTTTACTGGAGAAACACCGGTCGTGCGTGTTTTGGCCGCACGTGGCGCCTCTGCTCGCGGCCGTCGTGCAAGCCGTGCACGATCCCTTCTACAAGATCACCGCCGAGGCCCTACGAGTGCTACAGCAACTAATGCGCGTGTTGCGACCGCTCGGTGTGTATCGGCCCACTAACACGTTGCATAGGGCTTAGCATACATAATTCGTACTTTTCCTCTGCTCCCAAAGGCTTCTTTCACACATCTATGTTTAATATTTATATATGTAATATGTGCGATTGAATTACATAAACATAATTCTTATGCACAATAATTTTATGTCTTTTGAAATAGCAAAAATAGTATAGTATGCAAGCAGCGTTAAACTGTTTATTTTTTATATTTTATGTCTTCTTATTTTTATAGTCGGTTTTATGGTGAATTTTTAGTAGATGAATTGTTCATGCCAAATGAGAAATTGTTGTTGACGAAAATATTCATATTGTGTCTTACACGTTGTCATTAGTGATTCACCTAATCTACTGATGCATTTGCACGTAAACTAACGTAACGTCATTCTGCATTATGTATTTTGTCAGCAGTGGGCAAACTACGGCCCGCGTGTCAAATGCGGCCATGTTGTCTAGTGAAAATTCCTTTAAAAACGCTAGTTTGGCCCTCCGTGCGGTGCAAAAATTTGTATGTGCTCCCGAAAATATTCCCCAACACTCACTTATACATTTTGTGCGCGTTAGACCTGTTCAAAAACAACTATTTTCGATTTTTATATCCTCATGCACGGTTTACCATGCTTTTTGGCATTAAAAAGCCGAAAATCACAACCATTTTTGTCTAAAATGTATCTATACCGCATTGGACTTGATGTTTTCGCGCCCGATACAGCAGGAAGTAGGCAATTTTGCCTTGCACCGCGCCGTTGTTTCACTTATAACTTGTGTTACAGTTGCAATTGAAGGATAAATTGGGTATCAAGTTGAAGCATTTGTTCCTGCAAGTAATAATTTGGGTGATTATTGAAGAAAAACGCATCATATTAAGCAAAAATAAAATTTTAAATCATGTGATTTTTACAGGATGAACACTACAGTCACTTCATACCAGGGTTTGTTTGGTTTAACCCAAGTGTTTTTTTTATAAAAAACATGTTTTTTTTGAAAATTGTTTTTTTTTGACAGAAATTATTTTTCTCATAAAGGATGATCAAATATTTTCAGAATTAGTAAATGAGTTCATTAATACAGTTTTAAATCTTCATAAATATATCTTTTTGGCATGATTTTAGGGGTTTGCACGATATGGGAAACATTTTTATTAACATTTTTGGTTTTTGCTGGGGAAGCATTGTAGTTGGTATTTATGACAAATCCTAAATATTTACGACAAAACATTAGAGTTTCTATGAAAAACACTATTTTTAGAAACCTCTGAGTGAAAAAAGCTGTGTTTACTCTTCAAACAAACATGAATTAACCTCCATGGACAAAATGATTTTTAGTCACTAGTCTTTCATAAATAAGGCCACTGGGTATTTGGTTTGGACTTTGCAAACATATGTGGGTGCTTAAAATCGACTGCTTTCGCAATTGGAAGCGGTTTAAAACTTCCGTTGCCTATAGATGCTACAAGGTGAAATTCAAGATCCTGTGTGTACATTTTTATGATTTAATTTTTATCTTTTTTAAATATTTACAAAACTCTTGGTAAGTGGTACTAATATATGTTCAACTATGTACTGAATAGCATGGTACAATCCTTTTTTATTTGTGTGTGCAACGTGTAAAAAAACAAATAAACCAAAAAACACTGGGTTTTTTGTTTTTTTTCTAAAAAACATGTTTTTTTGGGTTTTTTTAAACTCGTTTTTTTTTCAAACCCTGCTGGTATATCAAATAACACTGTTATAATCACTTATTCATGTTTTATTTACTTAAACTATGCAAGTATTTCTGGTTGAAGTCAACACTTTAGAGTAGATATTGTCAATGAAGATGATCTCTAGTGATAATGGTAATTCGTTCTGTAGTGTAGTGGTAATTCGCCATCATTTTGACTTCACGCTCGACAACTTCATTAATTACTTTTAAATTGCTCACAAACTACAGGCCATTTCTGCATTACTCTATAGCCATATTGCTATAGGTCTCATGTATGGGTTGTGACGTTTCCAGTATTAAGACTTGCCCAAATATCCTTAAATAAGAGATATTTTAGACAAAAATGGCTGTGATTTTCGGATTTTTTCAGATCGAAACCATGCAGGATATATAAATCGAAAAATGTTTTTTAAACAGGTTTAGTATACGTGTGTTATTTTTTACATGTTCTTCTAGTGACGTTACCTCTGTATTACAACGCTCCACACACACTCTCACCATCATCTCTTCAACAGGAGTATTGTGTCTTGATCACTTGTCTGTTGTGCTGATGATGTATCTGCTTGTCACAGCGTCCGACGCAGCCGATTGCGGCGAGGACGTGGAGAACGGCGTTGGCGCCGGTGCGGCGTTCGACTGTGCTCCATTTGTCGACACCGTGTATCAGGCATCCGTGGGACGGCTGTCGTGCGCCGACATCGACCAGGAGGTGAAGGAGCGCGCCATCGGCTGCGTTGGCCAGCTGCTCTGTCGGCTCGGCGGGCAGCTGCAGCCGGCGCAGCTGTTGGCCTGTCTGCAGCTGCTACTCGAGCGGCTGCGCAACGAGATCACACGGCTGGTCAGCGTGCGCGCTCTGACGGCTGTCGCTGAATCGTCCCTGCCTATCGACATGCGGCCGGTGATTGGCGAGATACTCAGCGAGCTGGCCACGTTTTTGCGCAAGAATCAACGCCAGCTACGACTCGGCTCGTTGGTGTTGCTTGAGCGGCTGGTTAGTCGGCAGTGCGCTGCGCTATCGTCCTCTCTAAACGACCAGCAACAACAGGAGCTGTTGCGTGCGGTTCTGCTCGCTCTGCCGCCACTGATCAATGATGCCGACTTGCATGTGGCACAGTTGGCTCTGTCGCTGCTGACTGCCGTGTGTCAGCACTGTCCGGTCGTGGCTCACTCGCTCACTGCCGACGGCGTGCTTTTCGAGGTGAGCAGGCGGCGCCAACAGCAAGTAAACGCCAATAAATTGCTTTATTGCACGCCAATAAGTTGGCGTTTCAGTACACTTTAAAGGTTAAAGGCTTAAGTGGCAGCTGCTACACGAGAAGAAGCCGAAGCTTATGAACACACAGGTGTGTCCCGTGCAGCTCGCTGCCACCGCAGAACCGACCCTCTCCACGCAATGACGCCACAAGGACGGAAGACGTATTAGAGAGGGCCACCTCCCCAGAATGCATGACACAACTCATGACTGATATATGGTATTATTTACTGCTGGGTGGACAGGGACTGTTGGATTATAGAATTCGCTCAAAGAAATTTTCCTCCGCCGGGATTCGAACCACGGACCCGCTTGTGAGGCCGGTGTGCTGCCACTACAGCACGAAGTCCAACAAATTTACAATAATATTTGTACATTTACACACTCACACTCTCAGTGACAAATATTTGCGCATATATGCATACTTACACAGTATGTATGTACGACCTCAAATGACACTTGCACTCAGACATATACACACGCTGACATATATACAAACGCACACATACACACACGCTCTCACACACAAGTATATGTAAGTGTGTGTTTGTATATGTTTGTGTGTATGTTGCCTGCAGGTTATATGTGATTGGTAAATTGTGGAGCTACAATTTGAGTTGTGCAGTGGTAATTGCTCTGTAGATATTGAATCATTCAACGTGCATCATCAATATCACGTTTGTCTGTCTTATAACTAGGGTGACCTTTTGGTGCGCTAAAAATCAAGAAAAGTTGCGATAAAAAATCCTAAAAGTTGTGCTAAAAAGTTGCACATAAAACTTTGCAGAAATTTAACTAAAACCCATAAAAGGGTAGTAAAAATCACTTAATTATTAGAAACATACTTAATTATGAGAAGCATGGGCATCACTGCCCCACGCGCGCCTACAAGACGTCACAACACAGAACAACTTCAAACGCATCCAAGCTCACACTGTCACATACGGACACACACACCCACCGCAACAACCAATCAGCGGCGAGCCGGTCACTCGCTCGCCGCCGCAGGGCACGAACATTCGACAAACACATACACACACACCGACACAACTATACACAATCGCTCACACACTACACAATTAGACAATACACGATCACACAACACCGTTTTTGGTCTAGATTTTCATTTCAGAAACAGGGGGTTCTTATGCATGTGAGTACGTTATTTAGTACAATATGTTCTTTTTGCCTAAAAATGGAAGGTCTTATACACGGGAAAATTTGGTACTTATATACTTGTCTACTGTATATATGTATACTTGTCTACTCTATCTTCGTGTATACCTGTATACTTGTGTTTTGTGCCTAACAACTCGGTTCAACCGAGTGTTATTCGGCTATGTTTGTATGTGACATTATTGTAGGTGTTGTTGCCGCCCGTTTTGGCCGTGACACGCTCGCCTCTGCTACAAGGCGCTGCTTTACGAGCCGTCACACAGCTGCTCACCCAGCTGGTCACCGCTCAGCTGTTGCCGGCCGCCAGCCTGCTGGCCATGCTACTGGAGCCGGTGGCCGCGTGCGACGGTGCTGCCCCCTCTGTGGCGACAGCACACGCACCGCTTCACAAACAGGTGTGTGTGTGTGTGTGTGTGCTTACCTAATTGTGGTACAGTATATGAGCTTACGCTCGGACTGTCCTGTCTCTTTCCCACTGAGTATCCAATTTGTGTTTGAACTCTCCTATAGTTTTGGCCTCTACGATAGTCTTGTGTAATTTATTCCAAACGTCAATTCGCCTGAATGGAAAACTGTATTTCTTTATGTCTTTTTTGCACCGAGGTTTTCTGAGCTTCTTGCCGTGTCCCCTTCCTTTATCCTGCTTTATCAGTCCAATTTCCTGCTGAGCTGTGGTTTCTGTCATGTTCCTGAAAATATGAATGAGATCCCCCGTGTCCTCCTGTCTTCCAACATCGGTAATTTCAACGCATTTAGCCTGTCCTCGTAACTAAAGCTTTTCAGCTCTGGTACAAGCCTGGTGGCCAGTCTTTTGTAACGGTATTGATAATAATAATAATATGTTGTTATGTTGATCTTCGTTCGGCTGATCGTGATGTCTTGATAGTTCCTCTTGTTGTTGTGTTCCGCGATAACAAGTAATAGTTACCCAGTCGAAGTTGAATTGTGTATTCAGGGCAACCAGTCAAATCTACTCTTAACACTTAATAAACTCCTGAACCTAATGCTCTAATGACGACTTAATAATGGTGAGTCCTACATCGCAAGTCGCTAGTCCAAGCCAAACTAACTGACCCACCAACAAGCACAGCCAAAGTACCCTATTCTTAGTAAGCCCCAGTTTATATACCTACGAACACACGTCGTTGGCACCATATTCCGCAAGCAATTGCCAACTGGCCAAACCGCTCGAACCACACAATCGGGACACAAGCTATTTCTAAACGCGATCTGACAGTACACAGACATGTTGCCTTGAGATGATCAGCCAAGTCAGACGTACAAAAAAGGCCATAAATTACTGTCCCCCATACTCCACACGTTGCCAAACATATCAGGCGCCGTGTAGTACGTCGCTCGCTCTAACACATAAATTAGCCTAACGACAGCTGCACAAGCAGGCCGCGAAAGAACGCGAACGTAAACTGAGAAAGAGAAAGAAAACTGAGTAAACTGACAGATAGAAAACTGGTCTGATTATAACTTTGTTATATCACAGCTGCGAGGTCTTTTAAACGAATGTGAACACTAGACACAATCACGGCCATCAAGCCAACGGCTCTACTGAATCGTGATAGTTGCAATTATAGCAAACTGCCAGTCATTTCTTGCCGAGTCTCCACTTCAGGGTAGGACTGAGGCATAATTCTGATCAGTGATTATACAGCGCCATTTCTCACCATACACACATACTCCATGAGTATGTGCATACAGCATTGTGCGTCTGTAATAATCAACTGTCACATCGAGTCGACAGGGCCGTACATAAAACACAGGAACGTCCTGTGTCACCAGTCAATTACTGGTGAATTCTGGCACATTAACTGTCTTTTGTCGATGTTTGCCTCATCCCAATAGTTTTGTGGTATTCCTGCATCATCAATAACTGACAGCTCCAGCATCCAGTAATAGTCCAAAATACTCGACAGCTTGATCAAAAGTAAGGTTTTAAAATTATTCAGACCAGTAATCTTTACATTTTCATTAAAAATTATTAGCTATAACCCTAACTAGTCATTACAACCCCTTTCACCTAAATTTTCAAGTGTGTATATCAGAGTACTTAAACACAATTATACAATGAAACAAAATTCTAGATTAGCGCATGTCTATGTCTATCGCATACATTAATCGCAACTAACACAGTAACTTAAAATCTAGAACAACAAGAATCTATATCTCACAAATATACATGAGAAACTAACTTAGTTGTAATTAACACACGGTTATGGACATAAGGTTACGGACACCTGGTTACAATTAATTCTAACTAGCTCAACACATTATGCATATAAAATGAGCGATATATCGTGTTAATAAAACCATTCAACCATGTGTTGCCGACCACGAACGCGTCCACGGCTCGATCCAAGCAGGTGTTGTTGATCTTGAATCACATCAGGCAGAGGTCGTACACCGGCGGGGTATACTGTGTCGACTCGTAGTACACGCGCTGCTTCACCAGTCATCCAGCTGCTGTCATCGTTGTGTTCAAACGCCTGCAGCACTTCGCTGTGAATGTCGTAGATTAATATTCGGCCGTCTTCCATGGTTACTCGTCCCCATCTTTATCGCAGTTGTTTTTCAGGTTGCTCGGTGAACCGCTGGTGTTGTCTCGGCTCGTGTTGATGATGATTTTGGCGATGACATATCTCAGTCCGCTAATTGTTTTCGTTGTCGTTGTTAGTAGACTGTCAGTTCAGCACACGGTTGATCAGGGGGTTCAGCACACTGTTGACTCAATCTCGCCTCTTCAGACCGAAAAACGGACAATTCTCGCCAGTGACTCATTGTTCTGTGTCGGTGTGGTAGCAGGATTAAGACAGGGAATTGAATGAAAACGCATGCAATGTCCACTTGGAAATACGAAACTAATTTACCACGAGGTAGGAAAACAGGGGCTGCATCATGAGAGGAAAATAGACAATTAATAGGAGACAATTAATAGGAGCAATATCCAGAGCCGTTTTACTTTTAATCATTATGAAATATTATTGTATTTATTTATTCTAATTAAACCCACTTTCACTTTATAATTGTTAAGTTGCCATATATTTATATAGTTTTAAGAATATGTTTTACACACTTACAGAGTAATGTTTCGTCTTTTGTAACTTTGAGTGCACACATACTTCTGCGTATATTCTCGATGATAATTACAATCTCCTTTATTGGTCGTTAATTGATGTCGTAGCATACTTCTGTGTATGCCTCCAGTTTCAACTAACCGACTTAGTCAACGAAGTAATTGCTTCAATAACTCTGCTTGTTTATTCAGTAGCATGTTAAATGCTTTCAACTAAATGTCTTATGTATTTTCACCGTTAGACGGTTGACACAAGCCTCTTCTCTTTTGACACCATGTGTGCCTCGAACATTATTTTGTTGCTCAATATTTAGCGCATTCATATATCCATCAGTGAAGTCCATCAGACAGTATCAGTCATCAGTAATCCATCAGTATGGAACTTTTCTCGATATCCGTTTCGTATTATATATTATCTCTATATATTATTTCGTAATATATATTATTATATATTATATATTATTATCTCATTTTCTGGTATGAGATGCACAGTGTCTACACCAACATCTACTTCATCTGGTCATTTAGTCATATAGTCATCAGTCATTTAGCTATTTAGTCATCATTCATTTATATATTTAGTCATCTGCGGCGTATCGTGCCCTGACGTTCCAATGCATCACTTATGCGTTGCTATACATACCCTAAATGTATGTTCTCAAATATCTGTCACTTTTGACAGACAGTTTTACATTTCATTTCAAATATTTCAACATCTCGTCCTGATTAAAATAAAAGTATTTGTCAGTGATTGTCTTCTCATATTTCTCAGTCGTATATAGTACATGCTTTGACATTATAATAACAATGTCAAAGTCCAATTGTACACCATAATAATTATACAAATAATTAAACAGTTCCCAGCCTAATATCAAACTGTCCTTTAATTTCGTGTCCTCTAATAGAATATTTAGTGTCAAAATTCACAAAAGACACGGGTCATTTAATAAGTACAATATTGTTTAATCTTGTCCCCTTTAAACTAGTCAAACGCATCCTACAAGACATGCAAATTAGTTTCTTCACGCAATATTTCGATATTATTCATACATCACACCCAGCATCTACTAAAATATTGATTGGAGGTCCTCCTATATTTACATAACATATTGATTTCTAACATTAGCTGCAAAATTAGTTCTGGGTTTTGCTTTCTGAAACAGATACTGGCCATATTCAGTGGTGGTTTTAGTTCATTTTTTCATACTTGCTTCTTACGGAATTTTCTTATCTATATTTGCTGCGGTTGTACCATTAACTGTAATACCTATGGTTAAAATACATACTTTATCCATATATATTTTTTATATTTCCTAATTTTATTCTGAGTAAGGCTCTGGATGCTGACAAGGCTTAAGGAAAATTGAGATAAAACTCACCTCACAGTTCATTGAGCCACCGGTGTGATCGACCGAACATATAATTCGACACGATGATGCTATTCAGCAATAATTCTGTAGTTGTCTGGTCACTGCAGCAATTTGTAGTCGTAAGGGTTGTCATGGCTTCAATCAGTAGCTATCCGGGTCACGGCACCAAATGTAACGATAGTAATAATAATATGTTGTTATGTTGATCTTCGTTCGGCTGATCGTGATGTCTTGATAGTTCCTCTTGTTGTTGTGTTCCGCGATAACAAGTAATAGTCACCCAGTCGAAGTTGAATTGTGTATTCAGGGCAACCAGTCAAATCTACTCTTAACACTTAATAAACTCCTGAACCTAATGCTCTAATGACGACTTAATAATGGTGAGTCCTACATCGCAAGTCGCTAGTCCAAGCCAAACTAACTGACCCACCAACAAGCACAGCCAAAGTACCCTATTCTTAGTAAGCCCCAGTTTATATACCTACGAACACACGTCGTTGGCACCATATTCCGCAAGCAATTGCCAACTGGCCAAACCGCTCGAACCACACAATCGGGACACAAGCTATTTCTAAACGCGATCTGACAGTACACAGACATGTTGCCTTGAGATGATCAGCCAAGTCAGACGTACAAAAAAGGCCATAAATTACTGTCCCCCATACTCCACACGTTGCCAAACATATCAGGCGCCGTGTAATACGTCGCTCGCTCTAACACATAAATTAGCCTAACGACAGCTGCACAAGCAGGCCGCGAAAGAACGCGAACGTAAACTGAGAAAGAGAAAGAAAACTGAGTAAACTGACAGATAGAAAACTGGTCTGAACATAACTTTGTTATATCTTTGCATCTTTTCAACTTTTTTTACCAGACGCTTTCCGTGGGGACACCAAACGACTGCGGCATATTCAAATTTGGGCCTAATAACTGACACTATCAGCTTCCGCATTATTTCAGCATCTATAAAGTTGAAGACGTGTTTTATTCTGGTCAGCAAGGAGTACGTTTTGGCGCAGATATCATCAATGTGGGCCTCAGGGGACAAATCTCTTTGCACCATGACTCCGAGGTCAAAAATATACGAATTTGAATTGATAAAAACACAAATTTATCATTCTGTCCGACCTTTAGCTTCCCACTTGGCAACTCTTCCATACCCCACCAGTGGGGGAATTCCCCACAGGTTAAGAACCACTGGTCTAGGTGAAGTGTACATAAATGTATGTATATTTCTATATTGCAATGTGTGTTTGTGTGAAGGCGTTCACTTCGATCTCGCAATGTGTGGCGGCGGTGAGTTTGACTAGCGAGCCGATTGCGCGTGACATGGTGCGACAACTGCTAGCACAGGTCAATGAACCCACCACCGGCGATCAGCGGCGCACCTTCGCTCTGCTCTGCCTCGGCGAGATTGGCCAACAATAGTCAGTGATGTGTGTGTGTGTGTGCTTACGTGTGTGGATGTGTGTGTGTGTGTGTGTGTCTGTATATGTGTGTGTGTGTGTGTGTGTGTGTGTGTGTGTGTGTATGTGTGTGTGTGTTTGTGTGTGTGATATCGTGTATCTCTATGTGTGTGTATGTGTGGCTCTGTCTTGTTTTCTATATCTATATTCCCTACCGTGGTCATGTTATCTTTGGTTAATACTTGTGCACAGACACGCGCATACAAACACCAGTAATATTGCGTCACAAATGACACTATAGGCTAAACCAGTGGTTTTCAACCTTTTTACACTTATGCCCCACTTCTTAATCAGCCATCTCTTCATTTTCCACATCAGCGCTGATAAATTCAATAAATTCAGTTGTTAAATCAAAATAATGTCATTAGAGGTCATGAGAAACAAAAATATATTATTTTTAATTGATAAAAACAAACATTTGTCTTTCAGTCCGATCTTAAGCTTCCCACTTGGCAACTCTTCCATTCTCCAAAGGTTGAGAACCACTGGATTAGACCATCATCAGCATTTCATCGGACCAGTGGTTCTCAACCATTTTCAGTGTCCACATCTTTCTCAAATCAGCAGTCAGTTCTCGCGCCCCCTGGATTTTTGATGGCTATATGAAAAAGTACTTTTCTCGTTTGTCCAAATCAAATATGTATGCCATGCAGTCGAAATTGTTGCACCATTCAGTAAAATTTTTAGATATATCTTTTGGCACACTGTTTAAAAGGATTATGCACAAATTAGAAAAAGTGTATAACATAGGTGAACACTTATTTTATTTTATTTTTCTCTAAAATCCTGGCACCCCTTAGGAATCAAACTCGCATACCTCGGTGATGCGATCACCCCCCCAGTTAAGAACTCCTAGGCTAGAATATTCATATTTTTCTCGTGTCACTTGTTTTTGCTATAGTTCTGCGGTGTTGGCTTCCAGTGTCCAATAAATTTCACTGATTACGGTATCTCCCAATCTACATGTTGTCATCTGTGTGATTGTGTGTATGTAAGTAAAGTAAATTGCTTTATTGTACGCCAATAAGTTGGCTTTTCAGTACAATTTCATGTGTGTATTTTGTGTGCATACGTGTGTGTGTGTGTGCGTGCGTGTGTTTGTTTTGTGCAGTGATCTGAGCGGCATGGATGGCGTGCGTGAAACAGTATTATCATCGTTTGGCAGTGCCGCCGAGGATGTCAAACACGCAGCCGCTTATTGCCTCGGCTCGGTGGCTTGCGGAAATCTGGACGCGTTCGTGCCGTTTGTGCTCGAACACATTGAACTACAACCTCGCCGGCAATATCTGCTGCTACACTCGCTCAAGGAGGTGTGTGTGCGTGTGTCTGTGCACTTATATATAAACGTATCACACCCATATTGAGCGATTGAGCGATTTTGAGACATTCAGGTGGTATAAGTGTCCAATTGCAGTATAATGTGTTTGTGTGTGTGTATTGTGATTGTGTACGTGTATGACTCTTGTGCTTGAGTGTGTGTGTGTGTGTGTGTGTGTGAGTGCTTTTGAGACCCTCGGGTGAAAAGCGCCATATATATGTCTCAATGTAATGTAATATGTATGTGTGACTATTGTGCATGAGTGTGTGTGTATACGGTTCTATGTGTGTGTTTTTGTGTGTATATCTGTGTGTGTGTGTGTGTCTCCCTCTGTGTGTGTGTGTGTGCGTGTGTGTGTGTGAGCGCTTTTGAGACCCTCGGGTGAAAAGCGCGATATATATGTCTCAATGTAATGTAATATGTATGTGTGACTATTGTGCATGAGTGTGTGTGTCTGTGTATACGGTTCTATGTGTGTGTTTCTGTGTATATATGTGTGAGTGTATGTATCTCTCCCTGTGTGTGTGTGTGTGTGTGTGTGTGTGTGTGTGTGTGTGTGTGTGTTTATGCATGCTTGTACGTGCGACAGATAATCACCAATTGCTCGCAATCGCACACATCGCTGGCGCAGCATGAGGAGACCATCTGGCAGCGCCTGTTTGGCCAATGTGAGTCGAACGAAGAAGGCGCTCGCAACGTAGTCGCCGAATGTCTCGGTCGACTTACTCTGCTGCACGCCGAACGCTTGCTGCCGCGACTGCGCGCGCTCTTGCTGCACGAGACAGCCGCCGACCGGCCGCTGATGCGCACCACAATTGTGACGGCCGTCAAGTTCACACTGTGCGACCGGCCGCACGCCGTCGACGCTCTGTTGCGTCAGTGTTTGGGCGACTTTCTGGCGGCCGTCAGCGATCCGCAGCCGGAGGTGCGTCGAGTGGCGTTGGTGGCGTTCAATTCGGCCGCACACAATAAGCCGGCACTGGTGCGCGACCTGCTCGACACGCTGCTGCCCAGGCTCTACGCCGAGACTAAAGTGCGCGTAAGTTTTCAGCACACACACACACACACACACACACACAAACAGACACATAGACCTAGATTCATACATAGATACATACACATACACATAGACACGCACACACATACATAGATATATAGACACAGACACACACACACACACACACACATACATAGATATATAGACACATAGACATACACACACACTCACACACACACACACACACACACACACACACACACACACATACACACACACACACACATTAATGTGGACGTACTGACACATATAGACACACACACACACACACACACACACACATGTGCATACACAAACACACACACACACGTACATAGATACACCAACGCACACAGACACACATACAGACATACATACACACACACACAGGCGCACACAGAGACACACACAGGCACATACACATGTACATACATACATATTCGCACACACATAAACAAATGCTATGCGACAAAGCACGTATCGCGCGTACGTGTGTGTATGTATGTCTATGTATGTATGTGTGTGTGTGTGTGTGTGTTTTGATGCAGAAAGAGTTGATTCGCGAGGTGGAGATGGGGCCGTTCAAGCACACAGTCGACGACGGACTCGACCTGCGCAAGGCCGGCTACGAGTGCATGTACACACTGCTCGACTCGTGTCTGGACCGGCTCGATGTGTTCGCTTTTCTCGACCACGTGGAGCACGGACTGCGCGACGACTACGATATCAAGATTCTCACACATCTGATGCTGGTGCGACTCGCCGCACTGGTGCCCAACGCGGTTCTGCAAAGTCAGTGCCTTATTGTGTGTGTGTGTTTGTGTGTCTGCGTCTGCATGTGTGTGTGCGTGTTTGTGTGTATTCACCGATTTGTTTATACGAGGGAAGAGCTTTAAGGCTTTGCCTTGAATGTGTCAATCTTTTCACTATCCGCTACTTTCCTTAATTTATTCCATTTATCCACGCATCTATATGAGACACTATACTTTTTCACATTACTGCGGCACCTCGTTTTTTCAGTGTTCTTTTGTGTTCTCTTTCTATTTTATGTACTCAGTAATTAATCGTACTTTCCTTGAATACTTGTCTCCTCCATTAGTGCGGTCCATTCAATTCCAGTGAAGCACTTCTTGAGGAGCACCCAATGTGTTTTGGCATAGATGTATGTTCTTTCTTTGTTGGTCTTATTCTCATGTTGGTTAGTACACGGATGTCCAGTACCATGTAGTCGCTTTTACCTAGTGTACTTCTGTGTGTGCAATACCCAGTATCATATCTGCATCTTTCGTAAAGAAATGGTCCATCATAGATGTCGTATCTTTGCCTCTCATTCTAGTCACCTCTGACACATTTAGTCATCAAATTTTCCATCATTGCACTCATAAATATATTGCCCCACGAATCGGTCATTCCATTAGATTCTCAATTCTCTCAGTCCACCTCTTTGGAATTAAAATCACCCATTAATACTACCTTCTTATTTTCTTTCAAAATGTATTCATTTCGTATAATGTTGGGTCCTGTAAAGACTTGTACTCTTCGTTACCCCATGTCAGTGTTCTTGGTGATACATAAACTACCGCTAGAAATACGCTCTGCTTCTCAAACGTATCCCAACTGACTCCACTATTCCGTCACCCTCTTCTACCTTATCAACTAGCTTATCATTCATGACCACTAGCAGCACACCTGCTTTTCATAATTTGTCTTTCCTGTACACAGTATATCCATTCCCTATCATAGTTTCAATTTCAACATATTTTCGAAGTTTTCTCTGCGTAATGGCTACAATACTGTTCAACTTACCACTAACTAACTTATACAAAACTGTTTTATTCAGATTAAAGGTGATTTGACCACTGAATTGAACTGTGTGTGTGTGTGTGTGTGTGTGTGTGTGTGTGTGTGTGTGTGTGTGTGTGTGTGTGTGTGTTTCAATGACTTGTGTCGACGTGCAGGGCTGGATCGTCTGGTGGAGCCGTTGCGAGTCACGTGCACGACCAAGGTCAAACAGAACTCTGTCAAGCAGGAGTTCGAGAAACAGGACGAACTGAGACGATCTGCCCTGCGTGTCACCGTGGCTCTCATGGCAGTCCCTGACGCAGGTCTCCTCACACACACACACACACACACACACACTATCTCTCTCACACACACACATTCAGTTCAATTCAGTGGTCAAAATTTTGTAATATATATTTGAACGATAAATGCTACCATGTTTGTGTATGTGTATGTATGTATTTGTGTGTATGTTCATACATGTATGTATGTGTGTATTTATATATATATATGTATGTTTGTATAATGTATGTATATATTGCAATGAAAAGCGCGTGCCCAGCGATTGCAATAAAGCATTGATTGATTGATTGATTAAAAAAAACACACACACACACATACACACCCTCACTCACACACACTCTCTCTTTCCACACACTTTCCCTCGTTCTCTCTATATATATGTATGTTTATTTGTGCTGATATGTATGTGTGTTGGGTTGTGTATATCTATGCGTGTCTATTTGTATGTGGATGCGTGTCTGTGTGTATATATAGATATATGTGTGTGTTTGTGTGTAATGTAAAGTATATTACATACATTGCATAATTGTTCTAGAAAGATTTACATTGAGGCTTTTCAACACAATAGATTCATTCAAACACACACACACACACACACACACACACACACACACACACACACACACACACACACACACTCACACACACACACACACACACACACACACACACACACACACACACAGACAGACCCACACACACACACATACACACACACACACAAACACACAAACACACAAACACACACACACACTGAAGCGCTGACATTAGGCACACTGTACGCATGTATGTGTGTATGTGTGTGTGTGTGTGTGTTGCAGACAAGAACGTGCAACTGGCAGAGTTTGTGAGTCACATCCGGTCGAGCAGTGAGTTGCAGGCGCTGTTTGACTCGGTGCAACACGACCCCTCTACTCTCTCTTCTCCCGACTCTGCCGCCGCATCCTCCACCGCCATGATGGACCTCAGTTGAAACATACACGCACACACACGCACATACATACACGGGCGTTCTTCCACTGGCAATGTCCCATCAACCTCTGTAACTATGTTTGTGTTTGTGCCCGTGGTGTTTCTCTGATGTTTCTTACTCAAAAATAAGTAATGTGTGCTTGAGTTTGAGTTTTGTTTTTCGCATCTGCTCTTTATGTGTGATGATCAGATTGGTTTTTCTTTGTGTTTAATCATTTTGTGTTTTGCTCGGCGTTTTTTTTACTTGGTTCGGTTCAGTTCGGCAAGATGTTGCGCTCAATTGCAATTCAATCGGATTCGAAATCAGACCGACTTGATTTTCTTATCAGTTTTTCTCGTCGCCTTTATTTCTGTGTTGTCGGTGTTTGAGCGATTTGTTCAGTACATTATATTCTCTTAACAGCCACGCGCGTTTTCATCACGACCAAGCTAAAAATATTTCAATTAAATAATTAATTCAATTCAATTATTGTTTTCTACATATTTCGTATATTAAAATCATTAATATATTTTATTTGTAAGACCTTATATTTGTTTAAAATAATAAATTAATTAAATTTCAATTTAAATTATCATTAAAATTATCATTAAATCTTACCTTTGATAAATTAATTTCCTTTTCATTTACGTCTTATATTTTCCTATTCCTGTTGCTTGCCTGGCAAAATCAGTGATAGAATCTGCCAGCACTATGGTTCCTTTGAGTGTTGCCTGATTTGGCACTGATACATCAACATGAACCGCATCACCAAGCGACTGTTGAAAAGAAGTCTTGAATCGGTTGAAAATCAGTCAGGTTGTATTGGTACACATCACATATCACTGAACGGCCCCTATGCCGTTGCTCAATGCGATACATGGCAAGTAGCGTTTTCATATGGGAATTTCGCAGAAGAAGTTGGCCAGTGTTTCGCTGCAACGTTGCACCCTCCACAGTGAACCTTGCAGTCGGATGACAGCACATACGTCGTCGACAGACGTGCTAGGCTCTCCAGCGGCCCAGTTTTCAAAACCAACCTCCTCGTCTGATTGCAAACGCACACACACACACACACACACACACACACACACACACACACACACAGAGAACATGAACAAGCTCTTACGGTGAAAATAACATTGCAGTTTTTATCAAGACAATTTATGTGTGTGTGTTTGCATAATTTAAAAGTTTTTCAAGTTTAGTTTAAAAATTGCACAATTTAGAGGTTACATTTTGCACAATTTAAAAGTGTCATTAAACTCTGCCTATTTGGCGATAATGCACAACACACCCACACACACACACACACACACACACACACACATCGTACGTCACAGGAAGTCGCGTATACGTAAATACTGCGGTGCGGATGAGTGTTTCTGAGAGTGTTGAAGATGTTGAACACGTTCGTGTGTTATGGATTGAGTTTCTGAAAGCGAGTTGATTGCCAAATACAAGGGCATGGCAGCCAATTGAACTGGCTCCAACAGTCTAACCATCGGTCCAGCGGAATGCCCCGTCAGAGAAGCGCAGTCCGATCCACGAAGGCTGATTCACACTGGCGAACAATAATTGCTAGAAACAAACACACATACATACATACATTCATATTTACACACACGCATTTACATACACACACAGACACAAACAAACACATACACGCGCGAACACATACACAATTTACAAAGATGCACGCAGACTTAAAGAAAATCAGTATAATTCAGATAGAAGGCAACGCAAATACAATTAATCGTTTGCGATATTCCTCGCCTGAATAAAACGTACTCTTCCATTAATCTCAATTATTACCGTTGTATCTTACGTGTGCTAGTGGGAAATGCATGTTTGAGTGTTTCTAATGCTTGTTTTATCAATTAGCGGTAGTAATATTAGCATTTTCCATATTATTTTGCCTATTTCGACCATATTTCATATTTGAACACGCCAAATGTATTTTCATAGGCTCCAACAAATGATCATATCATCAACAATCAACAAATTCTACAGAAAAATATTTTCCTTGGTCTCTTCCAGTGAACCTGTTGTTTATGAATTGATAGAAACATTTTGAGGGGAATTTTCAGCCCCCCCCCCCTTTTTGAATCCGCCAATAATATCGAGTGCATTTTCTCATGTTTCGCTAAGCGCCCGTATATTTTGCTTAGCCTCCCAAGCCAAAGAAACCCTGGCGCCGCCACTGGCCGCTCACCCTGCCGATGCACATGTTGATGAGGCTGCTGGTGATTTTGGCGAGTCGCGAGCGCGGGTGATCGGCGGCGCATTGAGCGTTTGCTCGCTGCCAACTGGACGGAGTGGTTCCCACACGACGGTAGAAAGAGCCGTTGCTCAGCTGTGGATGCAGGCAACGCTCGTAACCTGCTGGAATGTCTGGCCCAGATGGGACACACACACACACACACACACACACACACACATACAAGCGTACACGCTCAAACACGCAAACATACCCAAATATTGTAGATAAATTATATATAAGATAAGCGGATATACACAGGAATATAGCAAGCATGGGTACAAACAGAAATACAAGCATAAAGATAACATCAATGTCATGTTGAAAATAATGCGAGTGCCAAAAATGACACGCACACACGCTCAAATATTTGGCATCACGGATTTAACAAAATGTCACTTGTTAAACGAAGAATTCCTTGGTGATTCTTGTCTCGCTGAATTCACCTGCAATATCAATACTGGGTGCTGTAGTTGTTTCCGATGTAGACGACATAGTGGATGTAGCTTGATTGGTCGAAGATGCCGAGAGTTCAGTGGTTGAAGATTCCGTGGACGTGACTTGGTTGGTTGAAGATCCTGGAGAAGTGACTTCGTTGGTTGAAGATCCTGGAGAAGTAACTTCGCTGGTCGAAGATACAGGTGATGTACCTTGATTGGTTGAAGATCCTGGAGAAGTGACTGTGTTGGTCGCGGGTGGTCCCGATGTTGTGGATGTAGACGCTCCTGTTGGTGTGGAAGTATCTGCCGAAGATCCAGTGGACGTTGAAGGTGTTGAAGTAGTGCTAGAGATGACGGAAGTGCTGGTCGTTTGACCCACTGTGCCACTACTATCGCTCGAACTCGTCGATCCTGCATCTGTGCTGTCCGTTGCGCCCATAACATCAGTGGCAGCATTGTCTGTTGTTGTTACTGCTGTTGTTACTGTTGTTGTTACTGTTGTTGTTGATGTTGTTGTTGACGCTGGCTCAGTGGTGGATGTGGGGCAGCTTACTGTGCATACAAACACACACACACACACACACACACACACACACACACACACACACACACACACAAATGCAAATATATACATACACAGAGAAACGTGCACATAAACACACACAAACATGTACATGTTTGCATGTGCGTAAACTATGAAAACGATGCTTTATACTCGTGATAACCAAACACAATCAATTTCGGCTAGAAGACAGTGGTTCTTAACATTTTCACAATGTTCGCACCTTATTTTCAAATCAGCAGTCAGTTATCGCATGCCACCCTGGATTTTTCATAGATACATTAAGTGGTAAAAATAAAAAAGAAGAAATAACAAATATTTTCTATTCAATATTCATTCACACAACTCACAGTCACCCTTAGGTTATTTTAGGCATAGCTAAAACATGTGTTATTCAATTATTCACAGGAATATTCGCACTTAGTCTCGCCAGCAACCCCAATAAAGAACCCCTGGGGCTGAAGGCTGGGTGTGTGTGTGTGTGTGTGTGTGTGTGTGTGTGTGTACTCACAGTTGTACTCACAGTTGTAGTTTACAGGAAATGAGCAGGGCTCAGACTGTCCTGTCTCCATACCCACATTTATCTAACCTATGCTTGAACTGTGCTATACTGTTTGATTGAACTATTTCTTTACCCAAACGGTTCCATATATCTATACACCTACTTGGGAAACTGTACTTCTTTATATCCCTTAATACCCGGGTTTGCTGTAGACATTTATTGTGTCCCCTATGGTCCCTCGTACTCCAAACCACCCAATCTTTCCTATCCAATCGTTCCATACCAAGGCTGTGCTTGAAAACGTTTATTAAATCCCCCCTTAACCTTCTCTTTTCCAGTGACGACAACCCAATTTTCTCTAACCTTTTTTCATAGTTCAACGAACTCAATGATGTTAACAGCTTAGTCGCTACTTTTTGGACTTTCTCTAACCTAGCGATATGTTTTTTATTGTGGGGAGCCCAAATTACTGCCGCGTATTCTAGTGGGTGCCTTATCACATTTTTTATCAATTTTTTTACCACTTCCTCATCCATGAAGTTAAATGAGACCCTTATATTCTTTATGGTTCTATACGCCGCATTCACTACTCTGGTTATATGCCTCTCCGGCGACAGATCATCCTCAATAGTTACACCCAAATCTCTTTCGGCAGTCACCTTCTGCAGCTTGTGCTCGCCCAACATATAACATCTCGATGGTCTGAGTTTTCCTTTACCAAATTCCATAACGTGGCACTTGCTGGCATTAAACTCCATGCCCCATTCCCTACTCCACTCACATAGCCTGTCTAGATCCTCTTGCAATTTTTGGCAGCTGGTCCGATCTTTCACTCTTCTCAAAATTTTCGCATCATCTGCAAACATGTTCACGTAACTGCCTATTCTCTCCGTCATTTGATTTATGTACACCAGGAACATTATCGGTCCAAGCACTGATCCTTGAGGGACGCCACTTGTGACTTCTCTCCACGTCGATTTGGCACCTCTTACAACTGTTCTCATTTTACGTCCGCTCAAATAATCTCTCATCCAATCCAAAAGCTTTCCACGTATCCCTCCTTCATGCTCAATTTGCCACAATAACTTGTTTCGTGGAACCCTGTCGAACGCCTTTTTCAGGTCCAGATATACACAATCGACCCATCCATCTCTTTCCTGCACTGTGTCTATCACCCTAGAATAAAAACTCATCAAGTTCGCAACACAAGACCTTCCACTCCTGAATCCATACTGTGTCTCATTTAAAATACTGTTATCCTCCAAATATGATACCCATCTGTCCTTAATGATCGACTCCACCAATTTACACATGACGCTTGTTAGTGAGATCGGCCTGTAATTCAGCGGTTTGTCTCTCTCTCCTCCTTTGTATATCGGTATTATATTCGCCAGCTTCCACTCCTGGGGAAGAATTCCTTGTGACAGGCTACCTTGGACAATATCGAACACCGGTGTGAGGAGTTCATATCTACATTCTTTCAGGATCACCGCGGCGATATCATCTGGACCAACTGCTTTTCTGCATTGAAGACCACTCAGGCGCCTCTCAATCTCTTCGCGATATACTTCAATATAGTCGATTCCCAGTCTGGTATCAACTATCACCGGAGTTTCCAATCCGTCCTCAGTCGTAAATACCTCTTGAAACTTCCTGTTCATGACTTCACAAATATCTCCTGCTTCCTCGTAAATTTCGCCATCCACAATCAATTTGTCTATAGCAACCTTACTTTTCAATTTTTTGTTTAGAAACTTGTAAAACAACTTTGGTTCATATTTACTCTTGTCTACAATGCTTTTCTCATATTGTCTTTCCTCCTGCCTTCTCACACTCACGTAATGGTTGCGTGCTTTTTTGAATTTATCTCTATTTCTCAACGTATTCCGTCTTCTCATTCTTTTCCAAGCCTCTTCTTTTTGCACACGTGCCCTTTCACATTTTTTATTGAACCATTCTTTTTCAACAGCATTTTTTTCTTTGAATTTTGGTACGAATTGTTGCACACCCCTTTTGTAGATCTCTAAAAAGGCATTGTATTTTCCTTGTACACTTTCTGCTTCCAGCAAGTCTTTCCAGTCTACTTCTGCGAAATATCTCTTCATACCGTCAAAATTACTTTTAGCGTAGTTCAATTTTGCCTGCGGTGGTACTCCTAAGCTTCCTGGCCCTTCATTCGTTCCTATTGTTTTAATCTCTATCATTATGTGATCACTCTTACCCAGAGGGCTTTCATAGTGAATATCCACTATCTCACCGGGATGACCTGTGAAAACTAAATCCAACCTCGAGGGTTCATCATCACCTCTATACCTAGTAGGTTGCGTTACCCATTGCGTCATAAAGCCCTCAGTCATTAATTCTAGCAACATATATCCCCAGGAATTTTCATTACCATTGGTGACCCAATTTTCCCAATCTACTTCTTTACAATTGAAGTCTCCCATGAGTATGATTTCTCTCTGTCTCCCCATTATATTTGCTAACTCCTCCTTTGATTCAAATAACATCTCACTATATTCTTCCTGCTTCCACGCAGCAGTTTTTGGTGGAACATACATTACTCCAATACATTTAACATTTTTACCATGTCTAATTTTCGTGCTCAAAAACTCTGCCTTACCTTTTCCAAAATGCGTATCTTCTATTGCTATATCCTTTCTCACACACATCATAACACCTCCCCCAAATTTCCCCATCCTATCCCTTCTGATCACATTATAGTCTTCCTCCAAGATAACATCAAAGTCCTGGGACAATTTCGTTTCTGTCATGCAAACAATATGAGGTTTCATTCTTCTCAAATAATCTTCCAATTCGCTTTTTATTGACATGAATCCATCTACATTTGTATATACAATCCTCAACCCATCTTCTCTACTGACCATTCCACCATTTTTTGTGCCTTTATTCAGTCGTGTCTCGGTTTGTACCATTTTCTGAGTCTTCCTTCCAGCACCCGCCAGTAAAAAACTTCCTTCTCCTTCTCAGTTCTTTGCATGTTCCTCTTCTTAGACTCCTGAAACAATTCTCTTCTTTTTTGCCTTTCCTCCTCATTGAGGTCCTCTCTTACCCAGACATTTTTCCATTTTTCTTCGTGTGACAACTTCCATGTCTTTCTTAGTACTTTGCTAGCCATCTCCTGACTTCTGAACTTGACCTTCAGTGGTCTCATGCTACCTTTCTCGTACTTTCCAAGTCTGAATACTTCCTGTATATCCCCTCCCGCTCCTTCTTCAACAGCACCAACAACGTCTTCCACCACTTTCATCTCAACCTTCTTTCTTTCCCACCAGTTTGGGTACTCAGCCTCCTTCACTCCGAATAATATGACACTCTGCTTTTTTTCCACAATGTCCCTCACGACGTTTTCTTTTCGCTTCAGTACATGCACTACTTCCTTTTCGATTTTAGTGTCTCTTTCTTCTTTTTGCTGCCTCATGACTTCCTTGAAATCCTGTATGACCTCTCCTTGTTCTGTTGCCCATACTTCCTGGTTTTTCTTCAATTTCCCCAAGTCATCATCCTGTTGTTTTGCGGCATCCTCTCTCATTTTGAGCCTTTCTTTCAACCTTTCATTCACCTGCAAGACTTCTTGAATTCGATCTTTAAGTCCTGCATTTTCACTTTTCACTTTTTCATTCGTCTCATTCAACTCCATCACTTGATTTCTCAATTCTTGCATCTCCTTCTGCATCTCCCCCATAACCACACCCAAGTCATTTTTCTCTCCCTCCTCACTTGGTCTCACTCTTTCTCTCATCTCTTTCAGGTCCCTCTCCAACTCCCCAATTCTCCTGGCGTTGTCTGCTACCTCTTTCTCAAAACCACGCTTTTCGGCGTCCGCCCCCCCTCTTTCTTCTACAGGTCTTCCCACCTCCAACTGGCTTTCCTCTGTGCTCACACTGGTCTGTTTCTTTCTCCTTCCTGTCATTTTCCCTTGGAGACAGAACTGCTTTTGCCCCACTCACCTGTTAATACAACTCGTTATGTTCAGTTGTTGATACAATGCCGAAATTTGAAGGCCACTGGCGCAACTTTCAAACCACAACACACACACAGATTCACAATTCACCAGGACACAACCGCACTCTAACACAGTCAAACAAACAGTGAAATTACACTCCCCCCTGTTGCTCATCGCAACAAAAACACCGAGGGGCTACACGCCGTCGATTAGACCTCCGAGGCGATTCTGCGGGTGCGACGTCGTGCGATGCCACGCTGGCCCTCGGGGCTCGCCCAAAACTCACGACCAGCTCTTCATCGTCTGAAATCGGTTGCTGAGCGACTTCGGGCTCAGTATGCCGCATACGCAGGTCCCGAACATGTCGCGGTACACCGTCAACATCCACTGATTGATTAGACACAACACGAGTCACTACGCCGGGTAAATATTTGCTGTAACAGCGACTGTTTGGTGGCTTTGCCCACACCAAGTCACCTTGAACAAACGGGCACTCTTCGACGTCCTGGCGTGCAACAGATAAATCATGACTGAGTCCTTTCACTCGCGCAGTGTACTGATACAACATGTTGAATGGAGATGTTGATTCATCATTGTTTTGCGGCCGTACGTTGAACCAATACACAGCTTCTTGAATGGTGCATTGCTTGCGAGCAGCGATTGTTTTAACCGAACGATGACATCTCTCCACTATACCGTTGCCGGATGGTGCATGAGCACATCGGTAGTGGATTCTCACCCCCCAACTGGTCGCGAATTGCCGAAACTCTCTGCTTCTGAACGCAGTGTCGTTATCGAGCAAAATTTCACGCGGGGCAGACCTCTCAAGAAACAGCGATTCAAGTAATGCCACCACAACAGCACTTGTCTGCACACGAACACATTTCCAAAGAGTGAACCGAGACGGTCCACAATCGATGATTGAGAGGTAATGACGACCACCGTAGTGCGTGAAATCAATGGCAATCCTGTCCCACACATCTCTGACGCTCAAGTTTCCATTCCTCCACTTCACTGGGGCGGGATCTACGGAGTTGCACACATCGCATTTTCGCACTACTGCATATACCTCGCGTCGGGTTACACCTTGGTCGGCTTTTCGAGCAAAAAACAGTGACTTCCTGACGCCTGGGTGACCAGAATCGTGGTGGATATTACTGATCAGTTGATTTCTATCTATTCCAGCGGCACAAATCGGCGCGTCACGCAATTCATTATCCTTCAACCAGGTCCGTGGCACCCGAGTGAGCACATCTGCTTTGTTCTCTGCAGATTTAACGAGTTTCACTTCAATTGACATGTCATATTCATGTGCAAGATCGGCAATGAGGCTGATTCTGCGGCGAATGAGCATTTCCCCCGCGGCCTTTGTTTTGACGCGTGATTTTCCAGACAGCGCATCTTTCACCCATTTATGCACCACTGCGGAGTCCGTCATCAATTCGATACTTTTCATTTCCCACACAATGGCCAAATTGATGCCCTTGACCACCGCATCTAGCTCTGCCATATTAATATGCGTGGCGTCATCTCGTCTTAGCCATGCGGCATCTTCAATCACGTCTCCGTTTGACTCAAGACGAGATGACGCCACGCATATTAATATGGCATATTAATATACGCATATTAATATGTGTGTGTGTGTGTGTGTGTGTGTGTGCGGTGCATTCACCCGGCGCGCATCCCTGATATGTGTAGGCGTCTCCCGTGTGACCGCGACGACATTCACAGCGAAAACTGCCGATTGTGTTGCGACACACCGTGTTGGAGCCGGGACATGGGCGGGCATGGATGCCGCCGCCTCCCAGACATTCGTTGACGTCGTCACAGCGGCCAAACAGCATCCACCAGCCAGGCGGACACTGGAACCGGCCTCCCGTCGTGTAGCCAACTAAAACAACGCGCGCAAACACACACACACACACACACACACACACAGAAATTAAGACATATATATCGCGCTTTTCATCCGAGGGTCTCAAAAGCGCAAACACACACACATGCACACACTCAAGCACAAGAGTCAAACACACTCGCATACACACACACACACTCACTCTCTATATCATACATACACACATACACAAATGCTGACACAAGCACAAAGCAGACACGCACACATACGCACAAACGCACATGCACATTTACATACGCACAAACACAAGAACTCACACACACACATTCTACATATTGAATACGCAGCACACACACACAAACACACACATACAAACACAGAAACAAGCCATTAACTCGACCAAATTATTGACTTAAATAGTTTTATAAAGTATGATCTGATCAACAAAAATGTAAAATAAATGAAAAGACTAAGTACGATTCATTAAGATTAAGATTAATCCAGATTATGATTAATTAAGATTAATCAAGATTCAGAATAATCAAGATTCAGAATAATCAAGATTCAGAATAATCAAGATTCATAATAATCAAGATTCAGTATAATCAAGATTCAGAATAATCAAGATTCAGAATAATCAAGATTCAGAATAATCAAGATTCAGAATAATCAAGATTCAGAATAATCAAGATTCAGAATAATCAAGCTTCAGAATAATCAAGATTCAGAATAATCAAGATTCAGAATAATCAAGATTCAGAATAATCAAGATTCAGAATAATCAAGATTCAGAATAATCAAGATTCAGAATAATCAATATTTATATTAATCAATATTAAGATTAATTAAAATCAAGATTAAGAATAGTTAAGATTAATATGAAATCATGTCAAAAACGTGTTTGTATAATCATGAAGATAGCTCATAATCTGTTCCATAATTTGTTGTAGTTTGACAAATTTACATAGTGGTCACAAATCAAATATGGAATGCAAGCGAACGGCCACAGTGAAATAATAGGCCAACTAACCATAATTGTAGCCAAGTCGTGCGTTGACGTTGAATGAAGAGCTCTGGTCTTCAGACGTACACGCACACACAAACAGCTAAAACAGAACCAGCAAGTGGGAAAATACGTCAATCGTTCAACAATTTATCACAACACATTCCGTAGACGAAAATTGACTATAATTGATTGAGTGAATAAAATTAATTCAGTGGATATACAGCAAAAGTATGTGGACCTACTTAAACTAGATAAGCAAGCAACTTCAATAGAACTAGATGCTATGTAGAACTAGATGGGTAAACTAGTGAAATAAAATACTGGTTTATAATACGAGTTCAAAATGTAAAAGCAAAGTATTTATTCGGTACTTACCAGGAGTAACAAATATACAGCCATACTGCCGCCCAAACACTCAGCGTGGCATGAACTATGTTCAATTGGAACCGACATCACAGTTGACCTAGACAGGTCAAATGTGACGTCACGTCTTGGAGAAACGATTTCATCCAATCAAACATACAAGTATTAACGCCATTTCATTTACTTGAATTTCACTCAATATTGTATCAAGTTTGATTAAATTGGTACATATAAAATAGGTGCAAGCAAGTTTTTATTTTTGTTGTTTGAAAGATCATCAGCATGTGTAAGCAGAGGCGGATTTTCGCAATTTGATTCAGGAGCAAAATCAGATATCTCCAAATCGTGAAACTATAATATCATTGCATTACCAATTTGATTAAACTGAAGCAACACAAGCTATTCAGCTTCAATTACCTTTCCAGTTATATTTAATCACACTTTATAGTAATGTTAAATTGTTGTGTAAGAAAATTAATGGGAAAATATTTATTGGGAACCTTTGTAAAAAATTTAAACGTTACTTTGAGGCTCGCTAAAATAAAATCAGTCCAAAGCTCATTGTCAGCGTGAAAAGTTCGCGACGCCAAGTACACGCGACCTGGAGTCACGTGACCTGTGACGTCATCACGCTACTGATGAGTGGCGATTGCTGCGTCTGGCTCAGTGTTGTAATTCATGTTCGTGGTTTTGTGAGTGAGCGCTGGTGCATTCATTGTTCATGAGCTGTATTTCCTATTCAACTTCATCATCAATTTCAACTTCACCTTCAACTTCAATATCATTTTCGACTGATACATGAACGGAGGACCTTGCGAAAAGTTCACGTTGCTGTAGAGACACCATCTTTACAAACTGAGGTGGGCGGCATACTTTTCTGTATCGTCAATGTGATTTCCACTGTTTGCAGATTAACTGTTAAGCTTACTCTACAGTGAAATCAGTCAGACCTATTACACAAATTAAAATTCCAACAACAACAACAACAACAACAATGTATTTGTATAGCGCTCACACAGAAGCAAGCGCGAAAGAGACAACAATGAGAAACAACAGCACACGATATCAAGATGTGAGAAAAGAAGTAGAAAATTCACAGAAAGGAAAAAAATAATTATAATGGAGATAAATAAAATGAAAATAAGTAAAAACATAAGTAATTGTAAATTAGAGTCATAGGGAAGCGTAAGGTGTAAGAGTGCGAGAAGTGGGATCAAAAGATTTAGCAAAAATATATTTACGAAGTGAGGAGGAAAATCTACTAAAGGATGAAGAGGAAGTGATTGAGGAAGGAATATCATTGTAGACCCGAGGCGCATAGAAAGAAAAGGATTTTGCGGACCAAGTTGACTCGTTGATAGCGCGAGGACAGGATAAAGGACGATGAACACGAGAATTAAAGTCATTAGAAGAAACTAGAAGATAAAAAAGATAGGACGGGGAAGAGCTATTGTGCAGAATTTTATATATGAGACAACACAGCCGAAAACGAATCCTAGGAATGATGGGAAGCCAGTGGAATTGGAACAATAATTGAGAGGTATGGCGGCAAGGTGTAGGATGGAGCACAAAACGACAGGATTGATTATTTTTTTAAGGATTTTCAGGGATTTGTTGGTAAGAATGTAGTGGAGTGAGCTGCAATAATCAAGACGAGAAAGAACAAGAAACTGTATTAATTTAATAGAAGAAGGCTGGTCTAAACAGGATCGAATAGGGTATAGACTGCGTAAAACGACAGGTGCGCGAAATAGAGACAACATTGTTTGAAAAGGACAAGTTGGAATCAAAGATAGCACCCAAGTTTCGAACAGAGGAAGATACAGCGATTGGGAGTAATGGAGGAGAAATGCGCGGAGGGTGAAGGATAAGAAATTCAGACTTATAAGTGTTGAGAATGAGGCGACGACAAGTGGTCCAGGACGTAATATCAGAGAGAATAGCATTGAGAAGAGTGGCATGAGAGAAAGGACGAGGAATTAAGAGTTGTGACAGTTGTATGCTGGAAAAATAATAAGAATGCTACAGTTTTAAATTTACGGAAGACATGCAGCTTAAAGAATTAAATTAAGGTAGTGAAAATAATTTCAATTTGAAGCGCAGTATTTAGTTGCATCATAAATAAGCCAGGAGACGAAATCGATGGTGCATTTAGCCCGGATTCAATCCGCTTTTGCGTGTGTGCAGCTAGCATAAATTCAGCCAATCAGCGTTGAACAGGTCACAGACTCACCGCCTCAGGCTACATTACATTGTACGAGCATATAAGCGGGCTTATTTCACTCTACGAAGGAATCAACATGGAATAGGGGCGGCAGTGTTTCATTGCGCCCCGAATGACAGATGACCTCACTCCGCCTATGCGAACACAGGAGCTGCATGTGCTGGAGTCATCATATCATATTTCATCATTATCATCATCATCATATTTTATCATTATCATCATCATCATATTTTATCATTATCATCATCATCATATTTTATCATTATCATAGAAATTTGACAGTCGGATGTAGCTTTTCATTTCAGTGTTGTGGTTACGAGTTAAAAACCCAATGGAATGAAACCATCTGAGAATATTTGAAGCACGATCCTTACAAAGTTCCCAGTTTAGATATGAATTATTTTGTATTGATTCTATCGATTTCACAATAAATTTTTGTGTGAGATATGTTGGATAGCTCGTGAGTTAACAACGCATAGCTCTCATACACCATATTAGTTTACTCATAGTATAGTGATGTGCCAGTCATCTGCGGCCGAATATCCTATACTCACATATTCATTAGCTCCCTCAGGTTCCATATGCATGTGATGTTTGCTTAATCAAGGATGTTGCAAATATGATGGAGCATTTAAATCAATGGTTCTTAACCGGGGCTGTTCGCACTCCTGGGGGATGCGAACCTGGATCCTAAGGGGTGCGACGATTACTGTGAAAATCAAAGAAAATATAGGTTATGCTTTATATTTTTATGGAAAAGAACTTAAAGGAAATTAATGACAACTGTATGCTGTATGAATGAATATTGAATACACAGTTTTCTTATTACCTCGTCTGTATTATCCTTAGGTTAGTTCTGAAGGTTAGGCCTGTATTATTCTAGGTATTATCATATAGATATCAGGAATACAAGGGGTGCAAGAACTGACTGGTGATTTGAAAATCAGGTGCAAACACTGAAAATGGTTGAGAACCACTGATTCAAATGAACCACAAATGATTGACGTTGATTTATTTCTGCCAGTCATAGCTGTTCCAGTTTGTTCATGGCAAAATCATTGTCTGTACAAAACCATCATGCAATAACACAAAGTTTTCTACCAGAAAGATATATTTAGGAAAGTTTTCAACCCATAACATAACATTACAGTATAAAGGCACATGGGTTTGCGAAAAGAATCGACATTCGCTCAGTAATTCAAAAGAAAAACATTTCACTTCACGTTGTTGCTGAAATCGGGTACACATATTATACATAATACAATATACATATTATATATAACAAGAAATTTACAAATACAATTTTGACATTTTCAAAAGTGTCTCGCGCAAATACAATTTATCATTATAATAAGAGCGTTGGCTCTGTACGCAAATAATACATGTTACACATCGACAACGATATTCACACGCTTGCTTGCAGAACATCAATCTGATTACAATGCAACATGCAACTTTTACGAAATATTACACGGTCGGTGAAGATGCATTGTATGAGCATGCTATCAGACATTCATCTTTCAAAGATCGTTCAACCACTAAGAGAACAAAGCTACGAACAAACCAGTCGAAAGATAATGACACAAAGCAACTAAGTGCAACAGAATTGTACGAATACACACACACATAAGTACACACACGCACACACACCCACACACACAGATCACTATGAAGATTCGCCATTGGTAAACAATATAGCTCGGATGAAAATCGAATTCACAAACAGCAAAATTCTCGGCAATCTTGGTCGGCACGATGTGAGATGGTTTCTACACAATTTCCACCACCGAATCAAATTAAAAATATTGAATGTACGTTTTAGACTTGAGCTCAATTCACTCCGAGTTTGCCTTCGATGCCTTCAAAGGAAAAAGTCCTACTCGGAACGGAGCACTCGTGAACGAGGAAACTCAAACATTCTAATGATACACAAACTCACTATGACACGCGCTATTCAAGAGCGACGTCCGCGGAATGTCTTCATCACATCGACCAAGTGCAAGCTGTTGCCGATCTCATACAACGTCATGTAGTTGAAGCTCCTTCACATAGTTCAGATGCAATTGGGCAGAAAGCAGTCACACACACACACATAGTTTTACACGAATATAAAACACTCAACGTTGCACGAATAAATTTCGTCCAGTTGTACTGATAAATGCCGCGGAGTTCAAACAGTAAAATCATGACTTACATACAGCGAAGCATCGACTTTAAACACATTCGCCACAAACGAAGGATAAATTTCAGCGGACGGTAAGATCCGTTGGCTATCTAGTGCCGAGGCAGACGACCTCGGAATTTGCTCATGCTGTGCTCAAGCTCGACGGCCCGTAGCAGCCACAACCCTCCCGCCTTCGGAATAGTGCTAGGTGTGCATGCATAGCAAACGTACAAACAAAACATCCAGGTGTGAGAGTCATTCCGGTTTCTAAGTAACAGAAAATCATCGACTAACTGAATTTCTACCGAAAATCGACGAAAAAATAGCCGGAAGTAAATGGACCGAGCGGAAATTGTGAGAATTAATAACGGAAACAAACTAGTGGATAATCATGCTTGAACTGATCTACGAAGCACATCTACTTAATCGATAAATAGATAGATTGATAGACAGACAGATAGATAGATTGATCAACATACAGATAGATAGATATATAGAAAGATAGACAGATAGACATATGAAGATATTCAACCGAGAAAAGCTAACTTATTCAAAAAATATGAATCCCCATGCTGAGTTCTATATCACCCAACACCTTCATGTTATTGAATCCAAAAGAAAGAGAAGTACCCTGCCCAGTAGCAACAGCTGTCACATGTGAAAAAGAAACGACGCATTCCATACGTTATGACAACAGGTCGCTTAAACAACAACGAAAATAGAGGATAAAGACAAGAAATCTACCGAAAGCAAAGACCAACTTCATTCCCAGACCAGTGGCGGATCCAGATTGTAATTTTGGGGGGCTGAATTATGTGAGTGACTAGGTAGCGATGAAGGTTAAGCCTTGGGACATTTTTCAATGATATATACACACATTTACACACACAATAATGTGTAAATATGCATTGTGATAATGTTTATACCAGCAAATTCTACAGAAATCAAATCTTTCTCGACCTCCCTTATAGAAATTATTGTTATGAGTAGTTGATGGAAACATTTTTGGGAGGTTCAGCCCCCTGAGCCCCCCTCTGTATCCGCCAGTGTTCCAGACTCCTTTCCTGCTGGACAACTGTGTAATCATAGTATGACAGAGTATGTCTCATTTGTGTGAATTCTAATACGAGCTTACAGACCAGCATTAACATGATGCCGGTGTTACAAACCCACAAGCATGTGGCCTTGAATAATCTACCAACAAAAAGGCCAACGCTAGGCACAAACGACAACACTGTACGCATTATTCGCATGTATTCTAACAGTCTGTGCCTATGACAACGCTAAAATGCATTAGCTGTTCTTTCTTAATACAGAGACAGGCAACTAATGACTGGATGACAGTGGCGGCACCAGGATTTGCCCCGGGGCTTAAGGAAAACAATGTGGGAGATTGGCGAAATATGAGGAACTACACTCTTAATGTTCATGGTCAGCATATTTTGAGAGTGAGGGCTCAGGGAGGACTCGGCACATTTGTGGGAGGGTTTCAGCCCTACAAGCCCCTCATGGCGCCGCCACTGTTGCATGATTGTGTCGTTTGACCATTGACTGTGTCAGAAGAGAGAGAAATGTCTGATGTACTCACAGTTTCATATAGAAGAGATAGTGTAGCCAGCCGGGGATGATCACCTGGTCTTCATTGAGTAGAATAGCATCGGTGATACGACGAGCTACGTACTCAGGCTGCAGAAATGATATAACCCTGCATACATAATAATAATAATAATAAATGACTAATAAATAATTTCCAAAATATATAACTGGATAAATATTCGAATAGCCAAGATCAGATTTTGTGATCAGATGTGATGCATCAAATATATTTGAACATTTATAGGTGTGTGTGTGTGTGTGTGTGTGTGTATCGGAGTGTGTGTCTGTGTGTCTACGTGTATGTATGTGTGTGTGTGTACCTGGTTCCTACGGAGTGCGAGGATTCGTGTGAAAAAATAATGTGCAAATATTTGTTTTTACCTACGATTTCTGTTTTTCTAGAAAAACATTTTCCTCTCGAAAGAAATTCAAGCAATTCAATGAAAAGATACTGAATAGAATAGTTTTGTTATCACGTCGTTTGTATGCATATTTTTTTCGTGAATCCAATCAAGAGCCCAGTGGGGTGCGAAAACTGACCGCTGATTTGAAAATAAGGTGCGAACACTGAGAAAGGTTGAGAACCACTGGCATAATGTATGTCCTGTTTATATGTTGAGACGCACTGTGGCTATTGACGGCCACACATCAGTTATCAGCGTGTTGTTGTTCATTGCAATTGCACTGCAATGATCTTGCTAATTACACACGGCACTTGAAGATGCAAGTGTGTTGATATATATGTATGTGCGTGTCTATGTGTAATAGCTTAGACAGAGCTAAGAAAGGTATCGTTTAGTTCCAAAGATAAAATTGTTTATGAAAATTTGCGTAATCAACAAATAACTTGACCCCTTCAGTTGTATGTGCTTTCTTATATGTCTTGTTTTCTTCCTTCTAAACCTCTTACTCTTCGTTTGCACCTTGAATTTATTCCTATCTGTGGAATGCTTATTAGGGGTGGGTGTATATGAATATGCATGCATGCATGTGTGTGTGTGTGTATCAATTGTATTGCTTACAAGCCTAATGCTTCAACTAACAATATATTTGATTTAATATACTCGATTTTGCAATCGCAATATTCTCACCAGCCTCTCACCTGGACTCCGCGCCGGCAAACATTCCTGTGTTGATGAAAAACGGACAAATGGCCGTGGTTTGAATACCGTCATAGCCAGACGCCTGATAAAATCACCCCAACACCCCACACACGCACACACAAACACATATACAAACACATTTTCACTGACAAAATAGCGTGCTAGATTGAGGATATGCTGAAAGTTGACAAGATAAAAAAGCTATTGTAGAAGATAAGATAGATAAGAGTTTTTGTTTAATGACTTGATCATAACCAAACATCAGAACAGTGCTATATACACTGCCTAATAAGCAGTGGCGGCGTCAGGAGGGGGCTTGGAAGGACTCAATTCTCTCCTGCCCCAAATAAGCTAAGCCTCGCTGAGACCAGCAAAAATCCTGATCATAAACATTTCGAGTGTAGTTGTTCATGTTTCACCAAGCCGTCACATCTTTCCCCCCATTGGAAAAATTCTGGTGCCGCCACTGCTAACAAACCAGTTTCAATTGCTTAGCTAAGAATTTGAGCTAGATTAAATTAAGCAAAGAGGCGAAATAACACGACAGACGCAAAAAAGCCAAATAGTTGGAAAGTGACGTAAAGTTTGATCACTTCATACCAGGGTTTGTTTGGTTTAAGCCATGGTTTAAACCATGGTTTAAACCAAGTGTTTTTTATACAAAAAAATGTTTTTTTTAAATTGTTTTTTTTGACAGAAATGATTTTTCTCATATAGGAATGATGAAATATTTTCAGAATCAGTAAATGAGTTAATTATTACAGTTTTAAATCTTCATAGATATTACTTTTTGGCATGATTTTATGGGTTTGCACGATATGGGAAACATTTTTATTAACATTTTTGGTTTTTGCTGGGGAAACATTGTAGTTGGTATTTATGAAAAATCCTAAATATTTACGACAAACCATTTGAGTTTCTATGAAAAACACTATTTTTATAAATCTCTAAGTTAAAAAAACTGTGCTTACTCTTAAAACAAACATGAATTAACCTCCATGGACAAAATGATTTTTAGTCACTAGGTTTTCATAAATAAGACCACTGGGTATTTGGTTTGGAGTTTGCCAACATATGTGGGTGTTTAAAATCGACTGCTTTCGCAATTGGAAGCGGTTTAAAACTTCCGTTGCCTATAGATGCTACAAGGTGAAATTCAAGATCCTGTGTGTACATTTTTATGATTTAATTTTTATCTTTTTTAAATATTTACAAAACTCTTGGTAAGTGGTACTAAAATATGTTTAACTATATACTAAATGGCATGGTGCATTCCTTTTTTTGATTTGTGTGTGCAAAGTGTAAAAAAACAAAATAAACAAAAAAAACAATGTTTTTTTTTTAGAATAAATCTGCAAAATTAATGCGACATTAGGATTATGAGTGACTTTACAGCATGTCAGTAACCGGTATGTGTGTGTGTGTATGTGTATGTGTGTGTGTGTGTGTGTGTGCTCAGCTAGTTGTGGTAGAGGAGATGAGCTACGCGTGGACTGTTCCGTCGCTTTCACACTGTGACATGGGCCTAGATCCTTGGAGGTATTGGGGTATTATATAAACCCCCGACAAATTGGCTCGGGGTATGAATATGCAATTATACCCCACGAAAATTCTGATGAGTTCAGTTCATTGGGTATACTGTCATAAAAAATTTGCGTAGAAAAAAGTAACAAAACACGACAAATGTGTGTATGCAATTATATGCAATATACTTTTCATTGAGGTATGTGTGTTGTAATTGAGTAGGCATAAAATGGTTGAGGGCCTCATGTAATTGACCAACTGAGTCAACTTTGAACACTAATGCAAGATGGCCGTCATCCCCCCGAGCCTCGACACAAATCTACGCCCATGCACTGTGCACTCAATTTGTGCTTACACTCCCTTATATTTCTGGCTGGTACGATATGCCTGTGTAATTTGATTTGATGCATATTCGCCCGAAGGGATAACTGTACTTTTTATGTCTTTTTTGCACCGGGATTTTAAGAGCATAACGTGTCTCCTTGCTTTATCTTGCCAAACTGTGATTTATGTAATGTTCCCTTGTGTTTGTATGTCTGTGTGTGTGTGTGTGTGTGTGTGTGTGTGTATGTGTATGTGTGCAAGTGTATGTGTGTGTATGAGTGTGTGAGTGAGTGTAAGTGTATGTGTGTGTATGTCCATGTGTGTGTGTGTGTGTGGTTGTGTGTGAGTGAATGTGATTGTGTAAGTGTGTGTATGTATGTGTGTATGTGTGAGTGAGTGTGTAAGGGCGTATCTGTGTGTACGTGTGTGTGTGTGTGTGTAAGTGTGTGCGTGTATGTGATGTTGCCGACCTTAAGTTCGACCGAGATCGACTCGTAAAGTCCGACGGCGGCGAATTTGGACGCAGAGTAGTCGGTCAGCTGAGCCAGGCCCTGCAGTCCCGCCAGACTCGAGATGGTCACCAGGTGACCGCTGTTTGATTCCATCATTTCGGGTAGAAAGGCTTTCATTGTCTGTTGGTACGATAGCACGAAAGCACAAGCGTACAAACATGATTACACCACAAATGAAGTGCTCAACACAACTCATCTGTGTACACTCGTGTTCAACTGTGTAAGTGTGTGTGTGTTCGTGTGAGTGAGTGAGTGTGTGTGTGTGTTCGTGTGAGTGAGTGAGTGTGTGTGTGTGTGTGTGTGTGTGTGTGTGTGTGTGTGTGTGTGTGTGTGTGTGTGTATGAGTGTGTTGACGCGCACCCAGAAGTGTGCAAGTGAGTTGACTTGGAATGTCTTCTCGATCATTTCGTCGGGAATGTCGAGCAACTTCTTACCGACAACCATGCCAGCATTGTTCACCAAAATATCCACCTGCTCATTACACACACACATACACACACATGTGCTGATTATGATGACGAAAATGCCAACAACATCCAGCATGAGGAGATGAGGAGAGAAGTTCTCATAGGATTATAGTCTGATCTTTTACGATTACGCGCTGAGGTTGAAATAAAGCACTGCGAACGAAACACGCAATACCGTAGTTTATCACGTAAAACAGACCCTTATGCATAAGAGATCTCTTGAATTTTTTTGGGGAAAAAGTTCTGAAAATTGGTTTTGGTAGTGAATAAATTGATGCATATATATATATATATATATATATGTTTTCATTAAGCGTTTCATCAAATATCGTCACATACTGGTAATAAAAAACTTACTCTACATGTAAATGGACCGCCTATTTTGAGAGTGAAAAATTTAGACTAAAAATAGGTCTCTTATACACGAGAAAATACGGCACGTTCGCGAACGGTGAGGTATGACTGTACCACCTTATCGCACTGGAAAACAATGCAACGTCTAAGAACACAAGCAATTTAAACAATTCCATACATCACATACTGCGTTGTGCCTAGGCAAATCCTGTCTCTAGCATTTCTCGTCCTAAATATCAATAGACCTTCAGAAAGTGCTCGAGAAATCAAAACAATATTCTTATGGAACAAAAGTCCTTTAGGAAGTCCTATGTCTGTTGTGAGAAAAACCAAGTAACGCCACGCATTTGTCGGTGCTGAAGTGAGAAAGATGAAGAAGAGAACGAGAGAGAACGTAGAATAGGAATAGGAGGATAAGAGAAACAGACACACCCCAAATACGGTAATAACCGGAGACACCAAAATAAACATTAGCAGCGCATTGCGTATACGTGTGTGTGTGTGTGTGTGCGTGTGTGTTTATACATTAGTGCAAGCTATAATCAAGACAGGCCAACCCGAGTCGCATAAACACGTCGACGTTATCGAACAATGCCACGGCTGACATTGCAGAGGGATAAGACAGTAGTCATCAAAGTTTGTGCTTCTTGTCCGGTCGCGTACACACATCACGCTTAACACAAAAACGCGTATATACTCAAGTGTTTATACACTGAACAAAATCTACCACACGCAAGACACGGAAAGTGGAAGTATGATAGCAGAGCCGTAGCAACCGCCCCCCCTCCGCAACCCCCAGTGGGAGGGCGAGTGTTGAGGGGCCCATTTGCCTCACGCAAGATATCAAAATTTATCATAAAGTAGCGCATAAAAGTGCCGTAAGTCCCCAGAAGACCAAGAAGGGGCCCCTCGCAACTGCACTATTCCAAAGTCGGACCTCTATATTATGATGGTGCTGTATTTATAGTGGGACCCACATATTGCCTTCGGTGGGGGCCATAAGACCTTGCATCGACTCTGCTTAGGAGAAAACGCGCACTGCAAATGATTTAGCTAGCATTGACTGCAAATTTGATGATAAACAGACAAGCTGAGATGCGTAGATGCACTGATATCTTTTCCTCTGATAGTTCCTACGAAACGAAGCATGTGACATCCTCACTGCGCCTCACTTCGATGTGGAACCAGGCACGCCCACAAGCTAGCATGTTGACACAAGCATCAGTAAACACTCACACACACACACACACACACGGACATACACGCATAAGATAAAAGATGATGAGCACTGCGTTGAGAGATAGTCACTGATAAAGTGTGCGTGTTCCAACAATGGGATCGTGTAGGACTGACAAATTGCACTGAATTCGTCAAGTCATCAACAACACCGCACACACACAGATACACACGTATGATCCTGTTATACTGGCACAGGACAACTGTTCGACGTACTGACTTTTGACACACGAACAATGTCAGCAGACACGACAGACATGCGCGCAGCAGAATATTCTACACAGTTCGACTTGAGCAGCGGTCATGCCTCTGCAGAGCCATACATCAGTTCGCCCGACAGCTCACCAGGCCTAGAGCGTCGTACTCTGGCATCAGCTGTCGACCTCGGCGATCCGATGTCATCGCAGACTACGACCGATTCTTCGTATGACGCGACCATGTTCGACCCACTGTGCCGTCCGGACCGTCCGCATGTTCTGGGCTTCCAGGATATCTGTCAGGCGGCCTACAAGATCAAATCAGGTCTGATGTTGACGCCGTGCACCAGATCATATCTGTCGCAGGACTGTGGCATGCATCTGTACTTCAAGAAGGACTACATGCAATTCACGGGAAGCTTCAAGGAGCGAGGTGCCCGCTATACCTTGATGATGCTGACTGAAGAGCAGAGGACGCGCGGAGTAATCGCCGCATCGGCCGGCAACCACGCTCTGGCCTTATCTTATCACGGCAGCGAACTCAACGTGCCCGTCACTGTAGTCATGCCGGTAAGTGTTGGAGCGCGGGCTTGTCTTTACACGCTAGCAATGCTTCCAATTCGTCAGAGTACAGGAGGTATCATAAGCTAAGCAGGGTCGACTGAAATGTGGGAGATTAATTGTACGTTTGAAAAGTAAAAAAGTCACGCACATCAACAAACAACAGCTAGTATAGGGTAGTAAGTGTAATTAGGTCAGTTGCGTCTATAATAGCAGGTTGACATCACAGGGGTATCAGCAAATGATGTGCAAGTGATTTATACTGGTTCATTAGCATGATGTTCATTAAATGAAGTGAAATGTGCTCTGCAGTAGGAATGTCATTTTCCTAATAACAGCGAGTTATTATTGTTCTAGTTATGATCTATAATTATCCTCAGATAGTGCTAAAATGATCCACCAGAAAATACAGCACGTGACATACTGTATTGATGAACATGTGAACACGTGCGTCTAATATAACCTATTGAACTAATTGAACGTAACATGCATGTTCCAAGACATGCATAGCTGAGCAAACTGCGCACTGAAAGATGTGCTTCATCAATGAGGCGATGAAAACAATGTTCTTATCGTGACCAGTTGGTGGCGCCGATCATGAAAGTAGAGAGATGTCGCACATTGGGAGCGCACGTCATTGTCAAAGGAGACGATTTGGGACAGTCCAAAGAGGAAGCCATGAAGCTGGCCAAAGAACTCAACCTTCTCTACATCAACGGATATGACCATCCCAACATCCTGGCTGGTCAAGGTACCATGGGGCTGGAGATCATGGAGCAGGTAAGCAGAATGCCACAAGTAAGATATATTTTTTTACCAATAATCATTCTTAAACATCAGTCTCAACTGTTTTCATTATTTACAAGTAGTCACTATCTTCTGTAAAATATGAAACTTTATTATACTTGTTAAAAGTGTTACTTGACAAATATCATTGGCAAATCCAATTTACGAACCTAAATCAATCGTGCAATTCATGTGATATCCATTATTGATCATCAAAGACAAAATAGTTCCAAAACCAGCAGCGGATCCAGAGTGCATTTGGGGGGGGGGGGGGCTGATTGATTTGGTGTGGCTGAATTATATTCTCAATGATATATATATACGCACATTTACAAACACATCATGCGCGAATATGCTTTGCGATAATGCGTATATCAACAAACTCTACAAATATAAACTTTTCTTTGACCACTTTTAGTGAATCTCTTGGTTATGAGGAGTTGATAGAAACATTTGGGGGGGGGGGGGGCTTCAGCCCCTGAGCCCCCCCCCCCTGGATCCGCCAGTGAGCAAAACATGATAATGCTACAAACAACACCTCCACAACACCTATGATTATTGAATTTACTCAAGAAAATTACCATATTCATGAAATATCTTACGAATATGGCCAGTGGCGGCGCCAAGAGGGATTTGGGGGGGCAGTCCCCTATTATAATATTATGTAGTCAACGTTCGAGTGTAGCTCTTCATGCTTCGTCAAATCCCCCTCGAATTTTTCTTCAGACCCCCCCCCTATCGGAAAAATCCTGGCGTTGCCACTGAATATGGCCCATTCAAGAAATCGAAGGTTGAGTGTAATCATGCTGTATATAACTCCGTCTTAGCATTTTGCTAATGTTCTGTGAACCCCAAATATACTACAGCATGGGACACTGCGCACAGGTGAAGGATGTGGACGCCATCGTGATCCCGGTGGGCGGTGGAGGGCTGATTGCCGGCGTAGCATGTGCCGTCAAGACCATCAACCCTGGTGTGTTGATAATCGGCGCCGAGTCGGACCAGTGTCCCAGCTTCAGCCGGGCACTGCAGCACGGACATCCCGTCTACACACACAGCTATTCCACCCTAGCTGATGGGCTGGCCGTGCCTCAGGTCGGTCACAATGCATTCGCCAGCGCCGCACCGCTCGTCGACCGCGTCGTCACCGTTTCCGAGGACCAAATCGCCATCAGCATCTTGAGACTGGTTGAAGTCGAGAAGGCGGTGGTGGAGGGAGCAGGCGCGTGCGGTTTGGCCGCCATTTTGGATGGCCAGCTGCCGGAGCTGCACGGCAAGCGGGTCGTGGTGCCACTGTGCGGCGGCAACATTGACACAACTGTGCTGGGACGGTGTCTGGAGCGCGGCATGGCGGCTGACGGACGACTGTGCAAGTTCACGGTGACGGTGAGCGACCGGCCGGGCGGCATCGCACAGCTCACGCGACAACTGACCAAGCTCGGGGTCAGCATCAAGGATATTCTACACGAGCGAGCCTGGCTCCGTGGCGACATTCACCGGGTCGAGGTGAAGGTTGTGTGCGAGACCACCAACGCTGGTGAAACGTACAAACTGCGCGAAATGTTGCGTAGTCAGTACGACAAAGTGCGTTTCGGACCGATTTGTGGCGTTATGCAGAGCAACGAGCCGGAATCAGAGACCAACATTGAAACGGCATCGACACAGTCCGATTGATACGAGGCCGGTGGACGCGAGTGTGAGACGAGCATTGAGTCAACAATATCAATGACAGCAACGAAGTAACATCCATGGTCGTGTTAAGCTACTGTAATAAGTTTGGCAAGATACTGCGCGTTGCGTAAACAATTCCGCATTAACATTTCGGCATAACATTCCGTAAGTGCCGGTTAATTGCTAGACTAGCAAAGTTCAATAGAAAAGCTACCAAGATCGTTTGAGATTTATCAAATCCGAACTTCGATATGAACTTCGATCTATGTACTGAGTGAATATTCTCCCGGGATCACTACACAGCGAGCTCACAAGGACACCACGCCTGGGACGAAGAAGCAAAAAGTTCCCCACTTTTTATGCAATTCCAAATAAACATTTTAAAATATATGCTCTGAATTTAGCAGACGTATTTTAGCATTTTACAGTGTACTATGTATTTGACAAGCTATGAAATACGCAACCGTACTTCGCTCAAATGTTCGTGGTTCGAATGAATATGTTAACATAAGCGCATGCTAGCAAGGCAAGGAGATGCAAGGAATCTGAGAAATATATACGTGTGTTGCGCAGGGTGCCTGAATGATTCAATTGCACAACAGATGATAGGACCAAAACGACTTCACATTGTGAGCGAACACAGTAATTCTATTAGCTGCAGAAGTTAGGTTTACGAGTCATGTGGCTGGTATAACCAGAAGCGTATACCGAATAACACCAAGCTTTGCACTCTTCCAAATTGATATTAAATTGTTTATTGCCGCATATAATTGTACATAGTGTTAAAATGTAGGCAAGAAACACGATAAAGACACGATCACGGACTGCAAACAGTTTCAAACACTGGATCGATGAAACTAAGCACACATTATGCAAGAATAACTCTCCTGGCAAATCATCATATGAAAAATTCAAGCAATATGCCAGAGGAAATCCCGCCAGGAGGTGACTCAAGCCAACGCCACCTAGATACAAGGCCCTTCCATCCCCTCCCCATGGGGGGTGTTACGTCAGACCGTCCGTCCTAACGCTACCTGGGTATCACAGCTTGCTATGACTCAGCTACAAACCGATGCTAATGACTCAGCTAAAAACCATTGAAACGCTGACGCTGCATCGCTGATCACGTGATCAGTTCGTTGTCAGCGTCGAGTGTCGTGTATCTCGGTGGCGTTGCTCAAACCGTAGCCAGCACCCACTAGAATTCAGAGATACTTGTATATTCAGAGAATTAGACTTATTCAGAAATTGTCCATTTTTGCCAGGCAGAAAACGCCCGACAATACATCGATTGACAAACCGGCAGTATCTGATATATTCTACACTTGCCAGTCTTACAGGAAAACACCAACCACGCACACAGAACCGTTGCAAGGTCTTATGTCCCCCCGAAGGCAACACTTGGGGCCCCTATTACAAATAAAGCACCTTTATAATTGAGGTACGACTTTGGGAAAATGCAGTTACGAGCAGCCCCTCGGTATCCTGGGAACTTAAGGTGCTTTTATGCACTACTTTATGACAACTTTGAATTTCGTGCGTGAGACAACGAAGCTCCTCAACACTCGGCCCCCTCCCGTTGGGGAGGAGCGGTTGTTACGGCTTTGCAGGCTCAACCTGTCCGTCTCTGCCTACAATAGTGTGGTCGGTATAAACACGACGTCAATTGGACTCACCCGACCAAACCTAGTCTTGACAAGCTGCGCGGTTCTGTAGACATCGTCGCGGTTCGACACGTCACACACGAAATAAGCGGCCTCTGCGCCCATCTTCTTGGCCAGTTTCATTGTGCCAGCGCCGCCTATAGTTGCGCACACACCGAGACATTTGTTTTTTAATTCGGACATACGCACCGAGACATACGCACACGTACAGATTCATGGGCGTAGATCCTGTGAGGTATAGGGGGTATATATACCCCCGACAAATTGGCTGGGGGTATGAATATGCAATGATATCCCCCGATAATTCTGCAATTACACCCCCCGAAGTTCAGCTCATTGCGTATATTGTCATCAAAATAAGCATAGCCAAAAATAACAATACACGATAAGTGTGTGTGTATGCCATTGTATACAGTATGTTTTCCATTGAGGTATGTGTGTTGTAACTGACTAGGCATAGCATGGTTGAGGGTTCCATGTAATTGACCAACTGAGCCATCTTTGAACGCTAATGCATGATGACTGTCATCCCTCCGAGCCTCGACACAAATGTACGCCCATGTACAGGTTGTAAATGTACATGTACAGACACGTTGGTAGAAATCAAGCATACCAAAAACATGTCTAATAAACGCACTGTATTCCCCTCTAAATAAAAATGCATGACGGAGCCCATACAAATTTCTGCAAGACAAGCTTCAAGCCCAGGTGTGGCTATGGTCCATACATACATACACACACACACACACACACACACACATACACACCTTTTGATCAGTGGCGTGCTCAGTCATTGTTGAGCGACGTGTCAATAGAGATGGAGAACTACTAATGGATTAACGGGCAAATTCAGGATAATTTCGAAGCTGACCGCACCAAGGGACTGATCAAGCGATGAACACATCAGTTGATGTAAATCGAAACAGGCGTACAATGCCAACTTTTAGTATGGATAGTAAGGACATGACACGATTCTGAACTAAATCCAAAATAATTGTTTCGTGTTGATGATAATACCACTAAACAATTACCTCCAATAATTATATTGAGTACAACAGCTTTGTCATCTCCGAGCTGGTATATCAATTAATTAAAATGAATTTATTCAAAATATTTCATTGATACCAAAGAAATGTTTCTAATAAACAGCCAAATGATTTAGTGTATGTAAAAATACCCAGATAACAACAAAACATGGTAAATATAAGTTATCCCATATGAGATCGCCGGGAGGTATATGGGTTAAGATTGGCTACGTCGTAGTCCAACCTGCTATCCCCAATGAGGAATGTCCTTAACCGCCACCAACACGAGGAAAAACAAACACCTGTAGATCTGGAAGGATATACACAGTGTTAGCACGGACAATAGAGTGCACAAGTCGCCGGAAAACCCGTGCACACAATGTGAGGTCCGTTCAACTGAGGAAAGACGGCTTGGGAGGAAACAACGATTTTTGGTGATCTCCGTGTCGGCAGCACGTCACCACAAGCAAACCATTATCCTGTGGGTGAAATTTCTCCAAAATCCACTTGAACGTCCTGTACAGCAGTCTTTCTCAACGTTTTTCTTGCCATGGTCCCCTTCCACACAATGCGAATACTTGTGGTCTCCCAGAAACAGTCTGTGACCCTCCTAGAAGTCCTTGTGGCCCCATACACACATGGATAGTCGCGTCGCGATTTCTCCAGAGCTCATATACGCCGGTGAATATTTCCACTGACCACCAAAACAACACCACGACCTTGCTTACAGGTGGATTGAGAACACAAACATTGGCGGATCACACGATTGAAATATACAACATCGAACATTTTAACGAAATACACCTTTTCAACATGATTTTTCGTGGACCCTGACTGAATATGGTGATCCCCATGTTTTAAATTTGATCCTATGGGCCCTCAAGAGAATCTCATGGTCATATGACCCAAGTTGAGACGCACTGCTTTACAGTAAAGCTTCTGAATAATCCCCGGTATAAACTGGAATTAACCCAGTATTCAGCCATTTGAAACCCTTGAGTCTATGCATAACATTCCAGATAACATGGCGAAACGGACAAGCACCCCAACAAGATGCCAAAGCAAAGGCGTGTGTCGTGACTTGGGGGGATGACAGCCATCAAGGATCATGCATTAGTGTTCAAAGTTGACTCAGTCGGCCAATTGCATGAGACCCTCAACCATTTTCGGTCGATTCAATTACAACACACACAACCTCAATGAAAAGTATATTGCATAGAACACGCCCGCATACATACTCACTTCTGTATTGCTACTTTTTTGCTATGCTGATATTAATGACAATATACCCAATAAACTAAATTCAGCAGAATTATCCACGGTATATTTGCATATCCATACCACCAGACAATTTATCGGGGGGTATATATACAGGGACATACTACATATACAGTGATATATATAGGGGGTATATACTCAGGGCCGGATTTAGGGGGGCAAAGAGGGCACCCGCCCAGGGGCCTCCACATTTTAGGGACCTCTAAAAAGGACCCAAAAAGGTCATTTTGCAAACGTGATTAAGATGACCAAAATTCATTACTGGCAGGACCGGCAATGATGATTTCCCGGTGGAGATTACAGCGACCCCGGTGAGGCCTGCTTCGCTCGCCACCCGCCTCAAGCAGGGTAGGCCTCCACACATAGATTGCCCAGGGGCCTCCACATGCCTAAGTCCGGCCCTGGATCTACACAGGGCCCATGAGCCAAAGACAACAAGCAGGCACAATGTTACAAGTTGACAAAAAACGCTCCTTCAACCGACCTTCTTCGCTGATGTCCCAGATGACCACTCGACATCCCAGCGACGCCAAATTGCACGCGAGCAGACGTCCGATACCACTGCCTCCACCTGTGATTAACGCTACCTGTCCCTTCACAGATTTGGCCACCCAGCTGGTGGGCAACACACGGCGACACAGATACACCAGCCAACAGCACAACGCACGCAGCAAACACGACAAACTGTGTCTCACACCACTCGCATCCATGGTGGAATCACTCTTCAATGAGACGACTCAACACGCAAACAAACACAGACACACACGCAGACACTAACTGACACTAGATAATATGGCTTTCGCGCTCACACAAACACACACACACACACACACACACACACTCACATACGCAGGACTTGCATTCACACAGTGGTGTACACACGGTCAGTTCTTATGAACACAACACGAACGTAACACTGGTATACACTCACACGTAGACACCAACACGCACCGAACGAACGATTTCAAAGAATTGAGCAGCGATATGGCGTGACTACGGACTGGTGAGCCAGGGCAGGGTGTGAGCACCTGTGTGCTCTCAAACTCTTCCCCCTGATGTTTTGCATACCTGACACTACACGGGCGACATCGCAGAAGCACTCGCAAACGATGGTCACCACATCAACGCAGATGTACAGGGCTTTGTGAGTCTATTGGGCTTGTGAGTCTGATCCCTAAGGGGCGCGAGGATTCCTGTGAAAAATTAAAGAAAATATATTTTGTTTACCTATGCTTGATATTTTTGTGTGAAAAAATATCGTTTTCATAAAGAAATTTTAGGTTGTGTGAATGAATATTGAATAAAAAAGGCTTCTATGTAGAATCGTTTGTACTTTTAACTTGTTTGCATAGCTATCATGAATCCAGGTCATCGCGATAACTGACAGTTGATTGGAAAAAAGGTGCGAACGCTACATTACTTTTTATTACTTTATATACTAAAACAGCTGAAATTACAATATTGAAACTATTGAATTAATCAGCGTGAATTACAACAGTAAGCAGTCTAGATGAGTATAGATGAAATATCTAGCATCGGCGTAGATTTGTGTCGAGGCTCGGGGGATGACAGTCATCATGCATTATTGTTCAAAGATGACTCAGTTGGTCAATTGCGTGGTACCCTCAACTATTTTCAGCCTATTCAATTACAATACACATACCCCAATGAAAAATGTATTGCGTAATATAATTCTTTATATATTTATAATTTCTTGCATTTTTGGCTTATTGTCATTTGGCTTCTATGCTGATTTTGATGATAATATACCCAGTGAACTGAACTCAGCAGAATTCTCGGGGGTATAATTGCATATTCATACCCCACATCCAATTTGTCGGGGGTATATATACCCCCAGGATTTACGCCCATAGTATCTAGCATAGATGAAGACTAGACAATCTAGTCCAGTCAGTCATGACCGACAAATTTGGATTGTCTCCAGTCATTGCTTTTCATGAAGTTGGATTGTTTCTAATGGATTCCATGTTGGTCAGAACAGTAATTCTGAACTAATGGACTTCTCAACACTCTTGTTACCGTCAGCAGAGATATATCTTGTCTAGGCCTCTCGCAAGCGCTGAATCCCAGCTACAAGATGCGATATGAACAGTTCTGGACGGAGACATCCACAAATCATGTCCTTGACTGACTGCATGACGCAGTATGTTGTGTTTTGTTTATCAACTGTCTCCAATGACCTTGGTGGTCTCAAAATCGGTGCCGGTCTCAACATTGACTCTCGAGACCCTGCTATTCACATGGGTACCGTCAGAACAATGCACTACACTCACACTGAAACAAAAACATATCTAGTGCTAGGAAGAACGCTGCAGATGGAAAACATTGAAATCCAAGATTGGCGGTCAATCGGTTTATTCTACGACATGCAAAATAAAAATAAACGGATTGTGATATGGCACTCAAGATTATCTGACCGATGGTATTGCAATTTCAAAAGCTTTATTCATCTGTATCCCTGGACCGTTAAATCTCGATGAACACACACACACACGCACACACATTGTTATTTGTATGTGATTTGTATGTATTTCTAGTGATGTTTAGGTTTGCATTACCACAAATGTTTATATATTATGTGCAGTCAAGTCTGTCAAAGAGTGATTCACTCGACAGACTGGGCCTCTCAAAATTGTTTAACCTCAATGTTGTTATGTTGTATATGTTGGCAACAAATGAACTGAACTGAACACACACACACACACACACACACACACACACACACACACACATAGGCTACAAGTGTCGGTGCATCACAAAACCGAAGTGACAGCCTGTCCAGCAGGAAACGCGAGGACAAACCGGATAATTCAGCTCGCTTGTGCGCTAATATCAGTGGTTGTTTGCAGTGTCTGCACCCATTTCGAATGAGCACACACGCACACAGGCACACATGCACATACAGACGCACTGAATGGGAATAATTAAGCAAAACGTTTTTTCCAGGAATACATATAAAGCATAGGTGAACATGTTTTCTCTTTCCTTAATCCTTCACACAAAAGTCCTCGCACCGCTTAGCAACCAAGTTCGCACCCCTAGGGGGTGCCAATCTAGAGGGTGCGAACTTGTGAGATCGTTGGACAGTGTCACCTTTCACTCCCCGTGCTGGTATATGAGCTTGACCCCTGCTACTCTGTTGCTCTAACTCCCATACTCTGTCTCGCAACAAGAACAGGCACGCACAAACAGACAACTAGCGAACACTTTTTCTACAGACAAACAACACTTTCACTCGTACAACAGGTTGCCTGGTCACTCACACACTCACTCACTCACTCACACACACACACCCCGACACATACACGTATACACACAAATGTGAGCTGACGGACAGACTATGTGGTATCAATAAACAAAACAAAACACACACACACACACACACACATTGGACGAAAGTCAAAGAGGACAACTAGACTAGACTACACACACATACATACACAGTCAGTTACATTTGAATACCGTCTGATATACTCACATTCAGTTGTCATTGAAGAGGCGGCTCATGAGATAGATTACTGGTCCCAGATGAAAAACAAACAAACAAACAAACATGTATTTAATATAGCGCCAAGTAGAGCAGAGGCGCGTAAAAGAGTAAAACTGGTGCTAACAATATAAAGGAGTATTAGCTCATAGAGGGAAAATAAATGAGCCAGCAAAAATAACACACATGATGATAAAAGAGAAAAACGAGTATAAAACAGCAAAAGAAATATCTTACACAGTAACATACATCACATCACACATCACATCATACATTAACACTGGTAACCAAGAAAAACGAATGTAGAGAGAACAAGATTCAGTGCTGTCGGAATGGAGGAGTTAGAGGTGTGGGCAAAGATAGCAAAAAATTTTGCAGAGCAGAAGAGAATGAGGAGTATGATTTTTTCTTCAGGACATCTCAAGGAGGAAGTTGATTGTAAAGACGGGGAGCAGAAGATTAGAATGACTTGGCCGACCAGTTTGACTCATGAAGAGCAGGAGGAGAAACAAGAGGTACAGGACGACGATTCGAAAAACAGCCAGGGTGAAAACACAGATCGAAAAACAGCCCACAAAAAAGCGGCATGTGAAAACTACTCGCAGAATATTCTTAGAAGTTTAGAATATTCTTGTCGCTCGAGATTATGAAATTAGTAGAAGTTGTCAGCTTCGCACGAGCTGAGTGTTGTATTAAAAATCACGCAAATAATACCACTTCCTTTTCTGATAATAAGCAATCCCAGAAATAGATTGATCTGTACAATGTGATTCCATCAAATAATTTTCATTTCTAGTTATGAAAGTACAAACGTTCTTCATTGAACCGCAGGGGTTTGGTGAGTCAGTTTCAGGGGTTCGACGGTTTGGTTCAACCACTCGCGTATGATTTGTGATGTCAAGCTCTGCTTGGTCATTATTGGCTGCAGCTAATCACGCCACATCACTTGGCCTTGATATCTGTGCTGCAAGCAACTCGGTCCACTCAGTAGTAGCCTACTTGTGTGACTGTCTTGATCGTAGGTGATTTGTGACTATTCTTCAAATACTTCAAACACGAAATGTTCGATGACTGGATTTATTTAGTTTATGGGGTTCACTAGCTCCAATAAACTTCCTCAACCCACCGTGCGTTATATGCCAAATTATCACCAAAACAACGTTTGTATATTGCATCTGTATATTTGTATATTTGCGTAACAAAACAAACATATTTTCAGGGAAAACATACGACAAATATGTACTTGTCAAATAGTAAATGATTTAATGACATAGGCACTGACGACATCGAAAAACAAAACATTACTAACAACATTGTAGATAACAGCTTTCTGGTCTATTGTGAACTCCAGATATATACCACTCAAGTTCAGAACGAACAACTACTATTTGAATATTTCAACAATCAAATTAAACTTTCAAGCAATCTCTAGTGAAGCATTCGGAACCACAAACACTCACACACACACGCACAAATATATAAACACTACAAAAATTCAACAAATATAAACAGTTTTAAAGAAAAAAATCTCAAATGAGACGACAAACATTTCGAGCGAAAGTTCTCAAGCAGCCGATCCACATGCACGAATACACACATACACACTTTCAACAATGTGTGTGTGTGTGTGTTTTGGTTGACGCTAAATATGTGTAAGGATTCAAGAACATTAGATTGATAAAATTTAATTTAACAAATTTCTTAACAATTTAATTTCTAACAAATAACATTAGAACGCTAAACCTAACCTAACCTAAAATCGATGAAAAATATAGAAACATTTTTGTGGGTTTTTTAAGCGTTTTTAATATTCTTGAATCCTTACACATTCAGCCTAGACCTTGTGTATGTATGTGTGTGTGTACGTGTGTGTGTATGAGTTGGAAGCCACTGAACTATGAGACGTTGCCTGCTGTTGTTGCTGTCGTGGCGGCGACTGAGTTTTTGGCGGCGGCGGTCGTTATTGTTGTTGTTGTCGTGCTCGTGTGAGCTCGCGCCACGTCGACGCGCAAATTGCGCGAGCTGTTGTACACCTGGCCGGTGGAGAAGGGCAGCAGACGAGGCATGACGTCACCGCCTCCGCCACCAGCGCCATCTATACCAGCAACAGCGGCCAAACATGTAACAACAGCCCTGTCTCTCATGGATTTGTCACTTATTACTGAGTTCGTCATTACTTGTCGTTTAGTAATATAATAATAATAATAAAAAGAGTAAATTCAAAGTTAAAGATTCAGTAGAAGGTTCATTGCGGTTTCTGAAAAAATTGCATTACAAACATACATTAGGTTTTGGTATATATAGCTGTTTGTATAAACTGATTAATTTAATATGTGGTATTTTGTGATATGATAATTTTTAAAGAAACGGCATTTGGCATTATTTCCTCGCCATTCTAACCGGCCAGCTTTGATAATTAATTAACCGCACATTTGCACGCTCAAATCTACCGTAGGCTATAACAGTGGTTCTCAACCTTTATCAGTATTGGATCCTTGATAGTTGTACGAAAATATAAAAATACAAACGACGTAATAACAACACTTTTATATATATTTAATATTCATTCATACAACCGCTTTAAGAGGATTAAGCAAAAACTACGTTTTTTGAGGATAAATTTAATGCATATGTTAAACATATAATTTCTTGGAAAAAAATTCACAGGAGTCCTCGCATCTCCGGTTAAAAACCCCTGAGCTGTTAGATTTGGTGTTGACACCGGCCTGCATCCGCACCTCTCTGTGCGGGCGCGGCTGCACGCTCACCTCTCTGTGCCTGAATGTACTTGCTGAGTCGTACAGATGGAATGCACAGCGCGCCAGGCACCAGCGCCATCACTTCCACGTGTACAATGTGCTGGCGAGCCGCCCCCTCCACCGTGATAACACCTGATAACACACACAAACACACACAAACACATGACATACACACACACACACAAACATGCACACACGCAGACACGCGTTGACGCGACAAGTTCGACTAATCAAAAACTTTTTGATAAACACATTTATGAATCAATTCGGCACCACAACATCACTGAAAAGCGTCAATAACGAAAATATCGACATAATTTACAAATAAAATTCTACAGCCGAAGCAAATCCAGTCTTAACAATACTGCTCTGTGCAACTGGCTGTCAAATAGTCCACGAGGTCAATGAACCCGCTACACTAATCAGCAAGGGCGTAGATTTGTGTCGAGGCTCGGGGGGATGACAGCCATCATGCATTATTGTTCAAAGTTGACTCAGTTGGTCAATTCCATGGGACCCTCAATCAGTTTCGGCCTATTCAATTACAACACACATAACTTAATGAAAAGCATATTGCATAAACACACGCACATAATTGTCGTGTATTGTTACTTTTTGCTATGTCGATTTTGATGACAATATAACCAACAAACTGAGCACAGAAGAATTATCCGAGGGGGCAATTGCATATTCATTATGCGCCGTCAATTTGTCGAGGGTATATTTATTTATACACATATACCCCCTCACCTAGGATCTACACCCAAGGTTGGCCAGATGTCACTGACCTGAGTTGGCACCGCAGACGGCCCAGGCGTGCTGATCCACAAGTACTTCATACATAACGGCCGCGGTCGCCGCTGACTGGTGTTGGTGCTGTTGAATAGACACAACTAGACGACACAGCGCGCCAGCACGACACACCTGAGCACCGCCCGTCGCCTCCACACAACACCGCACACTGAATACCGTCTGCTTGGCTCAACAGACAAACAAATAGCGTATATATTCGGCTATAAAGCACACCTCCGCCCGTCCGCCTCGTAGCCGAGTGGCTAAAACGCATGCTTTGAGCACGAAAGGTCCAGGGTTCGATTCCCTGGCGAGGTGAGACGGTTGGGTTTGTTTGACATTGATTGACAACGTAAAGTATCGTGCTTTCTTGGATATATTAATACCTTTCAGCGTGTCACTTCAGCGGGTCAGTGAAAACGGCGAAAATCAATATATTACTTATTGGATACTCGATACTAATAATCTTGGATACTAATAAATACGCTACACACGCAAACATACACAGACATAGATAATTTATCAAAATTGGGTGTATGAAGTGATGTTTGTTCTTTATTGTTACCTGTTTCGGTTTCAATGTAGACAGTCATAAACATTGTATTGGAAGTACACACGCACACACACACACACACACACACACACACACACACACTACACTATACATACGCAAGGATACATCAACAGATACATATAGATCCACACACAGACACACACACACTACACTATACATACGCAAGGATACATCAACAGATACATATACATACACGCACAGACACACAAGCACACGCGTGTGTATGTATGTGCGTATGTATGTTTGTGTGTGTACGGAAATACAAGAACCGACCGTGAAATCAGCGAGCACAAAGCTCATTTTCAGACGCCGCTGAACGGCTCGCTGCGCCGACATCTGAGACCGGCCTGCTGAAGCTGATGAATCAGCCGCAGCTTGAGCGTAATCGGCTTCAAATATCAGCTTGAGCCGGTCGCTGTGGTTGCTGTTGTCGCCACTAGGGGGCAGCACCAACTGCCACACGAACGATGTGTCCGTCATTTCGCTAACGATCTACACGCAAACAAAGACACGCACAAACAAATTGAATGAACAAATTAATGAATATATCACACGAAATTCCGCAAAAGCCCGGGATTTTCACTCGCGCATTGCATGCAATTAAGCATTGCAACCGCAACGCTTAAAATCCAGTAGAACGTTACGTGTCGCATAGAAAATAACTAAATAATTACAAAGTTAATCGATAGACAAACAACAAATGCAGATAAATCCATCCAAAAAAAGGAAAATTAAACCAACAACTCAAGAGACGAAAAACAATCAAGAAACACTTTGTCAAGATGAGCATGTTAGGCGCATCAAAGACCATTTCAATTTCACCAAAAACAGCCGGTTGAATGATTTCACAATGCTATTCGTATGAATGTAATACATGCAATGTAAATGTATAAATGCTATCTCTATCAATATTTCCCAGTGGATTTTTGAACTCGTTGGTGTGTATTGAACTCACAATAATATCGTAAGAACTAAGCATGCGCAAATTTGCGTTTTTTGGTATATTTCTTTTTCCCAACAAATTGTTCTCAATTCGTGTGTATGTATGTGTGTATGAATGTTTGTGTAGAATATATTCACCAAAACAAAAACAACCAGAAAATTATGAAACAAATCATAAAACATGAACAAACTAAGATGCCAAAAAATGTCCATCGAGCACAGCTCTTTGACGCACATGACACATATGTACACACGTCATGTGTGTGTGTGTGTGTGTGTGTGTGTGTTTGTGTGTGACCATTTGGTGGGCGCTGAGACGATCGTTGAAGGACAAAAGTTCAGTGCCTGCAGGCGACTCGTGCGACACACACAGACCAACGTTGCTCAACTGAATACAACACCATCGGCTGCCACACACGTGAACCTGCCCAGCGGCGACAATTATACACACGCGCAAAGCGACAAAACATAAATAAATAGTGTAAAAACATACATAAATAAGTCAGTGAATGAAAAAATAAGTGACAAAACATATATAAATATATAGTAAAAAATTAAATAGTTTATTATCATAAGTGTTGCTACGATCATTCAAATAATTTTCATAAGAAAGGCGTAAGTAAAAAACATATATATATATATATATATATATATATATATATATATATATATATATATATATATATATATATAATTTAAAAATATGGGTTCTAATATTGTGTAAATTAAGTGAATAATCAAACACTGCATTTCGTTATTTACATACTCAGATCACAAAACAACTATATACACACACAAGACACAGATACACAACACTGTGCTTGAGCTCACAGCGGGTGACCGACCTGCAAAAACTTGCGCGTGTCGGCCGTGTGTAGCTTATGTGTCACAGTGAATGGCATGTAGAATGTGACAGCGTGCTTCCACTGCACTTCCACCTTGTCAACGCCCACAATTTTCACCTGCCAAAAATAGACAAGCAAAAATAAAACACAACACACTCACGATATAAGTAAATAGAATGTGAATGAAATGCTAATCAAATGCGGGAATATTTATCTGGAATAATATATATTCAAGACAGAACGAAGTTAAATTGAAAAAAAGCCAAATAACGAACAGGTGTAACGAAAAAACTACGACTGGAGCGGGAATCGAACTCGGGTCATCCGCTCGAATTGCTACAACGCTCACAGCTACACCACACCACAAACACAGCTAATACAGCCACATAACCAGCTAGCTACCGTGTGTTCCACAGACGACTTGTCGAATGTCAGCTCGCTGAACAACGAAACCGCAATATTGGTTGATTGGCGAGGTAGTAGGCTTGGCACTGACACCCGCGCACGCGTAGCCCAACTGTTGTCTGAACACGAGGAAACGTCGGCCGCAGACTGGACGCTAAGACCGCCAGAACACACCAACTGCACACATCCTCCCTGATGGAATATTGCATACAACGTAGCTATATTATATTAGTATTTGCGATTCATGCGCTTCCGAAGTGGAAACTTATTAAGTGAATGAATCGAACACTCATTGAGAAGTGCGGCATTAATTAATGTTCATCACTTAATTATCAGGTGTTGTTTGTTCAGCTCGCGTGTAAATATTTTTCTTACGATTTCATTTTTGCGTTATATCTCATAATTTTATTGTTTTTGTGTGTGCAGTTCTGAACGCGTTAGACTGGAGACAAATACCCGGAGAATAAACACAAACAAAACGATTGTCTGCTCTGCGCCATGAACGACAACTTCTGAGAACTTCTCGATTCACTTGATAAGCACTTAGAAATACTTCCGAAGTACTTCTGAAGCTGAATCGAACATACCCTAAGTGTTTGACCATGAGCGTATATGTGTGTGTGTGTGTGTGTGTCCGTTGTAATATCAACAATTCCTGTACTAATAGTCAGTTGAATATGCCAACTAATTCACCAGATTACGAGAAGGGAACTTTTCAGTTAAAAGACGGCGGTTCAAACCCCGGCCTGGGATAGTTTATTTACATTTACACAGAGTATACTGGGAGTTATCGCTGCAGAAGGGCTAGCAGCGAGGCGTGACACATTGTCTCAACAGGCTGATAAAAGATGAAATAGAAATCAACAATCCACTTATGCGAAATAATCACATAAAACTAATCAATTTATTTTTTATTATCCCGAAAAATTAAACGTGTTCAATTATTCCCCAACACAGATTTGATGAATGAAAAATAGTTAAAAAAACTGATATGCACAAAAATATCAAAAATAAAACGCATAAAATACATTAATTAGGGACTGTGCCATATATGAAGTGTAATAAGACATTTGACAGCAGCTTGCCGACGTGGTAAATCTTACATCAGACAGTGGCATGGTGCCACACGTGACAATCAGCGACATCTGTTGAGCAATTCCAGAAACAAGCACATTTTCCGTGTTGACCAACTCCACCTGACACAACCACACAACAACACAAAAATAAATAACAAAAATGAACGAAAAAATATAAAAAAACAATAATTAAGTCAACCAACACATCTGGTACCAATAAACATGAACAATTAAGTGTGAAAATGCAAAAGAAGAAAAAAAGAACAGAGACACAACGCCACTGACACACAGTGAGAAAGTTGAACGTTCACCTTGAGCGGCTGAAACTTGACCGAGAATCGAACCGGCGTCCTCAACGGCACAACAAGCTGAACTGAATCAGTGACCAACGTCAGTTGAGACACCACGTAATCGCCCTCACAGTCAATCTACACACGCAAAAGCGGTAGCAAAACAACATCGGCAAAACAGGAACCACAATTAAACCTCAACAAACACGCAAATAATCACATACAGACACACACACATACGAACAGATAAAAAGACGTGAAAAACTAAATAAGCGATAAATAAGTTATAAGTGATAAATAACTAAATAAGCGAATGAAATAATAAGTGAACTAATAAGCTAATGAATTAACAATAAACACGACCAAGATGAATAGCAAAGTAAAAAATAATGAAACAAGATAGAATTAAGATTAAATAAAATAAACGACTAAAAATATCCAAATATCCTCTAGCGTTAATTCAAAATAAACTAGCGAAAATGTTCACCAAACTATAGGCAGAAAACATCTCAACTCACAGTTTCAAGAATACAACTGATGACGCCCAAAAAAGCCCTCAAGCGCTTTATTATACAAGTGCCTGTGTAAGTCTGTGTGTGTGTGTGTGTGTGTGTGTGTGTGTGTGTGTGTAAATGTGTCTATTTGTATGTATGTCAACATGTGTATGTGTCTGTGAGTGTGTGTCATTTACAGCGGTTTCCAGCTGTAGCCGATTAGTTCCTGGCACGACACGGATGTCGCTAGCGTCGCGGCCACACGCCGCCAGCCGATACGCCGGCGTAGTGTTGTCAGTGGTGGCGTGGCTGGTGGCGGACGACACGCCACCAGACACGCCACCACTGCTGGGCGGACACAATGGCACACTGCTCCTGCGCCTGACGTACAGACAACACAGCGGTCAAGCTAGAACGGTCATGGAGCCATTGGAGAAAAAAGAGCAACAATGGAAATATGCTGTGAAAATCTTGGCATATTTCTAAACGAGTATAAACAGAATACACACACATATATACACACAAACACAATTTTTAAATATCTGTTAGCGTTTGTTAAAATAGTTAGTACACACACACACCCAGACACTACATACAAGCACACACATATATACAAACACAAACACACACACACACACACTATATACAAGCACACACACACACACTCACGAACACACATACACTACATACAATCACACTCACAGACACACATACACCAATGCGGCCTGCACATAAGCTTACCATGAGGTCAAACATGAGGACCAAACCAAGCGAAATATGGGGCAATTCACTAAGTAAACATATAGTCTAGGGCAACTTGGCGAGGAAAACAAGGAAACAAACACAAACACACATACACGCACCTGAGAACTGTGGAGATGTTACGGCACACAAGGGCAGCGGAGTGCAGTGACTTATCACGCCGATACTCGAGACTGGTAGCGAATATAGGCGTGTCCAGCACACCAACATCGCCCACCACACTGACCAACACACAAACACACACACACAAATACAGATATACAACAGCGGCAAAAACAAGAAAATTGTCATGTGCTTAAAATTGAGTATGCTGGTAGGAGTTAACATTGGATTCGCTGTCAGTGATGCAAACACATGAATACTTAGCACGTGATGTTAAAAAGAATGTTCGAGGGTTTTCCAATTTATAACGAATGTATTGAAATCCACATTTTGCGTCGAGAACACGTGTGTGTGTGTGTGTATGTGTACACGGGTGTGTGTATGTGTGTTCAAGTTAAAAGATGCATTTCCAAAACAAACACAAAACCACGTTTCAAATATTGGCTATAAAATATATTAAATTATCAATGTTATAACTATAATAATTTACAATAATTACAATAAATTATATTAATATTAAACATAGTTATTAAATGATAAATATATTAGATTGACAATTCCTAACGAGATAAATCTTGCAGTTAGGCATGAACCAGATAACTAGCGTTCTGGTTCTAAAAGAGAGTTGAGTTTTGACTGTTGCACACTCATACACACATGCACACACTCACACACACACATATATACACACTGACACAAGTACGTGTGTGTGTATGTACGACTTACGAGTGGTGGTTGAGATCCGCGGCGGGGGCGGAACGATATACATCGACATAACACTGGCGTACATTAATACTGATACGTGACAAATTCTCCGTCTGATGATTACAACACACACACACACACATTACATTAAGACATTTATATCGCGCTTTTCACCCGAGGGTCTCAAAAGCGCTCACACACACACACACACACTCAAGCACAAGAGTCATACACATACACAATCACGAACACACACACTCACCTACATGCACACACACAAACACACACACAAAACAGACAAGTACATATACGCACAAACACAAACATACACTCACGTTCACAACACTCAAAAACACAAAAATACACACGCACACACACACACACAAATATATATATACAACGATAGACACAAATGCATATGATAAAATAGAAATATTGACTAATACTGAATACTTAATAATGTGTTATACAGTGAAAACCAACCAGATATAATTGTACCAAAAGAGTGTGTCTCAAATATGCCGGTGCGTGCGTATGTCTGTGTTTTTGTATGTGTGTGTGTGTGTGTGTGTGTGTGTGTGTGTGTGTGTGTGTTTGTTTTTGCGTGCGTGTGTGTGTGTGTGTTAGTACGTGTATTTGAGCGCAGACACACACACACACAAAGGCTTCAATTATGCATATTTTAAAATATATTTTACACACACACACACACACACACACACACAGAGAGAGAGAAGTAGACACGCACATAAAAGGACACAAACACACATATAAACATACAACACACACGCACACAAACACACAGACACACACACACACGCACATAAACACACACACACACACACATGCATCATATACATCATAGCACAAAAATTACCACTACATGCATAACCAAAGCTAAACAATGCATCATGATAACCAACATATGTGTACGTGTGTGTGTGTGTTACAATTGAGTTGAGCATATAAATAAATATTATGATCCAATTGTAATTAATTATCCTCACAAATATACTGTATTCTGATTGGTGACGTATTTCGGTAGTTTAGTCCACCCATCAGTACATCTATTGGAAGGAAATATCCATTTTGTTCAATATATTTTTACAATCCGATTATGAGTAAGTTCTGCTAACATTTAAGCCTGTTGACGTTTGTGTGTGTGTTCACCTATTTGTTTACCACAGGAGATGAGCTGTGCTATTTCACACACTATCCAGTCTTTCTTTAAATGCTCCTACGCCTTTAGCTCCTACAACATCCTCCCCTAACTGATTCCAGACATCAACACACACCTATATATGGGAAAACATACTTCTTAACATCTCTCAGAAATGTAGTCCTTTTCAGTTTGTTCAGTTGTGTGTGCGTGTGTGTTGCATACTTGAACGTTGAGGCGTGCCAGAACGGCGTATTTGGAGTTGGACGACGCCGGTTCAACAAGACTATGTTCAGAATACTCTGCGTGCGTCACAGCCACCACCGATGAAGTCTCCACTTTACACAGACCTTGTACACACACACACACACACATACATAAATACATCGACGCACACAAACCCATCACATACATACACACACACACACATATTACATTCTGATGACATTACGACACACAAACATACAATCATTGTCGTGAATAAAAAAGAAATAATACATTTTATGCTAGCGACGAACAGTAGGCTATCGAAATGAGACAAACACACACACACACTCTTAGTTTGTATTCATAGCTTAAACAAGTGTATGTATGGGAGAGATTGTAACATGTGCATATATACTCCATTGTCGTTTCATGTTACCGAAATGTACTGTGCATATACATGTTGTATGGCCGAGCATAGAATATGTATTTGTAGGTTTATGTGTTTGATAGTGGTCTGCACGTTTACGCACAAAAATTTTAAAAGTTAAAAATTTAAATTTATATATAAATCATAATTTATATATATATATATCATATATATATATCATAATTTATAAATAAAAATTTATTTAAATTTTTTAAAAGAGGGCCCAAGTGACAGCTACTACATGGGAAGAAGTCGAAGCTTATAAACAGACACAGGTGTGCCCCGTGCAGCTCGCTGCCACCGCAGAACCAACCCTCTCCACGCTATGGCGCCACAAGGACGGAAGACGTATTAGAGAAGGTCACCTCCCCAGAATGCATAAGACAACACATGACTGATATCTGGTACCATCATTTACTGCTGGGTGGACAGGATTATAGAATGTTGGATTATAGAATTTGCCCAATGAAATTCTCCTCCACCAGGTTCAGAACCACGGACCTCCCGCTTGTGAGGCGGGTTGTGCTACCACTACACCACGTAGTCCAACTTCAAATGTGCTGAAATGCAACAGTCTGGCAGCATTGAGTATATTGCCGTAGATAATTTGATCGTTCGCTATTACAAGTCGCCGCATGAATGACAAAACCAGACAGACTGACTGACACACTGCACCGTACAACACATATACACACATACCCACATACACATACACACACACACACACACACACACAGCTGATCAGAACTTGGGCGCCGGAGAGATGCCGTACAGATAGCGGTCCACATAATCGTAGCTAGTGATGAGACGACAAATGACACGCCTGGTTAGCTGATGTCTGGCCTGGCCGGGAATCTTGAGACGCCGCCAGCCGCGCTCGTAGGCGTGCTGGCGCGATGCCACACTGACCGCCGCCGCCGTCGTGCGAGCCGACTTGTCCTCGCTAGCTACCGACACGCGCATCTGACACAGCTGGCAAGTGGCGGCGTGGCGAGGCGCGTGCGGACGCCGCAGCTGACGCAGATCACGCCGCACCAGCGACGGAAGCGGGCCGTGACGGAACGCGTCGGGTACCAGCCGTTGACGTACGTCAACTGACGCACGGCCATCCGTCCTGTCGCTGACACTGTCGCTATCGGTCCCCACGCCAACGTTGTCTATACGACGTTGTTCATATAATTGTCCATCGACATGTTTGTCATGTAATTCTGCGGCATTCTTTACATGTTTGTCAGTGTTTACCAGCCAGCGGAAGCATGTGCCAGTGCTCGGATGATTACCGACGGAGGAATGACTGGAAGAGCTGTCGGACGGAGCGGCAACTTGACGGACGGTCTGGGTCTGACGTACGGCGGAAACCGTCCCGTCGGAAAGTGTCCCGGCGGAAAGTGTCCCGGCGGAAAGTGTCCCGGCGGAAATTGTCCCGGCGGAAAGTGTCCCGGCGGAAAGTGTCCCGGCGGAAAGTGTCCCGGCGGAAAGGTCGGTGTGCGGCTCAGACTGACTGCTTTGCGACTCTTGGTCATCAGATAAGGAACTAGACGTTTCGACCTCGCTAGAGCTCATTGCTGAATAGTTGAGTGGAAAGAGCTGGATTAGTTATATCAGCAGTTCAATGTGACCAATTAAAATACTTGGGGAAAAAAACCAAACGCCAAGAGGACTTAGAACATAAATTCGTACGTGGTGCGTATTTGGAAGTAATAAAAAGAATATATTTGAGAGTAGGAAATGTTTGTGAGAAATATGAAAAAACGACGCGGACAGACACGAAAACACGCGCTTATTGTTCACTGGTTAGTCCGTTGTAAAGTGCATTGAAATACGTGTGAAACGAAGTGCACTGCCCAAATTAATCGAATCATTCGCTTTTGTCGCTCGTTTTGATTGTAAAATCACAAAATCACACTGGAAAAATACAATGTCAAAATAGATACATGATACAAACGCATCATAATATGAAGTACAATTTGTATTTCTACACAAATTGACAATGAGTTTGATATTGAATTTAAGAGCCCAGTGCATAAAATTAAAGCGGAAGTAATTGATAAAATATTTAAGATACAAGCTAATAAAATGATAATAAATAAATAGTAATAATACTAATAATAATTCACTTGATTTCGTTTCGATTGTTTTCTCCTGCTCTGTTATTGCTCTTCTCTCTGTCTTTTGATGATCAAGATGCATGGGAATTGCAATAATATAATGGAAAGCGTTGACGCTCTTTCCGTCTAACTATATATATTGATTTTACCAATGAAAATAATAACGACACCAAATTACGATGCCAAATTAATACGCATATAAGTGGAAATACATATAGAGGTATTTGTACGCGCCCATATATATATAATTAATGATATTATTAATTACAAGTAAATTAAGTAACATGGGAAGAGTAAGAAAAAGAGAGTTCAAAAAAGAATTTTAGAGAGTTCGAAAACAAAATCATAAATAAATACCAATAAACAATTCGTCCAATACCACTGCATAATGTCACTACGCCCACACTGCTCAATAAATAACAACACTCAACAATAAACAAATATGTGATACAATAAATAACACCCAACAAAAAATATGCATAAATAAAATACATAATAATAAATAAGTGAATACACAAAATTAATTAATGAATATGAACTCATTGCATGAAAAAGCCAGGTTTTCATATGAAACCGCCAAACTCACCGTCAATTGACGATTCGAAGGTTGGAGATACATCTGTGACTGCTGAGGTCATCGACCCCATGTCACCGGTAATGGCCTCGGCCAAAAGGTCAATGAACTCTGACCTCGGGTCATGTCCCGAAGTCGCTGTTTGGTCGCATTCAATGAGAGCGATGCATGTCTGAATGTACCTAGCAGAGAAAACAGAAAACAAATACACAAACAGGAAATAGAACACACGCAATCGAATAGTCAGGACTTCCAAATATTCCAGCACTAATCCGCTGTGTGCGAAATAAAAATAAAAATTATAAGCCATCAAAATAATAATTTCAAGTTGAATTATCAATTAAAAATTGACACCTTTCTTCGAAATCTAATATTCATGCGAAACGGACGGATGGTTTAATTAACGGAGATGAAATGAAGATGTCAAAACAAACAGTCACGCATTACAAACAGTACAATATTTCAAATACAAATATAATGTACAAAACGAACGGCCCGCCCTGAATTCACGTACAACATATTGTGAAAGCATTGAAATGCTGCCGTAATACGATACATAATGTTGCCAGGTGGTTTGGTAACATTGATATCCACGGTGTTGCTGAGGCTACACGTTGCCTCTATGAGCGCAGTAACAATATCAACTCAGACGACAAGATATGGACACAGCGCAATAATTGATCCACAACACGACCCGGCGAAACAATCAACGTTAAATGCGATGCAGTCAATTGAGAAGATAACCAGAAATTCACAGCCGCCAGGAAGGAGGAAAAAGTCAGAAAAGACAGAAAGTCGGAGAGAAATGCGTAGTTCAATCAGAAGGTTGAAAATGAAAAGGACAATTTCAAATCGAACCACCGCCGCAAACGTCACAGCGCCAAATTATCATACGTCCAGTAAGCCTTCGATGTTGTCAATGTCAAATAGGATTCTGTCGAACATTATCGATACACGACGACCAATAACAACTTCACAGCCCAAATATTCGACACAGCGTCGCGTACGGCGCTCTCCTGCCGACAATCCGTACGATTACTACCGCGACATGGACTACTACCAGTACTACGACGTAGAGGAGCCTGACTACCACGACCGGCCGCACGACAAGAAGCGTCAACGACAAGACGCCGGCGTAGGCAGTCTAGATACGAGAACTCAGTTGTTAATAGTCGTCACTGTGATAGTTCTACTTGCCGTAGCTGCCTGCTGGTTCGTCTGCTGTTACCCGGCAGTGCGCATGTGCCGTTGGTACTGCACATACTGGTCGGCACTGGTCCGCATGGTCTGGGACACATGTCGAGGTCGCGACCCACGCTATCGCATGATGTCGGTCATGATGGACCAGCTCGGCTTCGCCATGCCGCCGTACAGCGAGTGGCGTGGCTGGATGGCAGCCTACGATCAAATGCTGCTGGAAATCGCAGAAGACCAGTGCGGCGGAGCCGGTGGTTTGACGCAAGCCGTCGGCGGACTGCGCGATGCGGTGACGTCGGCCAAACAGCGCGCCGAGCATATGACGGATCAGGCAGGGGTGCTACACGCGATAGCCGCCGGCGTGGGCGACGGACTGTGGGATGCGGCCGCCGGAGCGTCCATGCCAATAGGCGGCACCATGTTCTAGCCAGGCGTCAAGTAAGCCCGTACAGTGCGCCCAATGGACATGCACTATACACATGCATTGTATCCGAGTGTCTAGCATGAACAAATTCCACCAAATATACCAAAAACAACATGCGAAACACGCTGTGAAATTGTTCTAAATCGTAAAAAGGAAGTTTTCCATAAAGCGTGATAATGTAAATTGTAAATTTCCAGTATAAAAAAACGCCGGCATATTTTCCATGCGTCCCATTTAGAAGTGGAAGCTCTCCAGGTACAACATATCATGCATCGCACACACGCACACAAAGGTAGAAACACGACCAAACTACGCTGACACAACACACTCCCATAACCTGACATCCCCCAACAAACACCACAAATACACACACACACACCCACCCACACACACGCACACAAACACACACATTACATTAAGACATATATATCGCGCTAAGCATACACGCACATACAAACTCAAACACAAAAACAAACATAAATACAAACGTATAAATATTGTAGGAAATATATAAATATAGCGCACACGGAGGCAGGTGCAGATATAAGCGACAATATATCAAACTAGAGTACAAATATAAAGAAAACATACAGATAGCATAAATAATATGATCATAAAAATGAGAATAATGCATAAGACAGAAAAATGCATGTGAACACACACACACACACACACACACACACAAACTGGATAAAGCTGGATATTGACAAGGAGACAGCTTGACAGCTCGAGCTTAGCTCATTGCCTGTAGCTACAAATATGTGAGTACACTCATGCATGCGTCACCTGTTCAATTCGCCGGTGCGGCGATAACAGAGCAACAGTCGCCGGCCGCACTGCTCGGCCAGAGGCAGCCAGCCCTCGCGACGACACGCCGCCATCGCGTCGGCCAGCAACGATGCCGCATGCGCCGCTCGATCGAGCCGCAGCTGAAACTCAGCCAGCTGACAGCCGATGGCGCGCGCCTGCCGCAGCCGGCCCGTGTGCTTGAACGTGCCGGTCGCCAGCTCCGTCAGCTCGACGTACAGCGCGCACAGCTGCCGGCTACTGGACAGAGCGCGTGCAAGTCGGCCGTCTCCGCCGCCGTCTCCGCTGCCTGAGGAAAGAGTCACGGCCACGTGAAGCTGCTGAGAGGAGGGGCCCGTGGACGGGGTGGTGTTTGTGTGGTGTTGGCTCGTTGCCGGGTTGTCAATGTCAGCGATAGGCTCCGGTAAAAGACCGCACAATTCGCCCACACGGTACAACTGGACACATACACACACACACACACACACACACACAAATATAACACACACACACATATTGTCTTAAATGTACATATATATCATGTGCGTCAAAGAGCTGTGTTCGATTGGCATTTTTTACCATGTTAGTATATTCGAGATTTGTATATATTGTTTCATGATTTTCTTGTTGGTTTTATATTTGAATATATTCCAAGCAAACAAACGCACGTATGATTTCATCGCAGCTTTCATTGTTTGAACACCTGAAGGACGCAGACACACACATACACACACACACACATACACACACACACACACACAGGCACATACGCGGCCAAAACTATACACATACACATACAGCCAACACATACAGACACGGCCATAGAAACAACCGGCGTGCTGGGGTCCACATTCGACGACCCTATCAAGACCCTCGGTCGATGAATTTTAAGAGCGCTCTGGAGGGCCGCGCGAGATGGCCTGTTAAATATTATCAATTGTGTAAGTGATTGTAAATACATTTGTGCGTGTAAAAAAACACACACACACACGGCCAACACACACACATATATACGCACATACACCTATGCACACATGGAAGGCTAAAACATATAACGCATCAAGCAGTGGCGGACCCAGTGAACAATTCAGGGGGGGGGGGGCTGAATTATGTATGTGTGACTAGGTAGCGTGTGAAGGTCATGACTTGGGGCATTTTTTCAATGATATATACACACATTTACACACGCACAATAATGTGCGAATATGATTTGCGATAATGCTTATATCAACAAATTCTACACAAATATATATTTTTTAACATATTATAGTAAAACTCTTGGTTATGAGAAGTTGATGGAAACATATCGGTGGGGGGGGGTCTTCAGCCCAGAGCCCCCCTCTGGATCCGCCAGTGGCATCAAGTGTTGCTAAGCATTGTGGCAGTTGAAAAGTTAAGCCAGTGTCTTACAGCTGTGACTTATAGTGTGCGCATTAATAAGTGATATAATTCCAATGCTAACAATTCAGCGTATATTTCATCACTGAGGTGTGTTCTCTCCTACTAGTAATACTACAGCAAAATAACATTGAAAACTGCAGAACTGGACAATTTCAAAGTAAATTCGCCACACTTGAATATTCTCTATATGACGTTTCTTTTGATTCCATTGGACTCAGAATCCTTCAAAAGCGTATAAAAAAAACGTGTATGTATGTGTGTGTGTGTGTTTTTGTGTGTGTGTGTGTGTGTGTGTTCACCTTACTGTGTACCAAGCTATTATTGGGACCAGATACTGTTGTTTGTACATAAATAAAAATAGAACAAAATAAACCTGAATTTCGAGCAGTTGGACAAAAATGAGCAAGACGAAAATTTCACACCAACCTGGCAGCGTGCCAGATCGTACAGTGTAGCCATATGCACCGTAGGCTCTGGCTGGTGTGCATTACACGCGTCTATAACGTTCATACATGTGTTGAACGCCCAACACTGCACACCACCTGTAAACAAACAAACAAACAAACAAACACACACACACACACACAAAGACAAACACACACACATTATTTGCGTGGCATCAGAGGTTTTGTACTGAAAAACCCCGTACACCCGGTTAGCACCAAGGTTATATACCTCTAAGTCGGTGGTTGTTAACCGCGGGTGTTTGCACCCCTAGAAGGTGCGAGACTAGTTCCTAATGGGTGCGAAGAATCCTGTGGAAATTTAGGAAATATATTATTTCACCTATGCTTTGTATATTTTCCTAAAAACTTGTTTTCTTACAGACACGTTAACCTGTGTCAGTAAATATAGAATAAAACAGTTTTCTTATTACGTCGTTTGTACTTTTATATTTTTCATATAGCTATACACTAGCATAGCATACCACAAACTGTCATGCGCCATACACTATCACCATACCATACACGACCACATTGCAACACACCAGGCGGAATGTCGACGCTGCAATGTTGCAAGTGTTGCAGAGACGTTAGTAGCATGGCGCCGGCACGTGAGGCCAGCTCATTGTGGCGCTGTGCCTGTCTTAACAGTGCACACTGTCGGGCGAATATGTAGTTGCTGTACAGACAGACAGACAGACAGACACACACACAATTACATTGACATATATATATCGCGCTTTTCACACGAGGGTCTCAAAAGCGCTAACACACACACACACACACACGCACACGCACACACTCAAGCACAAGAGTCGCACACATTGTACAAGTACACAAGTAAACAATCACATACACACTGACACAAACACAAAATAGACAGTCACACAAACACATACACACACAAACACATATTTGCATACGCACATACACAAAAATACAACCACACACACATATATACATATTGAACACGAAGCATTGAGCCGTAAATTCAAACATACAGACACAAAGACAACACATACAACATATATACATTACATTACATTAAGACATTTATATCGCGCTTTTCACCCGAGGGTCTCAAAAGCGCTCACACACACACACACACACACACACACACACACACACACACACACACACACACACACACTCAAGCACAAGAGTCATACACATACACAATCACGAACACACACTCACCTACATACATACACACACATACACACACACAAAAGAGACAAGTACATATACGCACAAACATAAACATACACTCACGTTTACATACTCAAAAACACAAAAATACACACGCACATACATATTGAATAAGATAGCACAGCAGACATACAGCACAGAAGACAACACAACATACAACACATTAAGACAACACAGTAGGCATACAGAAACACACACACACACACACGCACACACACACACACACAATACATTGAATTGAGTAGATATTGAAATAGCGCCCATTACAAATGAAGCACCATTATATAGGAGGTTGGAGTTTGACAGAATGAAGTGACGAGCAGCCCCTCGGTATCCATTAAGCCGACTACTACTTTTATGCACCACTTCTACGACAAAATGTTGATACCAAGCGTTAGCAGTGGCGGCGCCAAGGAAAACAATGTCGGGGGCTTGATGAAACATGAGAAACTACATTCGAAATGTTCAGTGAGGATATTATTTCGGTGAGAAGGAGAGCTCAAGAGGGGGGGGGGCTCGGCCTATTTTGTGAGGGCTTCAACCCCTACAACCCCCCCCCCCCCCTGGCACACTCGCTGGCTAAATTTGGCGCGCACCGAAAGTCGAAGTAGGAAACGTCGTTGTCGACGATTTGTCGGCGCACATCGTCGAGCCACGAGTCGTCCGTCAAACACACGGCAGGCCATTGAACCACTGGACGGCTGAACGCAGCCATCACACCGTCTGTCCCCACACACACAGACACACACACACATACAATAAGTGAAAGAATAAGTGAGCGTTCAGGGGAGCCGCGAGAGACGGCCTGGCTTCGGCAGCGAATAAGCCTGGCCGTCATTCGTGGCAACGCCGCCTCCATTGTATTATAGTGTTATTAATATGTGTACACGTTTGTAAATAAATTTGTTTGTGCACACACACATACACACACACAAACACACACACATACACAATGACTCAATCAACGACACTTGCCATTCACATAGATTTAAATTAATACACATTTTAATAATTGTAAATTTAAAATTTTTGATTATATACATTTAAATAGTATATATTACATATTGCAATGAGCAGTAGCAGACACCATGGCAGACATCATGATAGAACATTGCACAAATGACACACTCAACTCAGACGTCACCACAATAGTGAGTGCACTACTAGGACCTGTGCAACAGCCCCCTCACAGTGCCGTGGCTTTGCTCAAGAGCGCAAGGATGTTGCAGAAATTTCAACAACAAAAAACATTAATTAATAAATAAATAGTGTGAGTGATAGTGAGTTGTACCAGTAGCGGTGGTAATCACATCTGTCAGCAGCGTATCTAGTCGGTCGTAGAGCACGAGATACTCGACGGCAGGCACCGCCAGCTGTTGCAACGTAATTGCCAGTTCTTCGAGCAACAAACAGTGACGAGTGACACTCCACCCGGCCGTCGCACGAGCATCGCCTATGACCACAACACAAACACAAGTGTACAACAACGATAGTGATATATGTATATAATCACGGCATGCCGTTCCATTTTTCAAACCTTCACCCGTTTTTAAACCTTGTTCGCATACCCCTTTGGGGGTATGCGAACAAAAGACCGGGGGTATTAGAATATATTTCTGGCTACTGGTATCGGTATTATCAACGATGAGTAATACAATTATTAAGGAGTATGTTATTTCCTAGCAATCCGTATCTGAAGTGCAGTGAAATCAAGTGATTAAGATACTCGTGGATCTGGAAGACAAATGATAGATGAGAGGATTGGTGATAATTATTTGAACAGTCAAGTAAAGGGGGTATGCCGCCATATTCGACAATCTATCGGGGGTATGGAGCCATCAACAAGTTAAGAACCGCTGAATTAGAATGTGCCGCCCTATTTTTCCACCAGCTGATCACAATTTTGAGAAAATACCGTAGAGTTTATGGGTGAAAGGGAGCCAGGTAACGCATCTACGCAACTATTCAAGAAAAGACACAAATACTCAACTGTAAAATAGACTGCGGTACGCAAGTGACCAAAACAAATCCACTGCGAGAAATTGCGCTTGCGATAGAATCTCGAGAAACAGACCGAGACAATTGAAAACAGACGCGAAAACTAGAAAGACAGAGTGTGTGCGCGCTATAGCTAGACGGAGAAAGAGTGGCGGCGGCGGCGGCGGCTGACTGTGAGCTTGTAGGCTGGTCTGGAAGCGAGAGAGCGCACGCGCAACTCCAGCCAGTAACAGCTGACGCAGCCGAGCGATGAGCGCCTGCAGCGAATCGGCAGAGCGGGCGTCAGCTCGCACAGGATCCGCAAGAGAAATACACCTGAAATATCCACCCCCCCCCACACACAAACAAACACACACATACACATACACACATATCTGTAGACAACACATACACACATACACAAAAACACATAAACACACACATACACACATAAACACACACATACACATAAACACATCACACACACACACATAAACATCTGTAAACACACACATACACACACATAAACAAACACACACATATGTAGGTCGATACTCAGAGCAAAAGTTTGATGTTCGTCAAATGATCTAAATACCAGTGTTATGCTCAAGTGTTGATTCGACCTGATAAGTCATGTGGTTTATATAGCTATTGAGAATTCCTGTTGGTCAAAAAGCGCCGGCTTAACGAAATGTTTCTGCTCGCTGAATTACTTTTCTGCTTTCGTACCGTGCTGTGTATTGAGGACAATAAACTATAAACTGCACACACACACACATACACACATACACATGCCGTTATGAACAGGTTACGATTTCTCGCACAAACAGACCGACAGACAGACACGCATATACACAAACAGATGGACAAACACACACATACACATATAGACAGTCACACATTCACACAGAGAGATACACATATAGACATACAGACACACATGCACAAAGACAAACAGACAGACACACCTGCACACAGACAGACACACAGGGAGATACACATATAGACATACGGACACACATGCACAAAGACAAACAGACAGACACATATGCACACAGACATATGGACAGACACACATACACACAGACAGACGGACCAACAAACTGTGCTATGCTATCCGTTCGTCCAATAGTCATGGCACGACCAACCGTTGCCTTATTGGTCTGTTTTTGCTTTCTAAATTGCGCGGCAATAAACTTGAATGTAGAAATTCCCCGGCAGACCGACGGATATAATTTTTCGCTAGGAATCTTTTCGCATTGGGCATGTACATGTAAATGATGATCAAGTCTCTCCTGTAAATGATGATCAAGCCCCGTTCTCTCCTGTCTGCCAATGTTGGTAGGCACACTTGTGGTAATCCTTCTGCATAGCTATGTCTCTCAAAACTGTTTATTGCTTCAGAGCAGCGGTTCTTAACCGGGGGTGAGAGGATTTATGTTTAAAATAAATTATATTTTCAACATGTGCATTATATTTTTCCTGAAAAACGTAGTTTTGCTTAATCCGTTCAAAGTAGTTGAATCAACGAACACTAAATAAAAAGTTTCGTTATTACGTCGTTTGTATTTTAATATTTTCGTATATCTATCAAGAATACAGGGGGTGCGATTTCTGACTGCTGATTCGAAAATAAGGTGCGAACACTCACAAAGGTTGAGAACCACTGGTCTAATGCTTTTGTGCGCAAAAAAAAACGGAATAGACAGACAGACACACAAACACAGATTCTGAGACACACATGCACACGGAGAGAGAGAGACAGACAGACAAACATACACGCACCTGTCGCCGTGTTTGGCCTGTACGTCGTGTTTGACGCGGTCGTACAGCGAGCCGGTGGCGCGCGCCAGAAGTTTGTTAGTTTTGGCGCGCACACAGCCCGTTTCCACGACGACCACCAGCCAATCGGCGACGCCGTGTTGTTTGAGAGTTTCGCGCCAGCACAGCAAAGGCTCGCGCCCCGTCTGCTTATAGCTGTCCATATCCTGTAGGTCAGAGGTTCCCAAACTTTAACATGCTAAGGACCCCCAGATATTTAAGTCACATCCGAGGACCCCCAGCCAATCAGAAGTTACTATTACCATACCAAGGTACCCATTATATGATTACAATGCAGTAAATTTACTATTTGCATATTCCTACACGAAGAAAGTCTTAAAATAAACATTTGAAATATTTTCAATTTTTTTTATCGTTCTAAATTCAATACAAAGTAAATTAGGTAGAGACAGCCACAGTAGATAGATAATTACAGCATGAACTGTCACCACAGATAACCAAAAAAACGAAATACCTTCATAAAAAAGTCCAGAATTTAACACAAAAGCTATCAAACATATCTTGTTCAGTGGGCTGGATGAGCTTGATGGTTCCTACATAGTTGATCAATGCGGGGTTTGATGTCACCAAAGTGAAAGAAAACAGGTACCTTCTATCCTCTCTCCTAAGGTTGGCGGGAGAAGTAGCGGACCCCCTAGGACCTTCTCAGGGACCCCCACGTGTCCGGGGACCCCAGTTTGTGAACCTCTGCTGTAGGTGACGTGCGGCTGATTCAGTTCAGTGGTTGTCAAACATTTTTGCCCAAGATGCACGTGTTGATGCAGTGAATACTACAGCAACTTTTTGATTGCAAATTTTTGCGTTGTGGCAATTAGATTGAAATTGTATTGAAAAACTCACACACACACATAAGCATATGGTTTTCATGTGTCTAAAATGAAATATAATCTAATGAAATGCGTAAAAAATTAGCAATAACTATATACAGTGTATACTGAATACACTGTATAAACTGTCAATTTACGTTGTTAATTTGGAAAAATTACGAGAAAAAAGTGGCTTTCAAGTTATTTATTAGGCACATTAGTTAATACTATTATTAGGATTATTGGTGAAAATTAATCGGACATTAGTGGAGAATTATTGGGGACGTAGACGAATAAAAGGCGTGTGATTTGAGATTTTTCCTAGAGTGAGACGGCAAATGGAAAGATTAAATGAGACGTGTAGGGGAATATATTGCACCCCAGCGGTCAGGGGATAAGAATACAGCCGCCGTACCCGCTGCGTGTCGTGTAAGAGGCGACTAAAAGCGGACCCTCTGCTTCTTCCCTCCCTGTAATGTCACACCAAGGGGAGGAGAGATAATCCAACAGGGTTGGCACCCCCCTCCCCCTTGGATTACTGCAGCTGTCTTCTTTCCTATCCCGTCTACCCGAATTAAAAACAAAGGATTATATTGTTGGACATTATTTCAACAGGACAGGCGCGCACCGTAGCGTCCATCCAATATGTGTGAAGGCATTCGCAACGCTTCAGACTATCCTCCAGACGTCGGCCCGTGTTATCTACAGCGTCGGCATCGACAGAGGCCTCGTCGGCACCGACGATTCGTGCTGGATCGAACGGCTCGAACGTAGCGTCGAGTGTGACCAGAATTGGAGTCTGGTCTTGGCCGCGCCGCCATTGTATCTGCTCCTGAGGTATGCTGTGCACCAGGCCGTTCTGTAGCTGCCGAAAAACATGTTCGTCGCCCGCGTCTGACACGCACGCACACACAAACATACATACACACATACATACACGCAAGCAAAAACTAATTTTTTGCCTATTGTTGGGAATAAAATTTGAGCCAAAACACCGCCTCTAATTGCGAATAACACAGTCCTAAAAGGCTTATAACGATAGCACAGCAGCAGCTTCAAGCTATTCTCAATTTAGTCCTATGCATTTTGAGTACACTGTGCTGCGTCGTGAACTGCACGAAAAAGAACCGCCTAGCCCGGACGTACTCGCTGCAACCGCGCGCGATAGAGCCAGCCTGCGCCGCGAATATTCGGTGTCTTCACCCGGACGCTGCCCGTAACGTACGGGCTCTCACAATGCACACGTTTAGATAACTTTATAAAAAGTAATCATTACGCATTTGAACGTATTAATGGAGAAGTATCCAGTATTCGATAAGTATCCAGTATTCGAGAAGTTCACAAGTATTGCACAGGCAAAACTCCACGGCCCTGGTTGGCACACTATAAGTTTGGCCGCCACACACACCGGTTATCTGGCAGTCATGACCAGCACACAGAAAACTGCACGTCTGTGCGCACAAGAAGCCAGCCAAGCGGCAAACGGACTACATCATCACAATCAGTGTGTGTATTTGGTATATCGCCAATCTACACCAGTTAGTCAGAAGCACAGAATCATGTTGGACAATAAACTTACATGTAATCACCGGCTTTCGCTCGATATCCATACTGATAAATATACATCCAGCTGATAACACCGCAACACACCGAAGCGCGACACTACATAAACAAACAGCTTTCAAAACGTAGGCATTTCAGCCGCATCTACCAATTTTCGTCTCGATGATATTATCAACAGTTGGTTTTGTAGAGTGAATTTCTCTGGTCATATTTGAGCGAAAGGACGCCTGCTTACATGATACATGACATGACATATAGATACATGCAGCTGACGTTTACCTACCACATACCTATAAATAATTACCTAATCTGAATACAAGTTATGAATAGCACATCTGTTCAAATCCTATATGAAGCTTATAACCTAAAAATAATGTGTAAAATTACCATTTAGAAATTTTAAATGAGTACAAATGGAGATAATTTTACCTAAGTTGTTTCTATAGTTACAATACTTTCTAATGTGGCAGCACTGGGAAAATTTGAATTGTGTGGCGCACTGGTTTGACGAGGAGTTGATTTCACGGGTTGCGTGTTTTCTTTGCTTATTTGTTTTCATTGGTGCAAATTTGTGCTCTCGGTGAGTCGGAACTTTGATGTATACTATTTTCAGAGGTGGACATGCTAACCGTTTTTGTGTTCTGGTTCCATACACTAATCCTCACCGTTTTTGTGCTCCGAACCTGTATTTCGAATGTTTGTTCGCGAAACATGCATCGTTTACCCTTCTGTCTTTTGATATATTCTGCAGCCAACGATCACTGATTCACAAGACTTGTACACCGCTCCTATCGCACCCACTCTGTTACACGTACCGACCTGTTGGTGCCATGTATGACTGGCTTGGCATGTTGATGCGTGTTATTGTTCGGCAGTGATAATACCATTGGACGGCATGACGGGACGCATCCCAGTGCGCGTGGCCGTGCGTATTCGACCACTGAACACCAAGGAGCTCACTGACGGCTCGCAAAACTGCCTGGCCGTCACTCCTGATGAACCACAGGTGCCTCGGCAACATATTCATTGATAATTTGTGGATTTTTATACATTTATACTTGTTTTTCTGTTCAGTTTCGGCTAATGTCATCTATTTCATTCCCTTCTCGTTGGCAGATTTTCATGCAAACAGTTCAGGCTTACATATGACGTCTATGTGTGTGTGTGTATTTGTGTCTGTGTGTGTGTTGTGTTGGTATAGCTAAATATTGTATTTTCACATGAGGTTGTTAATTGGTTGCAATTGTTTTTACCAGTTTTTCTCATGTTCGTTGCCAGTATTCGGTTCGGTTTTGTTGAAATTCTTCATTAGACGGTCAATGTTTTGTGTTGTTTTCAAGTCAGCTGACTCCATCTTCAGTGTATGCATGTGTATGCATGTATATGTGCGTGTATAGACATGTTTATATATATGCTTGTGTGTTTAACTAGCTGTACTACAGAATATAAGCTAGGCTCAAACTGTCCTGCTTCCGTTCCAAAAACTATCTAGTCTTTTTTAGACTTATTTTTTCCGTGTATGTGTGTGTGCGTGCTTAATTAGTTGTAGTACAGAATATGAACCGGGCTTAAACTATCTTGCCTCTATTTCATCTATCTAGTCTTTTTATCTGGTCTTTTTTATCTAGTCTTTTAACCTATATATACTATGTGCATGTATGCGTGTGTGTGTGTGTGCTTGACTAGTAATACAGAATATGAGCTAGGCGTAAACTTTCCTGTCTCATTTCCATCTGTCTAGTCTTGTCATCTAGTCTTTTTACCTAGTCTTTTTATCTAGTCTTTTTTACTTATCAACACTGTATGCTTGATGTCAGATTGTGTTGACTGGTACCAGTAAGGCGTTCACGTACGACCACGTGTTCCAGCCGACCTCCGCACAGCAGGACATTTTCACGACGGCTGTTCAGCCTATGCTGGCGAACCTTTTCATTGGTCAGTGGGCGCTTGACCTTTTGTGCTGTTGCTGTTGGCCAAACAGTACCGAACTATTGTGAAACAAAATAACCCAATGTGTTGTGTACGAAGCTCAGTGTATATGTGTGTGTGTGTGTGCTTCTGTATGTATGTATGTGTCCTTCTGTATGTGTGTGTGCATCTGTATGTGTGTGTGTGTGTGCATCTGTATGTGTGTGTATGCTTCTGTGTGTTTGTGTGTGTGTGTGTGCTTCTGTGTATTTGTGTGTGTATTTGTGCCTCTCTGTGTGCGTGTGTTTGTGTGTGTGTGTGATTCTGTATGTATGTGTGTGTGCCTCTGTATTTGCGTGTGTATGTATGTATATATGCAGATTAGAGTTGAATCATCCATGTATTCACAGAGTTTATGTATGTATGTCTGGGTGTATATATGAGTATCTGTATGTGTGTATCTGTGTATGGAACATAGATTAATATAATTCGTACCTGTACAGAAAATGTGTATGTGCGCTTGTATATATGTGTGTGTGTGTGTGTCCGAGTGCAGGGTACAATGTGACCGTTTTGGCCTACGGCCAAACAAGCAGCGGAAAAACCTACACGATGGGCACCAGTGACGTCACCGATGACGTCATCGACAAGAGTGACGTCACTAGTGGCGTCATTCCACGTGCCATGCTCGAGCTGTTTTCGTTGGCTGAAAAACAGCGCAAGTCGGGCGCAGACGCCGTCATTTCCATATCGTTCATTGAAGTGAGTGTGTTTACACTGGCGGACCCAGACGGGGGGCTCAGGGGCTTGAACCCCCCCCCCCCCCTCCCCAAATGTTTCCATCAACTCCTCATAGCCAAGAGAATCACTACAAGAGGCCAAGAAGAAATATTTTTTTCTGTATAATTTGTTGATATAAGCATTATCGCAAAGACGTTGCATAATGATGCATGTATATGACTGATCGCCTCCAGGATTCAGCCCCTCCCCCCAAAAAAAATAGCTATCTTTATCCGCCACTGTATGTTCATAGACTATAGTTTATTGTCGACAACAGACACAAAATCAAAATGAAAGCATGAACACAAGTACAGTAGCGCAATATTCATCGAGCTTATGCTCTTAGGCGCATCTAATTAAAAGTAACATTGACTGATTATATGGAGACCGTCGTTGTATATGTGTGATTGTGTGTGTGCTATATGCTAATGTGTTTTTGAATTAATATTGGTCAGAATGTTTTTTGAATGTATATGTGTGAGAATGTGTTTTTGGATGTTCGTGTATGCGAATGTATGTGTGTCAGAATGTCTTTTTGAATGTATATGTGTGAGAATGTCTTTTTGAATGTTCGTGTATGCGAATGTATGTGTGTCAGAATGTCTTTTTGAATGTAAATGTGTGAGAATGTCTTTTTGAATGTATTTCTGTGTGAGAATGTGTATTTGAATGTATATGTGTGAGAATGTGTGTGAAAGAATGTGTATGTATATATGTATGAGAATGTATTTGTCAATGTATGTGTATGTATGCGTGTTCGGTCGACGCTACAGATCTATAAAGAGCAGCTGTTTGACCTGTTATGCGGCCGGTCGCGCGACGCCAGCATGATCGAGCTGCGCGAGGACGCCGCCGGACGCACCTGCTTGCCGGGCGTCAGTCGCCGGCGCGTCGATTCGCCGCACGCCGCGCTACAGTGCTTGACAGACGGCGGGCGACAGCGAGCCACAGCAGCCACCGCCATGAACAGTACGTCGTCGCGCAGTCATGCCGTCTTAACCGTGCATGTGGAAACGACGGGCGCACTCAACACTGAAGACAATACTGGCGGTGGGGGTGTGACGCAAGCGCAGTTGCATCTTGTCGATTTGGCAGGCTCGGAACGTGTCAAGAAAACACTGGTGATTGTATGACACATTGGCACACACACACACACACACACATACACACACACACACACACACACACACACACACACACACACACACACACACATGAAGACACACTCATGAAAGAGTGGCTGGAATCGTTTTAGTTTTTTTTTTAATATCATTGTTATTGTTTTCTTGTTTAGCGATTATTGTACTGACATGCCTATTGAAGGATTGATATACACCAATAAACATGCATACGTAGATACTTGTGTGTATACATACATATACTTGTGTGTTTCACTTGATAGGCGAGCGGAGACCGGCTGCGTGAGGGAATCAACATAAACCGCGGCCTGCTGTGTCTGGGCAACGTGATATCTGCACTGTGTGAGGCCAAGTCTGCCAAGCATATTCCCTACCGCGACAGCAAACTGACGCGTCTATTGCAGGGTAACTGTGGCCTTTCGCATAGACATAACTTGGCTACCTAAGCCAACTAGAAATACTCCGTGTAAACAGGAGAACTTCAAAGAAAAAAACGCACATTATCAAATAAGAGTAGAAAGAAAATCTAACGGAATAGAGGAGCATGTTTAATCAAACATCATTCGACACTCTACTTAGATCTCGAACGCCAATACACTTGTCTTAACTTCAATGTGTGTGTGTGTTTGTTTGTGTGTGTGTGATGTGTGTTTGTGTGTGTGTGTGTCTGCTGTGCGTGCATGTGTGATGTGTGTGTGTGTGTGTCTGCTGTGCGTGCATGTGTGCGTATGTGCGTATGTGTGTGTCTGCTGTGCGTGCATGTGCATGTGTGATATGTGTGTGTGGATGGATGGAGTAGATTCGCTGGGCGGTAATTCGCACACGCTGATGATTGCGTGCATGTGTGATGTGTGTGTGTGTGTGTGTGGATGGATGGAGTAGATTCGCTGGGCGGTAATTCGCACACGCTGATGATTGCGTGTGTGTCGCCGTCCGACTGCAACCTGGAAGAAACTGTCAGTACACTGCGCTACGCCGACCGCGCGCGCAAGATCAAAAACAAGCCAGTGGTGAATCGCGACGTGCATTCAGAGGTTCTAGAGCTGCGCAGACAGGTGCTTACAATCACACCGATAGTATATTAATATTTATTTATTATTTACTTTTCGGACAGTCTCTTTCTCTCTCTCTCTGCATCTTTTGGGCGCTTTCGGTACATGGGGCCACTGCAGGGTGGTAATATAGTGCTTGCACTCTTCCCCCATGCTACTGGATTTGCCTGTAATTAATAATAATACCGCTCTGCTCCTGGCTTGGTTCTGCTTATGTCTGCTTTTGTTTGGATTTTGATCTGTTTCGGGGTGTTTTGTACTATTGTCTGTTTTGCTTAAATTTCTATATATGGGCGTATTTGTGTATGTGTGTGTTTTCGTGTGTGTTTGTGTGTAATTTGTTATTTATTCTAATTCATTGTCACGTAATAATACACACACACAGTAACAACATACACAATAAACAATTTAATTCAGTCAGGGACCTGTGGAACAACCCGGTCACAGTGCCGGGTTTTCCTCAAGAGCTCCAGGTTGCTCGATACGAAGATACGAGATATACGAAAATATTTAAATACAAACGAAGTAATAACAACACTTTTTATTCAATATTCATTCATACAACTCCTTTAAGAGGATTAAGCAAAACTACGGTTTTCAGTGAAAATATAATGCATATGTTAAACATATAATATCTTTAAGAAAGATTACAGGATTCCTCGCACTCCGGTGTGTATGTGTGTGTGTGTGTGTGTGTGTGTGTTTTCCTTCTAGACATTGTCACTATAATCGCTGTCTATCTATCTTAGGACCCCGTCTTTACAATAAGCTCTCCCCAACACTGCGTTCTATCACTTCTATTCCTCTTTTGAAAAAACACTCTGAGAAATTTTCTCTTGTTGAAGTCCTATTATATCTTAGATAACATTGTGTACACTAGCGATGAATATAAGGTGTGATTTTCTCTCTGCTCTCTCCCTCTCCATCTTTTACCTTGTGAATGCATGCATTTGTGTTAATGTGTGTGTGTGTTTGTATGTGTGTGTGTGTGTGTGTGTGTGTGTGTGTGCAGCGCCTTAGAGACCCTCTAGGTGTAGGGCGCTATATAAATTTTTACATAAAGCAATGTAACATGTGTGTATGTGTGTGTGTAGGTTCGCGAGTTGCAGAGCTTGATGTCGAGTGGACAGACAGCGAGTGCTAGCAATGCCAGAGACACCACTACCACTATCACCACTACCACCGCTGTCGTCAATGATGAATGCCGCAGCGGCGCCGGCTTCCGTCACCACACGGCGCTGCGTGAAGAAATAGTCGAGCTCAGACGCAATCTGCAGGTGTGATGTCACCGCCACTGGGACGGGGGATTCGATTGAATTGAGGGAGACCAATTATACATGTGTAGATTTAGACGTAGATATTGCCTAGATTCGGTAGAGTTTTTGTTAAGCGCGCAACTACGTGTCATTCTGAATGTTTTTCCTGCCGTTCTCTTCTTTCTTTCAATATAGGAACGTTGGCCCTTAACCCTCTCTCTGTGTGCTGTAGACTTTGAATGTTCGGGATCTATTTTGGTTTCGCTCTTTCTGTGTGTGTGTGTGTGTGTGTGTGTGTGTGTGTGTGTGTGTTTGTGTGTGAGCGCTTTTGAGACCTTCTTGGTGAAAAGCGCGATATGCATGTCTTAACATAATGCAATGTGTGTGTGTGTGTGTAGGAGGCGTTGTGTGAGCAGGTTGCTCTCACTGAGAAACTGGAAGTGGCTGAGTGCGCGTGCGACGACCAGCGCGCCCAACTGGCAACCCTGCACGACAGCGTTGCCAAACTGATGCAGCAGCTGGATGAAGAAAATGGCGGCGGCGGCCAGATGATGACCGGCTCACTGGTGACGGCCATTCAGCAATGTGTCGCTAATATGCAGGTGTCAACTGGGACACACACACACACATACACACAGATATACACACAAATATAGCTTCCCAAACAGGACGCAATCGATTATTGGAATAAATTACCGAATAAATTTGTTAACCAGACCACAACTTGAGTGTTTTAACAGAAGTATGATCCCTGGAAGGCAGGAGCTACGAGTCTTTCACTTGTAATTTCTACGGAAACAACTCGGTGATTACATATAGACATTTAATTACATTGGGACATTTGTATTGCGCTTTTACCCGAAGGTTTTGAATGTGCCCACACACACACACACACACACACACACACACAAATACAAGCGTACAAACTCAAGCACCCAAACATATATATATATATATATATATATATATATATATATATATATATATATATATATATATATATATATATATATATATATATATCTATATATATATCTATATCTATATATATAAAAGAGATCCTCTGTGTGTCTGTGTGTGTGTGTGTTCGACCCTCCTTGGTCCATTTTCTATCAGCTAATACTCAGCCACCACATGGCGTACCCGCTAACAATATATACCATCACGTTGGAAATTTTCTTGTCTACACTTTAGATTAAATTTTAAATTTCAAAAATGAAATCAAAAAAAGTTATAGCGGTGAAAAGACAAAATGAACCCTGAAAAATGCGAAAATTGTGGTCAATGCTCTGCCATCTACTCCTCATAAACCAGAAATGGTACAGCCAAACAGATTATACCACTGTGTAGAGAATTTTCTGTTCTACAAGATAGGTTATAATTCATATCCAAAAATAGAACATAAAAGATGTAAACATGACAAAATTTCAATCTATATTCAAAATTATATTTATACTCCACGCGTCCGATTTTCTATACTTTTTTCTCTATGTATCAAAAACTAATTATCACACAACTAAATAAATAATACCATCATGCTGGGAATTTTGTTTGCTACAACACGGTATAATTTTTAATTTTCCAAAGTGTATTAAAAAAAAGTTACGGCGGTGTGAAGTCAAAATGACAAAGTCAAAAATGCAAAATTAGCACTGGAAACCGTGAATGTTTTGGTAAATATTCCCCTATCTATTCCTCATAAACCAGCAATGGTACAGCTATAAAAATTATACTATTGTGTAGATAATTTTGTGTTCTACAAGAAAAGTTATAATTTATACCCACAAATGATACAAAAATGTGTAAAATTGGCAAAATTGTCAAATACATCCAAAATTACACTTGATCACCGGGCGCCTAAATTAATTCATTTTTCTACCTATTTCTCAGGAACTATTTGTCACACATTAAAATAAATTATATCATCGTGCTGGAAATTGTATTTTTTTAAATGCGGTATAATTCTTAATTTTCCAAAGTGTATCTGAAGGAAGTGACGGCGGTGTAAAGTCAAAAGGACATATTGCCAATTTGACAGCTATTATGCGCACTTGCGATTACACAGGAATATACTACTGTGTAGAGAATTTTGTGTTCTACAAGAAAAGGTGTAATTTATACCCACAAATGATACAAAAAACGTGTAAAATTGGCAAAATTCTCAAATACATCCAAAATTACACTTGAACACCGGGTGACTACAATTTATTCATTTTTATACCCATTTCTCAGGAACTATTTGTCATACATTAAAATTAATTATACCATCGTGCTAGAAATTTTGTTTCCTACAGTACGGTATAATTATTAATTTTCCAAAGTGTATCTGAAGGAAGTTACGCCGGTGTAAAGTCAAAATGTCATGTTGCCAATTTGACAGCTATTATGCGTACTTGCGATTACACATGAATATACACTGATTAAATTTCACTGAAGTCCAATCACAATTTACGCACTTGCGATTACACAGGAATATACTACTGTGTAGAGAATTTTGTGTTCTACAAGATAAGCTATAATTTATACCCACAAATGATACAAAAAACGTGTAAAATTGGCAAAATTCTCAAATACATCCAAAATTACACTTGAACACCGGGCGACTAAAATTAATTCATTTTTCTACTATTTCTCAGTAACTATTTGTTACACATAAAAATAAATCATACCATCGTTCTAGAAATATTTTCTTCTACAATACGGTATAATTTGTAATTTTCCAAAGGGTATCTGAAGGAAGTTACGGCGGTGTAAAGTCAAAAGGACATATTGCCAATTTGACAGCTATTATGCGCACTTGCGATTACACAGGAATATACACCGATTAAATTTCACTGAAGCCCAATCACAATTAAGAATGCATCATATTATCTCCAAGCATGGATGGTGTGGTTTTATTGCGTACAGTTTAATTAATGCTACACTCTACTGAATATAAAGGCTTTATTGTCCTCAATAACGTTCCGCACGACGGGCGGGTAAAATGCTATTGGGAACAAAGTAAACTACTGAATTTAAGTGTGTAATTTAATTGGTTTAATTTCAAGTTGCATAAGCATAAGTTGCATAAGGATATGGGTTGCAATATCATGTAATGCCAACTTATGCTGTTTTAGCGGAAGCATTAACCTGGAATTATAGAGATGACAGAAGGTTGCATTGTTTTGATAGTGTTGTGGAAAAACATGTTTTCTAAATTGAAACATAAATTTCACATTTAGACTTTTAGATAAGCTATAACTTTCCTGTGGGTTTGTTTTTCTTTTTCAATTTGCACTAATTTTTTATGAATTGAATATTAATTATATTTTATAAACTGTTCCGCACGACGGGCGAATTAAATGTATCTATAAAGAGTGGGTTTAAATGATAGCGAGGTATATGATATTTTGCTAGCAGTAAATATTCTAGCGATAAAAGTAGAATAGCTCTTAAGCAAATGATTTTGGAGAATGATGTGAACCTTTAAATATATTTTGCGATCTGATGATATATGTATTAGGAATAATACGTAGCAGAATATAGATTGCATAATATAATATCGGCTGTAATATCAAGGGCTGCATTATCGATGTAATCCAAAAAATAACAACTGTATGAATATGATGCATTAGTGGAAGCATTAACCGGGAATTATGAGATAATATGATAATGGTGTAAAATTATATCGCATTATGCAACAAATGTGAATTTAGCTACCTTACAGTTTGGTCCCGATACTATATTGGCGGGTTGAGAGAAAAGTATTGGTGGGCCGCGTGTTTGGGACCCCTGGGGTAGATAATCTCAGTCTTCTGATTACAAATTATGATCGCATCAGTATATTTTGTGATCACAAACTAATAAGTTAAATCACCTCAGACTAGGCTGAGAGCGGTCAAGATTGAATGGTTGGGTTGGGTTGGGTAGGTTTGACTCAGGTTATATTGGGTTTTAATGATAGCGGAAAATATATAAATTTTAACAATAAATATTATAGCGGTAAAAGTGAAATAGTACTTAAGCAAATGATATTGGGGAATGATGTTAAGTAATAAATATAGTTTGGAAACAGTCTGATGAAAAGATTTCATCATCTTTCATTGTTTGTTTCGTGTTTGTGTTCTGAATTATACCACACGACGGGCAGATTTATATATCAGGCGGGTTGAGGGATAATATTTGTCAAAATAAGAACAAAAATATTCACATTTAGACTTTTCTATTGGTTAAGATATTTATAGGTTACATTTTTTGCTTTTCAATTTGTATTCATTATATTTTATGGATTTGATATGAATTTTATTGTATGAATTGTTCCGCACGACGGGTGGGTTTAAAAAAGTGTTTTTAGATCATTTTTTCAAATGGTTCATTTGAAAAAAGGTTTTTTTTTTTAATAAAAATGTTCCGCGGGCAGCAACTATAGACAATAGAACGTTCAATTTACCCTGTAGAATTAATCCATACACAAAACCAATGGATTTGACTTCAAGATGCAGAACGGATCGTGTTCGAGTTCTGAATTATTCAGCACGACGGGCGGGTTTAAAAATGACTCAGGCGGACTGAGGGGAAATATTGTGTCGAAATAAAAATAATTAAACTTATAATTTTCAATTGATTAATATTTTTATGAGTGTACCCTATTTCATTTTTATTTTTCCATATTTTTTATGAATTGAATATGAATTTCATGTTATGAATTGCTCCGCACAACTGGCGGGTTTTAATGCTATATATATACATAAAGAAGAAATTATCTGTCTGTCTGTGTATGTATGCTTGAATATGAGGTGACATAATTGCGCTGGCTCATGGTTCGCTGGTTCAATTATCAGGGGCTTCAAACGCAAACGAAGCGATGGCTCATTTTTATGAAATAAAAATGTCCCGCGGGCAGCAATAAAACGTTCAATTTCACCGTATAGAATGAATTCATATACAAAACTAATGGATTTGACTTCAAGAACCAGAACGGATGGTGTTCGAGTTCTGAATTTTTCCTCACGTCGGGCGGGTTTAAATATGAGGCGGGTTGAGTGAAAATATTTTGTCAAAATAAAATTAAAAATAATGAAATTTAGACTTTTTAATTGATTAATGTCTTCATGAGTTTGCCTTATTTATTTTTAATTTGCAATATTTTTATGAATTGTTCCGCACAACGGGCGGATTTTAATGCGGTTTTAATGCTATATATATACATAAAGAAGAAATTATCTGTCTGTCTGTGTATGTATGCTTGAATATGAGGTGACATAATTGCGCTGGTTCATGGTTCGCTGGTTCAATGATCAGGGGCTTCAAATGCAAACGAAGCGATGGCTCATTTTTATGAAATAAAAATGTCCCGCGGGCAGCAATAAAACGTTCAATTTCACCGTGTAGAATGAATTCATATACAAAACTAATGGATTTGACTTCAAGAACCAGAACGGATGGTGTTCGAGTTCTGAATTATTCCTCACGTCGGGCGGGTTTGAATATGAGGCGGGCTGAGTGAAAATATTTTGTCAAAATAAAATTAAAAATAATGAAATTTAGACTTTTTAATTGATTAAGGTTTTTATGAGTTTGCCTTATTTATTTTTAATTTGCAATATTTTTATGAATTCTTCCGCACAACGGGCGGACTTTAATGCTAGTATATATATATAAAAGAGATCCTCTGTCTGTCTGTGTGTTTGTTTGTCTGTCCCACCCTCCTTGGTCCATTTTCAGCAAGCTGCTACTCGGTAACCACTTAATGTACCCGCCAACAATTTATACCATTACGTTGGAAATGTTCTTGTCTACACGATAGGATAAATTTTAAATTTTAAAAATAAAACTAAAACAAGTTATCGCGGTGAAAAGACAAAATGAACCCTGAAAAATGCGAAAATTTTGGTCAATATTCCTGCATCTACTCCTCATAAACCAGAAATGGTACAGCCAAACAGATTATACCACTGTGTAGAAAATATTCTGTTCTACTCGGTAGGCTATAATTCATATCCAAAAATTAAATATACAATATGTAAAAATGAAAAAATTTCAGTCTACATTCAAAATTTTATTTAAGCTCGACGCGTCCGATTTTCTGTACTTTTTTCTCTATTTCTCAGCAACTAACTATGACACATCTAAATAAATATTACCATCATGCTGGGAATTGGGTTTTCTACAGCACGGTATAATTTTTAATTTTCCAGAGTGTATTAAAAAAAGTTACGGCGGTGTGAAGTCAAAATGACAAAGTCAAAAAGGCAAAATTAGCACTAAAAACGCGAATATTTTGGTCAATATTCCCCTATCTATTCCTCATAAACCAGCGGAGTTACAGCTATAAAAAGTATACTATTGTGTAGAGAATTTTGTGTTCTACAAGAAATATTCTAATTTATACCCACAAATGATACCAAAAACGTAAAATTGGCAAAATTCTCAAATACATCCAAAAATACACTTGAACACCGGGTGATTAAAATTAATTCATTTTTCTACCTATTTCTCAGGAACTATTTGTCACACATTACAATAAAGTATACCATCGCGCTGGAAATTTTGTTTTCTACAATACGGTATAATTTTTTATTTTCCAAAGTGTACCTAAAGGAAGTTACGGCGGTGTAAATTCAAAAGGACCTATTGCCAATTTGACAGCTATTATGCGCACTTGCGATTACACAGGAATATACTACTGTGTAGAGAATTTTGTGTTCTACAAGAAAAGGTATAATTTATACCCACAAATGATACAAAAAACGTGTAAAATTGGCAAAATTCTCAAATACATCCAAAATTACACTTGAACACCGGGTGACTAAAATTTATTCATTTTTCTACCCATTTCTCAGGAACTGTTTGTCATACATTAAAATTAATTATACCATCGTGCTAGAAATCTTGTTTTCTACAATACGGTATAATTTGTAATTTTCCAAAGTGTATCTGAAGGAAGTTACGGCGGTGTAAAGTCAAATTGTCATGTTGCCAATTTGACAGCTATTATGCGCACTTGCGATTACACATGAATATACACTGATTTAATTTCACTGAAGTCCAATCACAATTTACGCACTTGCGATTACACAGGAATATACTACTGTATAATTTAATATATGTAATATATATTAATAATATTAATAATATATTTAATTTAATACTACTGTATAATAATTTTGTGTTCTACAAGATAAGCTATAATTTAGACCCACAAATGATACAAAAAACGTGTGAAATTGGCAAAATTCTCAAATACATCCAAAATTACACTTGAACACCGGGCGACTAAAATTAATTAATTTTTCTACTTTTTCTCAGTAACTATTTGTTAAACATAAAAACAAATTATACCATCGTGCTAGAAATCTTGTTTTCTACAATACGTTATAATTTTTAATTTTCCAAAGTGTATCTGAAGGAAGTTACGGCAGTGTAAAGTCAAAAGCACATATTACCGATTTGACAGCTATTATGCGCACTTGCGATTACACAGGAATATACACCGATTAAATTTCACTGAAGCCCAATCACAATTAAGAATGCATCATATTAGCTCCAAGCATGGATGGTGTGGTTTTATTGTGTACAGTTTAATTAATGCTACACTATACTGAATAGAAAGGCTTTATTGTCCTCAATATTTACACATGAATTGTTCCGCCCGACGGGCGGGTAAAATACTACTGGGAACAAAGTTAACTACTGAATTTTACTGTGTAATTTAATTGGTTTAATTTCAAGTTGCATAAGCTTAAGTTGCATAAGGATATGGGTTGTAATATCATGCAATGCCAACTATATGAATATGATGTTTTAGCGGACGCATAAATCTGGAATTATGGAGATGACAGAAAGTTTCATTGTTTTGATAGTGTTACAACAAACATGTATTTAATATAGCGCACACAATAGTTACAAGCGCGCGACACGCAAAATAATACTGGAGCAAGTGGGAAAATTGGGTCAATTGCGCAGGTTGCGCAGGTCTGAATTATTCCGCACGGGCAGGCAGGCAGACGGGCAGGTTCAAATATAAAGTAGATTGAGGGATAATATTTTGTCAAATTTAAATTTAAAATATTCACATTTTGAGTTTTTATTGGTGAACGTATATACAGGTTAAATTTTTTGCTTTTGTATTTGTATTCAGTTTATTTTATGGATTGAATATGAATTATACTTTATTAATTGTTCCGCACGACGGGCGGGTTCAAATCTATATATATATATATATATATATATATATATATATATATATATATATATATATATATATATATATATATATATATATATATATATATAAAAGAAATTATCTGTGTGCGTGTATGCTTGAATATGAGGTGACCTAACTGCGCGGGCTCAATGGTATTGATCAGGGGCTTCAAACGTAAACTAAGCGATGGATCATGTTTATGAGATAATAATGTCCCGGGGTGGGTTTATATATGAGGCGGGTTGAGGGAAAATATTATGTCAAAAAAAAAAAAAATATTCACACTTGGACTTTTCTATTGAGTAGGACACATTTTTATGAATATGAATTTTTATGAATATTTATTCTATTTATGAATTCCTCCGCACAACGGGCGGGTTTTAATGCTAGTATATATATATACTTACACACACAAGCAAATGCCATAGTCACACTCAATATATCAAACGTAGCATCTAGCTTTGTCAATGAGTTGCTTCGAGTCAGATTTCAGTGTATTGTCAGCATATCTGAATACACTGTGTGTGTGTGTGTGTGTGTGTGTGTGTGTGTGTGTCAGAGTCGGCAGGCTGAGTTGAGCCAACAGCTACTCAACGTCGACACAGCCGGGCTGAACAGCTGCCGTTCTAACCGGCCTTCTGGCGACAGCAGCGACAATCACTCGCCATCATCTCATCCCGTCGACAACAACAACAACAACAACAACAACAATGGTGATGTTGATGATGAGCAGGAAGATGAGATTGGTCGACAGCACGCTTCTCGCGCTAATCAGCTCAGCCAGCAATTACGCGTGAGTTGGTCATGCCCTGTATAAGCTATTTGCTTGTGTGTCCAATGCTATACTTACGTGTGTGTGTGTGTGCTGTCTAGGTTTCAGTAAGGATAGTTTATCGTTTAGTTTTAATTGTGTATGTGTGTTAGTGGTTGTTGTGCAATTTTGACTTCATTGAATTTCATGTGTGTTATCATTATTATGCTGATTTTATTTATTTTTTTGCAATTTAGTGTAGGTATTTTATATCTGGCATACATTATTGTTATATAAATATGGGCGGATTGAGTACACTGTATAGACTTCATGACTTGCCGACTAGAGTTACATATAATAAATATAATTTATAATTACTTATAATTCATGAGTTTAGGCCAATGTCGGGCTGAGGTTATTCATTATGATTTGGCACCACAGTGGGGTATTGAATTTTGCTTGGCTGTCGTTCCGAGGAGCATCTGACTCTTTAATGAATGGCACAACTAAAACCATACACAATTTGGCATTAACACATGCACACATATACGTCCGTTTTATGTATGTACGTGTATGTGTGTATTCACCGAGTTGACACGAAACAGGAAGTTTATATTTTAGTTTTTTCGACCTTCCTGTCTTGCTATTTCTTCTTAAAATCGCCTACAATCGTATTACGCGTGATTTATTTCGACAATTCATTCCACTGGCTAATGTAATGTGTTTGTGTGTGTGTCTGTGTATGTGTCTCTTTATATATGTGTGTCTGTGTATGTGTCTGTGTGTGTGTGTGTGTGTCTGCCTGTCTGCAAACAGCACTTGAACCAGCAGTTGGCGGTTAAGCAGAGTATGGCCAGTGTAATGTTGAGCGGCCAGTGTGAGATGGATGTGGTGCACGAGCAGTACAACAGTCAGCTGAGTCAGCTACAACAGCAGGTACAGGCGCTCAACGATGAGAAACTCGAGCTGAACAAACAACTGAAACGACAGGACGCCACCTCGACGTTAGTGACTCTTGTCTGGCCGTCGCTGTCATACTGCAAGTCTTCTTCATTCTGGGCTTGTGTGTGCTTGTGTGTGTGTGTGTGTGTGTGTGTGTGTGTGTGTGTGTGTGTCTTAACTATGTGCTTGTGTGTATGTGTGTGTGTGTGTGTGTATCTTTACTCTGTGATTGTGTGTGTGTGTGTGTGTCTTAACTATGTGCTTGTGTGTGTGTGTCTTATTAACTATGTGCTTGTGTGTGTGTGTGTGTGTATCTTAACTCTGTGCTTGTGTGTGTGTCTTATTAACTATGTGATTGTGTGTGTGTGTGTGTGTGTGTGTGTGTGTGTGTGTGTGTCTTAACTATGTGTTTGTGTATGTGTGTATCTTAACTCTGTGATTGTGTGTTTGTGTCTTAACTGTGTGCTTGTGTGTGTGTCTTCTTAAGTCTGTGCTTGTGTGTGTGTGTGCGTGTGTGTGTGTGTGTGTGTGTGTGTCTTAACTATGTGCTTTTGTGTGTGTCTTCTTAACTATGTGCTTGTGTGTGTGTGTGTGTGTATCTTAAGTCTGTGCTTGTGTGTGTGTGTCTTAACTCTGTGCTTGTGTGTGTGTGTGTGTGTGTCTTCTTAAGTGTTGTGTGTGTTTGTGCGTACTTATGTGTGCACATATATGTGTATCTCACCAATTAGCAATGTAAGCATGCAAGAGTCAAAGCTCGCGGTTCGTGTGTGTGTGTGTGTGTGTGTGTTAATGTATATCTATTGTATATCTAGGCCTTAAAACTATGTTTATTCATATACTAATATCCACAACTATCGTGTTCGTTTTCTTTTTTCTATCCTCTTTTACCTCTGTTTGTTTTGTCAATATCATCATGTATATTGAATTATTAACCTTTTTTAACATTCTAGTTTCTCTGCGCTTACCTAGCTGTTGTAGGTGAAACTATAGCTGCCTGCATATACGCCAGTGTGTGTGTGTGTGTGTTCTTACTAGTTGTCTTCGCAGGAATGAGTCAGAGGCTCGTGACTCCCGCCTTCCAGTTGTCATATGTCTTCTTAAACAGTTGTGTCGTTGGCTGTTGTACTATGTCGCTTGGCAACCTATTCCATCTATCTACTGCTCTATTTGGGAAACTATATTTTTGGATGTCCTTTTTAATCCTGCGTTTTTGTAGGCCAAAACTGTGATTCCTATTAGATTTTGAGAATTGAAACAACTTCTGATTTTCCATTTTATCTTTCCCCGTAAGACATCTATAAACTTTTGTGTGTGTGTTTGTGTGTGTGTGTTTGTGTGTGTGTGTTTGTCACTTCTGCTCACAGTATGGCCAACAAACATCGGCTGCGCATCAAAGAGCTGGAAGTGAAGACCAAGGAGCTTCAGCAACAGATCAAGGAACAACAGCGCGTGGTGCGTATGAAGAAAGTCTCCGATGACAAGGTTGAAACGCTCAACAAGGAGATTCGAGAGATCAAACAGGCCAAAGTCAAGCTGGTCAAACAGATCAAAGAGGACAGCGAAAGGTCAGTGACCTATCTCAGTACTCGGCATGCCCTCTCTTTCTTACACACACACACGTTAGCTGTTGTATCGCGTTTCACATGACAACATATGATACTGCCAACTGGACCACAAGCGAATTGCGCCGATATATCACAACAATGTTGGTTTCAATACAGTATCAGTGTGGATATACCCAATAGACCAGTGGTTCTCAACCTTTCTCAGTGCTCGCACCGCTTTCAGACCCCTTGGATCCTTGATAGATATACGAATATATTACAATACCAACGACGTAATAACACAACTTTTGTATTCAATATTCATTCATACAACTCCTTTAAGAGGATTAAGCAAAACTACGTTTTTCAGGAAAAATATAATGTATATGTTAAACAAATAATTTGTTTAAATAAAATACAGGAACCCTCGCATCCCCTCGCATCCCCTCGCATCCCCTCGCATCCCCTCGCATCCCCTAGGAACCAGGCTCTCACCCTCGGTAAACCGATAAACCTCGGTAAACCCCTGCAATAGACGATGTATGCTCATTTTTCTCTTGCTGACTGCTGCACAGATTTCGACAGTGGCGTCTGCAGAAGGACAAAGAAGTGGTGCAGCTGCGCGCGCAGGACCGCCGCCGGCAACTACAGCTGGTGCGGGCGACACGACAACACGTCTGCCAGGAGAACGTGATGCGGCGCAAGATGGAACAAGCAATGGCCGCCCAGCGTCGACTGCAGGCTGTACTGGAGCGGCGCGCCGACGCACGTCAACAACAGCAACAGCGAGCGACGTCGTCGTCTCTGTCTCGTACAACATCCGCCGGCCGGCTGCCGGACCGACGCGTCGCCGGCGATGACGGAGCGGCGACGGACGTCAGACAGCAGTTGCAGCACGATATGGAGCTGGCGGTGAGTCGGCGGCTGGTGCAGCGCTCGTTGGATCAGCTGATTGAGGACCGTCGCACTGTCACCGCCGATATTAAGCAGCTAGAGGTGAGCTGGCCAGAGTTACACTGTGCACGCACAGTAAATGACGAGTTGCATTATTGTGTATACCAGTGGTTCTCAACCTTTTTTCTCACTGATTCCCCACTTCTTAATGAGCCATCTCTCTATTTTCCGCAACAGCGTTGATAAATTCAATAAATTCGGCTGTTACATCAAAGTAAATGTCGAGAGGTCATTGAAAACAAAAATAAAAGAATTTGAATTTATAAAAACACAAATTTATCATTCTGTCCGACCTTTAGCTTCCCACTTGGCAACTCTTCCATTCTCCACCAGTGGGGAATTCCCCTCATATTTAGAACCACTGATCTATACCCTCCATTTAATATAAGTATAAAGTGATATAATACAAAACAATGGACTTCCCTGAGTATTTAAAGAATTGTGGCTTATTAACACTACTGTGCAAAAGGTGAACCATATTGATAAAGTATTAATAAGGCGTATTATTTTATCTCGATTAGATATCCATTAAATAGTACAATCAAAATCAAATTGAAATGTACACAAATATATTGTCAGGTTTATAGTCAACATAAGCTTATCTAACTAGATTCAACTTTTAGTTTCTACGTTATAACTTAACCTATAGTTTATATAGTGATTAATATATATAACTTATAGTAGTATATAGTGATAAAATAATTTCTTTTAAATACCTCAATTCGATTATGAACTGATAACTGGAATCGGTTTTTGCATGCTTTCGGTTCGGTCCATTTTGTGTGATGACTGTGTATACGTGTGTGTTTTCTGTGTGTGTGTGTGTGTGTGTGCTCATGTGATAATTAACAGGAGGCACTCAACGCCGACAGTGTGGACGACGCCAGAATGGCCGAACTGACTCGTCAGCAATGTCAACTGCAGCACACACTAACCGACTGCACCAGGCAGATTTCCGAGCTGCAGTTACGTCTGATAGACACGCAGGCAGCCTCGCCAGCATCTCGCAATGGCGCTGGTGGCGGGGCTGCGGCGGCGGCGGCTGCCGGTCGGCCCGCGTGGATCACAGCCATCGGCAGCAGTATGGGCGTGGCGCGCGCCGTGGCACAACAGCTCTACGACGAGTGTGTCAACAGTCGCACCGAGGCGGCATTCAAAGACGCCGACGCTGCCGATTTGCAGGTGTTTAATCAGCAATGTTGTTTGTGTCGGTTTGTGTATCAGTGTGGGTATGTGTGTATGTATGTGTCAGTCTGTGTATCAGCGTGTGTGTGTGTGTGTCAGTGTATGTGTGGGCATGTGTATGTGTCAGTGTGGGTGTATGTGTGCGTGTGTATGTGTCAGTGTCTGTGTGTGTTTTTGTGTTAGTATGTAAGTGTACGTGTGTGTGTGTGTTTTTAGTTGCAATTGGACGGCGTGAGTGCAACAGTGCGCGAGTTGCAGAGGCGCTTGGAGCAGGACGAACAGATACACCAGACCAGCACACAACAGATGCAATGGCAACATGAACAACGCATGTTGCTACTGTTGAAAAGCATGTCGCACAAATCTCGTGTATCTCAACTACAAAAACAGCCTGTACGTCCTACACACACACACACACACACACACACACACACACACACACACACACACACACACACACACACACACACACACACACACACACACACACACACACACACACACACACACACACAGTTCGGACACTCACAGGAATTGTCACGACCAGTGATCGATTTAGGTAGGCATTATGTATATATATATATATATATATATATATATATATATATATATATATATATATACAATAATATTCTATACCTATATCGAATTTTGAAAACACTCTTTTCTGTTCACACTTTTCGGTATATGGTTAGCTATATATAGCCTTACAAATGACTAATTTACGTCGTTATTTTACATTTTTATGCGTAGGGCAAACGCTATGCGCTATAACGCAACATTTATATGGGGTTTATTGAGGGTAAACGCAATTTGTCATACTTTATTCGAAATTCGCTAACGCTACTGTTTTTATTCTATCGGAAATTCGTATTTCACCGTGTTTTATTGGTAGTCATTCACCGCGACATACGAAGGCTCCATTGTACTCCATACTTTTGATACCGTCAATCATTGTCATGTGATCTGTGCTGTGCTCACTCACATAGACTGCCAACACAGAGAAGACGGACGGCAGTGAGCAGCGTGCTCACGACTCTGCCGACGAGGTGGCTCGGCTGAAAGATCAGCTGCGCGCGCAGAGCGATCAGATTGAGCTGCTCAGCGAGCTGCATCAGCTGGTGTCCGACAAGAACAGCTTCATTGACCAGCTGCAAAAACAGCTTGCCGAGGTTAGACGGTGTGTGTGTGTGTCTGTTTGGGTGTGTATGTATGTGTGTGTGCATGTATGTGTGTGTGCATGTATGTGTGTGTATGCGTATGTTGTATGTATGCGCTTGTGTGCGTGTGTGTGTGTGTTTGTATTTGTATATGCGTGTATGTGTTTGTGCGTGTGTGTGTGTGCGTGTTTGTTTGTCAGACAACTCCGGAAAAGAACAAGACCAGCTCGTACGGCAAATACGCCGCGCCGCAGTCGAAATCGCAGTCGAGCGCTGCCACAGTGTACACCGACACCGACGACGAGGCCGCGCTGACCAGCGATTCGGACGCCGATAACGCCGACGATCCCGACTGGCAGCAAACGCCGCTGTTTCGCCGCATCTGCCGCATCAGGTCACGCGTGGCTCGCGTCGCCAACCAGACTTCATCCACGGCGAACGGAGCTGCGGCGGCGGTGATGGCGGCGGTGGTCGCCGGAGCCAAGCGTGACTCGAGCGGCAGAGTGTTGTGTGGCTGTCGTGGCCAGTGTAAGCGTCAGTGTGCGTGTCGCAGCGCGGCGACCGGCTGCAGTGAACGTTGTGCGTGCGCCGTCGGCAAGTGTAGCAATCGTCAGCCGCCGCGCGTCGAGTCTGACGGTGATGTCGCGGCGGCGGTGGACGCTGGGGATTCTTGGCTGGTGGCCGATTTGTCGGCGCCGGCGGCCGAGTCCACGACCATCGGCGCGGCAGAGCTCAACAGCACATTTGTTGTTCCGCCTGCCGATCAAATAGCCTTCAGCGGCGCCGCCGTCAAAAAAGCCAAACTTAAGTGATAACTTGTGTGTGTGTGTGTGATTGACGTGTTCTTATCTACTGATTCATTTCGTTTGCCTGATGATTCTTGATGTCCTAATGCTTTGTGTCTTTATCTGGTGCTAGTGTTGGTGTTTTTATTGCAAAGTCGTTCAGAATATTTCCCAAGCAATATTTCATTAACCTGTTTGTGCACTGTAATACAACGATTCCGTCTTTTTGAATGTATGTCTGCAATAGGTTGTTTGCTGGGTGATTTTTGTGTAGTTTCGGCAACTAGGTGGGACGGTAATAAATATCCCAGTGCGGTGGAAAAGTTCGATGTGCTCGCTCGATCCTGAGTGTATGCTGATAAAATGCCGACGATAAAATGTCGCTTTTCTTGGATAAAAGCGAACATTGCTTATGTTACACCGAATTCGCGATATCAGGAGCGAAGACTTCTTATATTGCCAGTTGCCTCCCATACACATTCTCTATAGCCGGGTAAATGGTGGGGTTTTTGTGCTGAGCGCTTTGTTTTGTCGTCGCCGTCGTATCAGCAGTGTCGTGTATGAAGCTATTGCGCCGTACACATTGAGCGCCAAACTTGCCGAGCGTTTTTTTGTCGTCGACGACAGCAATGTTGCCGCTCGCTGCCACTACTTTACAGACGGCAAAAATGTCGTTTTTGTGCCGCCCAAGTGGGTTGGTGGCCCACGTAACTCAATGCGCTGATATATACTTGTCGTGCAGCTTGCCGCTTACTAGCGTATGTTCGTAGTGTTCGCGTTTCATCTTATTATTGTCATGACCGCAGAGGAGCATATGGACAATTAATTATTGGTGAATCTCATCTAAGAATGGCTCGTGCCATGGAACAAGACTTTATAAACTTTTACAGACACGATCGCAATACAGATTTGAGGAGCTGGAATATAGGAAAAAACACTTGGCAAGTACGACACGAATGATTTCTTAGATTTTATCATTTCAATATTTTAATTGTTCTTGAATTCATAAAAAAAGTTTAACGTATTTTTCGCGTTGTAATTGACATTTTTGCCAACATACAATTAACAAATTGTATAAAATAAATTAGGAATCGTAAAACATTTGTGTGTTACACCATCGTTTTTCATGTCAGGAATCAGAGCGTATCAGGTCATCACTTTCTCCCTCCTCTGATCAACCCTCTGAGATGAACCCAAATTAGTGTTTTTTGTCGTCTCTGCTTGACGAGGATATAGTAAAAATGCAAGCAATTGTTTTCTATCTAAGTTCTCTTCAAACGATTGGAAACACGCAGTACTAGTACACTTCACACAACACCGGCACGCACCCTGACTGCACTGTGGTCAGTGATCAAATGAGTGACGTCTGTGAGTGAGAGGATAGCAGATTACCAGACAAAGGGCCGAAATAGAGGTTTGTCGCAGCGTTATTAATCGGGGACGCCCCATTATGGTGCATATCACCCAGGTTACATCTCACTACCTGTTTGCCAATAGCGTACTACAAGACAACCACAATCGATCAACCCTCTCATCCAGGATTTGATCACCGAATATATGGTCATATGAAAGGGATCGCATACGCTGCACACGCGGACCACGAAGCAAGTATATTGGGAAAACTTTCAAGACAAATATTACACCTTGTTGAATGCAGCGATATCCACACTTTGCACGAAATCATCAATTTCCTCGATTTTTTCGGTCAATTCATCGACTGAAACTTTAGCATCTTCCACCGTGCACATAATGGACAACTTCTTGATGCCGAAAGCGAGAGGAACCAACTTCGAGGCGCCCCACACCATGCCGTCTATGCTGATTTTTCTCACAGTCTTCTCCAGTTCGGCCATGTCGGTCTCGTCGTCCCACGGTTTGACGTCAAGAAAAATAGAAGACTTAGCAATCGTAGCAGGCTTCTTGGACTTCTTGGCAGCATAGGCGGACACGCGTTCCTCCCTGAGGCGCTGCGATTCCTTCGACTCTTCTTCATCCTCACTGCCAAATAGGTCAATATCGTCGCCGTCGTCGTCGTCGTCATCACCTTGTTTTGTCTCGTCAGATTTGACAGCAGATTTAAGAGATTGCACAGCAGTGCTCGAAACAATGGATAGATTTTTCAAACCTGATTCCAAACATCCTATCCGCTTTTCCATGCTAGCAATGCATGCTTCCAATTTCACGCATGTTTCAGACAACATCTTATGCTGGCTCATAATCTGGACAATATTGGCTCCATCGCCAGCGGCATTGGATATATCCCCCTTCAATGTGTTGCCGATCTGTTCACGCGCCTTCGCAATCTCTTGTGCAACAGACGACTTTGACGTATGACCAACACCACTGAGTTTCTCATAATACTTACGCTCAGCTTCATCGTACATGGCTTTATCAAGCCAAACACCGTTGTTGGATATAAATCCCATGGCGAAAACAAAACGGGAAACACAGACCAACACAACACGAGGCAGCACCTGTTTATATGAATACCGAAACAGCTTTGAAAACGTCCCTCAGCGAGTTTCAAAATTAATTGAAATCACAATGTTCGTTTCTAATTGAGTTGTCTCGTATTTATGCTCGTTTCGCGAGTTTAAAGTCGTTCTTGATCGAAACTTAACGGATAACATTATAAGAAAATCCAGGATAAACATCGTACACATAGTATGTGCGCCATCTACCGGTACAGATTTCATACAAATATCGGCCTTTCAGTTGGCTTACCGGTGACAGCGGGGTCGCTACAGTATCTACTGTGTTCTGCTGTTGCTTACTGATAGTGTTCTGGTTATCTTCATGATATATACTCAGTCTGTTTCGTTTGTCTTGTCGTGCTGACGTGTAGATTTTCTAGTGAGCTATGTATCTACAAACTATTGATGACTCAGCCTTTTCGGAGGAGACGAATGTTTTTAACGCGTTACTCAATATAAACAAGGACACGTCGGGTGAGACCAGAATTATGCCGCCGAAAATATTCGGCCCAAAGTGCAAGGCGTTCCGCTAGAACATCTGGAGTGATCTTTGGATGACAAACATTTCGATCCTACGAGAGGGTGCGTGAGAACTGTGTGAAAAAAAATTAAGGACGAGAAGTATGTTCACTTGGTTATTGGCACCATAAAATCGACAAATGAGAAAGGACGTTATTGTACGTATAATGACAAGAATGGAAATTCAACCTCAACTGGATGGAACTCTGGTCTGCCGCTTACCACAACAGCTACCAGTCGTGACAGATATTGTATTCAAACGTTACAAGGACTATCAGGCCTTCTGAACAACTACTGAACGATACTATCAAATGACCATGTCAAACACAGAACCTGTACTGTCGATGACGGCATGCGGAGGACCTTTATTCAACAAACTTGCTTGCATTCAACGCATGCTTGTGCATTATTAGTGTGTGCATGTTTCTTGGCAGAACTGTTTAATCGACTGATTAATGAATCTGTGGCGTTTAGGTAGCCACGGAATTACCATGTTAACAACGTGAGTTCTTTGGACCGACTGTATTTGTGCATACAACAAGGGACGAGCAAGACATTGTTGGTAGCCATGGCAACCGTCGTGAAAAACCAGCTGCACGGAGTGTTGCACACGGCCACCGCGATTGCGCAAGAATTCACTAATTAGTCGCCTTTAGCAAGGCGTAAAATTGCGGAATTCGTTGACAAAATTGGCCTTTATAAAGGCGCATATGAGGTGTAATCGCTAAACGAGTGCGCCTTTAAAAAGGCGTGAAGAGATGCTATGGATACGTTACAGTGCAGAAAAAGCAGCTGGGTTTTTCCAGTGCATTAGCAAGTACAGCATAGACTGGCAAAACAGCACGGCGAAATAACATTAAACACAAGGCGAGTATTGCAGAGGTGCAGCTGGAGAGGGGTTACGACCGTTTTAGCCAACGAACCACTTTGGCCAAACACTCAGCGGACGAAGTACGATGCGATGAATATCGATGAATATCGACGTTGGCTAAAATGGTACATGTTGTGAGTGCATCTGACAGTGGCGTATCTAGTGACTGAAACTTAAGCGAGTGACCAGCTTGGCCAATTTTTCCTCAGCTGTATGTAGTTCAGTGGCTTCCAAACTTAAGCGTATTAAGCGTAACAACTACAATTGTACAACCGTAACAATTTAGACTGAAATAAATTGAATTTCCACTTTTGTTTGGCATCGTTATTCCATAATTATATTTTATTATATTTTATTTCCCACTTTATATGGGAAAATTGGAATGGATACTTTATAATGGGAAATTATATTTTATTTCCCACTTTTGTTTCGTTATTTCTATCTATTATAGATAGACACAACTGGATGTGTGTGTATTCTATCGTTATTTCTATTATTCTCTATCTATTCTACCCCCATATCTATCAAAGTATATATCTTAATACATTTTTGATGTTTTATTCATGTACACTTTTGATTTCCATAATTAATGTTTTATTCACGTTTCTTTTCATATCAAGTGTCATAACAAGAAGTGTTATATGTGCTCTTCTGTTATAAGAGGAAATAACGTAAAACTAAATATGGATTTTACGAGTAAAAACTGCAATCCGTCCATCCGATTCGTCCTGCATTAAACCTAACTTAATTTAACCGAGTCATACGCACCATGAATAGAAACAATCACACTACACTCAATATGTGCTGTATCAAAATGTATTGTCAGTAACAAAAACAACTGGTGACGTGATTTGCGTATTTAAAAATAAACGATGTTTCAATAATATAATATTCACAAAGAATAACAAGCGAGGCGCGCGATAATTTGATGTTTCAAAACAATGGTAACAATGTACAAAGATCAACAATGGTAATACAGTCATATCAGTTATGGGACACGCACATCAAACATTCTGCACAGTTCTGGGACATAAAAAAACAAGTTACACATCGTAGAAATAAAACACACATCCTCATTGATACAGAATGCGTAGAGTTCACATATGACAATTATAATGAGTTCACATATGACGGCTCATAGAACGCACATGTGCGCGGATCTTCATGCTCGCATTATGCTTGAAATGGTTGACCGCCTCAGATCCAGTATGATGGTTTGCACCAGCAATGCTGCAATGCAATGATGTCATCACCATCAATACAGGCGGTAGATCTGTGCACACAAAAAGATGTGGCTAGTGCATACGTATGTTCATAGTTCACACACATGTCAACTAGCATGTGAGACTTAGTACGAATCATCTGTGCGTGTCACACACACAGAGAGGCACGAGGACCCACTCTCACAGCGTCCGATCAGTCAATACATGCCGTGATACGTGCGACGTCGAGACAGCGCAAGACCAGTCAGCAGCTAGACATAATGACACACATGCACACAACTACACCACTGAGCACTACAGTAGCACTGCATCTCTAGCACTATGTTACTTTAGTACATTATGTTCAGAAGGTGTGTTCAATGTGTGAAATCCACCATTGACCATGTCCACTATGGCTACAGGTCCCCCTTTCACTATGGAAAGTATTATCCGCTCAGGGGTATCATAGCTGCCACGCTATTCGCTGTGGCCTGCTTTTGATGGAAGAAATTGAAACACACAACATGAATGGAAAACTAGCACTTGAACAAAAACTAACATAACAGCCAATATATACACACAAAACAACAACACACACAAGCACACACACACACACACACTCAATCACACACACACCCACAGACATACACATATACACACACAGACATACACATACAAACAAAGACGCGTACACAGATACACAGCACACACACACAGACACGTACAAAGATACACAGCACAAACACACCCAAGCATACACACACACACACACAATGAGCGTGTTTTACCATATTAGCACGCAAAATACACAGACAAAGCAAAAACAACACCGGGCATGCAAAACATTAGCATCAAACAAAGAGAAAATAATACAGCAACAACAAACGCATTTTGATACGATTTTTTTTCTTTTTTCTATATTTTTTCACGTACATTCATGTACAGTCACAGACACAAACACTTCCTCACGCACACATACACACGGAAACGGAGACACCCGCACAGAGAGGCACACACACACTCAGCGACATCCAGAGGTGCACACATACCCAGAGAGAGGAACACACATTTACCCACAGTCAGAGAGAAACACACACACACACACATCCAGAAAAAGAAACACACACATCCGGAAAAAGAAACACACATACACATCCAAAAAGAGAAACACACACACACCCAGAAAAAGAAACACACACATCCGGAAAAAGAAACACACACACATCCAGAAAGAGAAACACACACACACATCCAGAAAAAGAAACACACATCCAGAAAGAGAAATACACACATCCAGAAAAAGAAACACACAGACACATCCAGAAAAAGAAACACACACACATCCAGAAAAAGAAACACACATCCAGAAAGAGAAATACACACACACATCCAGAAAGAGACACACACACACACACATCCAGAAAAAGAAACACACATCCAGAAAGAGAAATACACACACATCCAGAAAGAGAAACACACACACACACACATCCAGAAAAAGAAACACACAGACACATCCAGAAAAAGAAACACACACACATCCAGAAAAAGAAACACACATCCAGAAAGAGAAATACACACACACATCCAGAAAGAGACACACACACACACACATCCAGAAAAAGAAACACACATCCAGAAAGAGAAATACACACACATCCAGAAAGAGAAACACACACACACACACATCCAGAAAAAGAAACACACAGACACATCCAGAAAAAGAAACACACACACATCCAGAAAAAGAAACACACATCCAGAAAGAGACACACACACACACACATCCAGAAAAAGAAACACACATCCAGAAAGAGACACACACATCCAGAAAGAGAAACACACACATATCAGATCAGATCAGAGACGAGAGTTTGGCCTCTACAACGGCACTCTCGGATGCTATTTGTATTCTATCTGTAAACACACAACAGTGCCTTATGTTGGCACTCGAATAACCAGTCTATACACATATATATGTACCTTAGATTACACTTATAAATGCACATAATCACCCTAAACTGGCACACAACACATTACACACTATATATATACATATATATATATACATTTATTTACATTTATATATATACATACATACAACCTATAAGCCACATAACACGTTATATAGCATAACATTTTTTTGCACGTATGAACATCCACACCCACCCAGACATATGTCCAGATTTACTCGAACAATTTACAATACACACTCACATGACACATGTATACAACTCACAAGTTAAGGCATACTTATAACACAAAATACTACACATTTTTTATTATTTTTTTTTACACACACATCCAGAAAAAGGAACGCACATCCAGAAAGAGAAACACACACACACACACATCAAGAAAAAGAAACACACACACACACACACATCCAGAAAGAGAAACACACACACACACACATCAAGAAAAAGAAACACACACACACACACACATCCAGAAAGAGAAACACACACACACACATCAAGAAAAAGAAACACACACACATCCAGAAAGAAAAAAACACACACACATCCAGAAAGAGAAACACACACAAACACATCCAGAAAAAGAAACACACACACACATCCAGAAAAAGAAACACACACACATCCAGAAAAAGAAACACACATCCAGAAAGAGAAACACACACACATCAAGAAAAAGAAACACACACACACACACATACATCCAGAAAGATAAACACACATATCCAGAAAAAGAAACACTACTACTACTACTACACTACTTACTCTTAAACCTGACTATTTTCCCCGAGTCAATGCCATTTTCAATACGACAACGATGTTAGTGAATAACACAGGTTGACAGTATATGAATCTGGACAGAGACACTTAAATTGATAAATTTCAACTTTAAAATTAAGATTTCCAAGTTTTTTACTCTTAAACCTGACTATTTTCCCCGAGTCAATGCCATTTTCAATACGACAACGATGTTAGTGAATAACACAGGTTGACAGTATATGAATCTGGACAGAGACACTTAAATTGATAAATTTCAACTTTAAAATTAAGATTTCCAAGTTTTTTTACTCTTAAACCTGACTATTTTCCCCGAGTCAATGCCATTTTCAATACGACAACGATGTTAGTGAATAACACAGGTTGACAGTATATGAATCTGGACAGAGACACTTAAATTGATAAATTTCAGCTTTAAAATTAAGATTTCCAAGTTTTTTTACTCTTAAACCTGACTATTTTCCCCGAGTCAATGCCATTTTCAATACGACAACGATGTTAGTGAATAACACAGGTTGACAGTATATGAATCTGGACAGAGACACTTAAATTGATAAATTTCAACTTTAAAATTAAGATTTCCAAGTTTTTTACTCTTAAACCTGACTATTTTCCCCGAGTCAATGCCATTTTCAATACGACAACGATGTTAGTGAATAACACAGGTTGACAGTATATGAATCTGGACAGAGACACTTAAATTACAACGACACTTAAGCAGGTGTTGTGAGACCGTCTGATTCACCGTGGTCGTCGCCCGTTCATTTAGTGGCGAAAAAAGATGGGGGCTGGCGACTGACGGGTGATTTTCGTATGCTGAATTCGGTTACAAAGTGCGATTGCTACCCAATCCCGCATATACACGATTGTTCAGCGAAACTTTATGGCAAATCATGTTTTTCAAAGCTTGATTTATTGCAGGCTTATCACCAGATACCAGTGGCACACCAAGACAAAGCTAAAACGGCAATATCCACTCCAGCAGGCCTGTACGAGTATTTGTTTATGCCGTTTGGCTTGAGAAACGCACCATCAACCTTTCAAAGGTACATGGATTCCATTTTTCGTGACCTAGATTGTGTTTTTGTGTATATTGACGATGTGCTTGTTTTCTCACGCGACTCAGACGAGCATCAGCGTCATTTACGTCAAGTCTTTGAGGTGTTGCGGCAGCATTCGTTGCATATCAAGGCGGAGAAATGTGTATTCAGTGTGAATGAGCTGGAATTTCTAGGCTACGAAGTCACCTCGCAGGGAATTCATCCGTCGCCGTCCAAGGTATCCGCTCTGACTGAGCAGGAGCCTCCGACCTCTTCACACGAGCTGCGACGTTTTCTTGGAGCTACTGGCTTCTATCGTCGCATGATTCCACGGTACGCTGAAATTGTCTGTCCACTTACCGAAAGGGTTAGGAAAGAACCAAACAACAAAACATTGATGCTGGACAACAATGAATTGGCAGCTGTTGCAGCTTGTAAGAAACCTTTGACTGTATCTGTGTGCTTACATCATCCACTGCCCACATGCACGACTTATCAGTTGGTCACTGATAGTTCGCAGGTGGCATTAGGAGCAGCCTTGCATCAAATGATTGACGGGAAAGCGTACCTGGTGGAGCTGTTTTCCAAGAAACTATCCGACACTCAAAAACGATATTCAGCGCGAATCAGACCGCGAGTTACTTGCTGCATACCTTGCGGTGTTACAGTTTCGACACCTGATCGAAGGCCAGCACGTGACCTTGTCAACGGATCATCGCCCTTTGGTCGGAGCGTTCAATAGTAGAAAATCAGCTAAACTAGACAGACAACAAAGACATCTTTCGCTGCTTACAGAGTACGTTGCAGAAGTCAACTTCATATCCGGCACGGACAACATAGTAGCAGATTGCTTATCGCGACCAGTGGGAGTTTGTGAAGTCCACACTGCAGTATCTTCAACTGTCAATTCAACATCACCGAGCCAAATTCAAGGTCAGTCACACATCACAAATCATGTGCGTGTTGATGCGTTTGACCTGCCGGCTATCGCCGAGCAACAAGAAACAGACGTTGAAATTAAACATTTCATTGACAAACTACGCAAATTCTCGTGTGGTGAACGTAACTTGTACTGTGATATGTCTTTAGCAACAGCGCGACCATTTGTACCGCAGTCACTCAGACTGACGATTTTCAATCATTTGCACGATATGTCGCATGCTGGTGTGAAGGCTACGCTACGTCTTGTAAAAGATCGTTATTTCTGGCCTGGTATGGACAAGCAGATAAGAGACTGGACTAGATCTTGTACAGCATGTCAATCTGCGAAGGTGCATCGACACACCAAGTCAACAGTCACACCAATGTGCATACCATCTGCTCGCTTCTCAACGGTACACATTGATATTGTTGGTCCACTGCCACCGTCTCGTCAATACGGTCAGTCGTACTGTTCACCCTGTCGATATTTACTCACTTGTATAGACCGCTGTACTCGTTGGATCGAAGCTGTGCCATTGGAAGATATAACAGCAGTATCGGTGTCAACAGCGTTCCTCGACACATGGGTGTCCAGGTTCGGTGTACCCCTATACGTAATCACTGACCGTGGATCTCAATTTGAGTCCGATTTGTTTCAGCATTTGTCGCGTGTCATAGGGTTTCACCGCTTGCGCACGACGTCATACCACCCGCAGTGCAACGGTATGGTGGAGCGGCTGCACCGCACGTTGAAGACGGCTATCATTGCGAGGAAAGAAGACTGGATTCAGGCGTTGCCGGTCGTCCTCCTTGGTCTGCGCTGCGTACCGAACGAGTCTACACTGTCACCATTCACAGCGGTAACAGGTGGGGAACTGCTGTACCCACGTGTAGCTGTACCAGCAGAAGCAGTGTCTGATAAGTGTCAGGTGGATTTCATTCGTAATCTCGCTCGACACATGCGTCAAATAGATTTTTATAATGTCAGTGATGGTAGATGTCACTCTTCCAGGGCCACAGAGTACATTCCAAAGGCACTTCAAACCTGTACTCATGTGTGGGTAAGGGTGGACCGAGTTAGAAAGCCATTAGAGGCTCCCTACTCTGGCCTCATGAAAGTGTTACGGCGTAATATAAAAATGAAGATGGTGAAGTTGCGGTGGTATCAGGAGCACAATGTTAACACCACAACGTTCAGTGAGCAAGTGGTTTATTGCCTTGACACAGCACAAGTCAACTACTCGGTGGGCGGAGGTCACTTCCGGGCACAATCCACCAAGTGGGTTTCAACCATTTGTCAGTAGTAAACCGTACTTACATTAACAATGACGAAAATACAAATATACATGTGAATTAAATAATGCTGCGTAAATAACAGGAATATAATATATAGTTTAAACGAAATTAAACATATTCCAACGAGTGTACCAATTCACGCATGACAAAATACGAACATCGGCGCTACACTACTCCACCCTTCCGAAGCGGAGCGTCACATATATCAAACATAGCTATGATACAGGAAAATCATGTTCTAAAAGGAATACGTGTGCGAATACTCGTACACGCACATACAACAAGCATACACAAGTACACATATACACACGTCTACCATACATACGCACGTCTTCGCACGCATAGTAATTTCATTCAACGAAACTTGACACAGAATCAAATATCACCACACACGCAAAACGCACAACATCTCTGAATGGACAGCGCATGTTCATGTACCGCACATGAGAATATATATCAAAACATGACTGCAAGCATGCAGGTTACACAATCACGCCATATAGCAGACGGCTCGTAAACGTTACACGTTCACATAAGCGTGCAAGCACTATTACAAACACGACACAAACTAATCAAGATGACTGTTAAGACAAATGTTAATAATAATAAAAATCCGGACGATGTTTGAATTTCACTGTACGTCCTGATTTTGACACACCAGAGGGCGCTGCATACCGTGGAGCAGGGACAGGTATATCTGTCGACTGGTTCACTGGTCAATCCGACGGTACATTTTCACAGGTGACTGGGTTCCTTTTCAACGTGGTGGTGCAGCGCTTTGCTGCTCTCGGAGCAGGAAGCGGTGCCACTGAGTCTGAAACCGTATTTTGCACATCACCTGCGGACATATTCACTTGTTCTTCTGCACTTGTTGATCCTGTATCACACGTTGTTGTACGCAGCACCGCTGGCTTCACACGATCAACTGACACAGTCTGCCTCACGCCGGTAGATGATTCAACTTCGAACGTTTATATATTCTATAAAGATGGTGGGGGAGTCCTGTGGTGCGCCACGTGTAACTGCGTCTCGCTCCACCTGGCGGTACCTGCTAGAAGCGCAGTGACCTGTGTGTCGTGTTGTGTTTCTCGTATTGTGCGTGTTTGATCTTGTGTGTATGTTTGTTTGTAATGTCTTGCTCGTCCCTTGTTGTATGCACAAATACAGTCGGTCCAAAGAACTCGCACTGCTTGCATGTGACGCTTCGTGGCGAGCTAAACGCCACATTGGTGCCCCGAGTGAGGATGGTGTGATGCTGAGTGAATTTGTTTTGACTGTGTCTCATCTGCCTGTGATTTTGCCTCGTTTTTCCGCGCATCGCCTATTCGTCTGTGTCGCAGCCTACTGTGCCTCCCTACGAGTGACGCACTATCAGCTGCTGACCAGACGCACCTGCATCGCACCATCCAAGGCCGACTCCGTCCGGTGCCGTACTCAATCGTGTTTTTCTCCTACGGACGCCGGACGTAAAACCACCGAATAGGAAACGCCTGCGCAGCAAGAAGACAACACAATAATATTGCCTCGACTTCTTGCTGGATGCAGTTTCCGCTAACCTACGACAAACTTTGCCTCACTGAACAGCAAACGTCTGCGCAGCAAGGGGTCAACATAATTTCGTCAGGATTGGCTCGACTCCTTGCTGGATGCAGTTTCTGCTCAACAACCTCGCCACCGAACTGCGCAGCACGAGGTCGACTTCATTGTGTGAAATCTACTTGGCCTCGTGCTGCCGTGCAGTATGGCGCGCCGGTCTACCATACCGGCGAAGCTTCACCGACATCATCGAAAGTCCGACACCATCATCATCGAAACTCATCAATACCGCTCCGCTTCTGGTGGGGGAGTCCTGTGGTGCGCCACGTGGAACTGCGTCTCGCTCCACCTGGCGGTACCTGCTATAAGCGCAGTGACCTGTGTGTCGTGTTGTGTTTCTCGTATTGTGCGTGTTTGATCTTGTGTGTATGTTTGTCTGTAATGTTGTAGGCACCATTCGTTCCATGTAAATATTTATGTGTTATATTCTTGTATTTAGGCGCACACTTATATTATATATATACATGCTACGTTATTCGTTAAACTGTGGTATAAATTTGATGAAAAATGTTGTAGCACGTTATTCCAAACTATTGTATGCGCGAAACATGTGTATTGTATTGAACCATGTCCTAGGGAACCACACATAATTAAAACATATTCTTGTTTTCGAATTGTGTACGTCCATGTTCGCTTGTTCATATGCATCAACGTGCATGTGTATTTGCTGTTCATATGTGTTGCCTATTTAGATATACTGTAATGTATTGTGCATGTGGATGTACGTGTTGCGCCCCGGTCCTCTATTCATCTAGTAGCGTGCTTTGCGCAAAAGCACAACCGTTTAGACCAATATCAGCTCGAGTTTATGTGGTTGTCGGACACACTTCCGGCGCGCTCCGACAACGGCATGAATCATCGGGCTATATAAGGGGGCGCAGAATGCTGAGTGAAATCATTGTTCCTGCGCACTCGCCACTCTCTCCAGCAACACTGCAAGCACATCTCCAGCTGCTCCTCTGCAATACTCGCCTTGTGTTTAATGTTATTTCGCCGTGCTGTTTTGCCAGTCTACGCTGTACTTGCTAATGCACTGGGAAAACCCAGCTGCTTTTTCTGCACTGTAACGTATCCATAGCATCTCTTCACGCCTTTTTAAAGGCGCACTCGTTTAGCGATTACACCTCATATGCGCCTTTATAAAGGCCAATTTTGTCAACGAATTCCGCAATTTTACGCCTTGCTAAAGGCGACTAATTAGTGAATTCTTGCGCAATCGCGGTGGCCGTGTGCAACACTCCGTGCAGCTGGTTTTTCACGGCGGTTGCCATGGCTACCAACAGTGGTGACTCCCGGCTTGCGGACACTTTCGAGAGTGACATGTCCCCTGACGCAACTGCGCAAACGGCTACTTCCGAAGTACGCCCTATGGCTACATTCCGCCTGCCACCATTTTCAGCCGAGGAACCAGAGATGTGGATCATTCAGGTTGAGTGCGCATTCGATATCGCTGGGATTTCATCTGACGAGACCCGCTTCAAGATGATTGTGGCAAATCTTCCCATCACAGTGGCAGCTCAAGTGAAGGATGTCATTCGCACATCAAGATCCTTCGCTGCGTTGAGTACCGCCCTGCAGTCTCGTCTGGCACAATCGCGTACGTCTCGCCTGGAAGCTCTGCTTTCACGACAGCAGCTGGGCGACCAACGACCATCGGCGCTACTGCTCTCCATGCGCAACGAGCTGGCAGCGGCAGGCGACACGCCAGAAGACACCGGCTTGCTGCGCACGCTGTTTTTACAGCGATTACCCCAAGGGACACGAGCAGCACTCTCCCTTCTGCCAGCATCTGCTCACCTCGACGAGCTGGCCAACGCCGCCGATCGCTACCTGGAGGCTACACAAGCAGCCCAAGCAGTGGCAGCTATTTCTCCTACGGCACCATCATCCAACGACAACATGGCTGTCCTGCTCGCCAAAATTGAACAACTCGAGCTTTCACACAAACGCATTAAATCGGAAATGGCAACCCGCGACAAGGCGACAAGGCCAAATTACGAGCGTTTCCCGGCAAGACACAGGAGCAACTCACGAGACAGAATTCGGCGCCGTTCCCCATCACCGGATGCTCGCTCACGAGACAGCTCACCGGTACGCCGTAGCATGAACCAACCACGTCTGTGTTTTTATCATGCCCGGTTCGGCTCATCAGCGCGTCGCTGCACGCCTCCTTGCTCGTGGCATTTAAACTAACAAGCCACCAACACATCGCGCAGTGCACTGGTGGCTCACGTACAAGCGCACCTCTTCTCTTCATCAAAGACGAGACATCCGGCCGTCGGTTCCTGATTGATACAGGCGCACAAGTCAGTGTAGTGCCTAGAAACTTTGTACCGCGACGCACCAAGCTGCAGACACCACGACCAGACCAACAACTTCAAGCTGCTAATGGCTCGAAAATTTCCGTCTTCGGTACGTACGAAGCCACAATGGTCTTTAATTATCGCACGTTCGTCTGGTGCGTGCTTGTAGCCGACGTCAGCATGCCCATACTCGGCACTGATTTTCTCGCCGCTAATGAACTGGTTGTCGACGTCTCCAAGAAGCAGCTGTTGCACAAAGGTCACGTGTGCGCCAACGTGTCAGCCTCACGTATCGCTTCACCAGGCATACGCTTTGTCAATGACAGCGATTCCAGCCCATACAAACGATTACTGGCATCTTTCCCTGATATCACTCAAGAGCGCGCAACTGGTGCAGTCAAGCACAATGTGACGCACCACATCGTGACCAAGGGCCCACCGATCCACATTCGTCCTCGGCGTTTAGCCCCCGATAGAGCCAACATCGCCAGGCAAGAATTTGACAGAATGCTGCGCTTGGGTATCATTCAACCGTCCAAGAGTGCTTGGTCATCGCCTCTCCACATGGTACCCAAGAAATTGCCCGGCCAATGGAGACCATGTGGCGAATACCGGGCACTCAACGCACAAACGCTTCCGGACCGATACCCACTACCGTACCTGCGAGACTTTTCTGCAAAACTCAGTGGCTGCAACGTGTTCTCCACAGTGGACCTGGTTCGCGCATACCACCAGATCCCCGTTGAACCAGCAGACGTCGCAAAGATAGCCATCGCCACGCCGTTTGGTCTGTACGAGATGGTGCGAATGCCATTCGGCCTGCGCAACGCCGGTTCAACGTTCCAGCGTTTCATCGACGAAGTTCTGCGCGATGTTGACGGCTGCTTCGCATATCTCGATGACATTTTGGTGGCATCAACAAACGAAGACGAGCATCTAGGACACCTCCGCGCCTTGTTTCAGAAATTGCAGTCCTACGGCGTAGTGATCAACAGAGACAAGTGTGTATTTGGTCGCGACACGGTCTCTTTCCTCGGACATCGTGTCACACCCGGCGGAATTTTCCCACTCGACGACAAGGTGCGTGCAATCAGGGAATTCCCACAGCCGACCAGTCAGTCTCAGCTTCGCCGGTTTCTGGGTATGGTGGCGTATTATCACCGTTTTATACCCAACGCAGCTGCCATACTACAACCCCTGCACGCTCTTCTGACACACCGCGCCAAACGGTCCAAAGCCCCGGTAGCATGGACACAACAGAGCCTCGACAGCTTCAATGCAGCTAAAACAGCTCTAGCCGACCGTAGTATGCTTGCACATCAAATCCCCGGTGCTCCCTTGAGTATCCTGGTCGACGCGTCGGACTCTGGTGTTGGCGGAGTACTGCAGCAACACACCAATGGTGAGTGGCAGCCTCTCAGCTACTTTTCAAAGACGCTGACGTCTACTGAACGGCGATACAGCACATTCGGCAGAGAACTGCTCGGAGTGTACATGGCCATTCGCCACTTCCGCTACACGATCGAAGGGCGTGACGTGGTCGTGTTCACCGATCACCGCCCTCTCGTGCATGCCCTGCCTTCAGTCTCAGAGAAATACTCGCCTCGCGAGTTGCGGCATTTGGATTTCATAAGCCAGTTTGTGTCGGAGATCCGGCACCTACCCGGCAACAAAAATACAGTGGCGGATGCACTCTCGAGAACAACAGCTGTACTGACTGTTCCGTCGTGCCCAGTCGACGACTACGTCTCCCTAGCTGCGGCTCAACGGGAAGACGCTTCATTGGGAACGCTTCGCAACGCGACGTCATCGCTGAAGCTACGCGATGTCATGTTCGGCGAAGCAAAAGTTTTGTGCGACGAGTCTACCGGTCGACCTCGCCCAGTGCTTCCGACAGCATTACGCCGGCCGTACACTTCTTCTCTGCACAATCTTTCACACCCAGGCATCGATGCCACTGTGAAGCTTGTCTCGTCACGCTTCGTGTGGCCGGACATGGACCGCGACGTGCGCAAATGGACCCGAACATGCCTACAGTGTCAACGAGCGAAAGTTACCCGTCACACGAAAAGCGCGGTGCAACCATTTCAGCCACCTGGAGAACGCTTCAGTCACGTGCACGTGGACATTGTCGGACCGCTGCCGCCGTCACAAGGTCAGTCATACCTCCTCACATGTGTGGACAGATTTTCGCGCTGGCCGGAAGCCATTCCTTTGCCAGACATTCGCTCAGTAACAGTTGCACGCGCGTTTCTCCACCAGTGGGTCTCACGCTTTGGCGTGCCGGCAACCATCACAACAGATCGCGGGGCACAATTCGAATCGTCGCTGTGGTCCGAACTCACTCGACTACTTGGCTGTCAGCGCATACGCACCACCAGTTATCATCCAAGCAGCAACGGCATGGCTGAACGCTTCCATCGGCAGCTCAAATCAAGTTTGCGCGCTGCTGAAACATCTTCATGGATGGACGTTTTGCCCATGGCATTACTGGGTATACGGTCGACGCACAAAACTGATGTCGGCGCCTGCTCGGCCGAACTGGTCTACGGAGCGTCCCTGCGACTTCCTGGCGAGTTGATCAGTGACTCAACGCAGACAGCCAGTGATCCCGCTTCGTTCGCTTCATCGCTGCGCAATCACATGCGCAAACTCCGACCACGACTTCCACGAGCAGTCAACCAGCCATCGTTCGTTCCGGCAGCACTGAAGACGGCAACACATGTGTTTGTCCGTCGGGACAAGCACAGATACCCACTCGACTGTCCGTACGACGGGCCGTTTCCCGTCATTCATCGTACAGACAAACTCGTCACGATTAAGACAAACAGCGAGCGCGCGGTCGTCTCCATCGATCGCTGCAAACCGGCCTTCGTCGAAGACGTGCAGCCAAACTCGCCAGCTTCAACCCCTGCGACGCAAGATGATCGAGATGACGGTGACAACACAGAACTGTTCGTGCCTCCAACAACCGTGCCACGGACACCGACATCTGCTGCAGACCCTATCAGGTCAGGTAATGAACACACAGCTACACACACCAACACACACACGCATCCACAGTCCATTTTGCGTACTAGGAGCGGTCGTGCCGTGCGCCCACCTGTGCGTTATCGCAGTGTCTCGTTTCTCCTCGACACTTCTAGGGGGAGGGCCCTGTAGGCGCCATTCGTTCCATGTAAATATTTATGTGTTATATTCTTGTATTTAGGCGCACACTTATATTATATATATACATGCTACGTTATTCGTTAAACTGTGGTATAAATTTGATGAAAAATGTTGTAGCACGTTATTCCAAACTATTGTATGCGCGAAACATGTGTAGTGTATTGAACCGTGTCCTAGGGAACCACACATAATTAAAACATATTCTTGTTTTGTGTTTAAATGTTTTGTATGTATGCATAAGTGACGTTAGTATTGTTTCTCTCACGCATGCATACCTTGCATGCATACCTTGCGGTGTTACAGTTTCGACACCTGATCGAAGGCCAGCACGTGACCTTGTCAACGGATCATCGCCCTTTGGTCGGAGCGTTCAATAGTAGAAAATCAGCTAAACTAGACAGACAACAAAGACATCTTTCGCTGCTTACAGAGTACGTTGCAGAAGTCAACTTCATATCCGGCACGGACAACATAGTAGCAGATTGCTTATCGCGACCAGTGGGAGTTTGTGAAGTCCACACTGCAGTATCTTCAACTGTCAATTCAACATCACCGAGCCAAATTCAAGGTCAGTCACACATCACAAATCATGTGCGTGTTGATGCGTTTGACCTGCCGGCTATCGCCGAGCAACAAGAAACAGACGTTGAAATTAAACATTTCATTGACAAACTACGCAAATTCTCGTGTGGTGAACGTAACTTGTACTGTGATATGTCTTTAGCAACAGCGCGACCATTTGTACCGCAGTCACTCAGACTGACGATTTTCAATCATTTGCACGATATGTCGCATGCTGGTGTGAAGGCTACGCTACGTCTTGTAAAAGATCGTTATTTCTGGCCTGGTATGGACAAGCAGATAAGAGACTGGACTAGATCTTGTACAGCATGTCAATCTGCGAAGGTGCATCGACACACCAAGTCAACAGTCACACCAATGTGCATACCATCTGCTCGCTTCTCAACGGTACACATTGATATTGTTGGTCCACTGCCACCGTCTCGTCAATACGGTCAGTCGTACTGTTCACCCTGTCGATATTTACTCACTTGTATAGACCGCTGTACTCGTTGGATCGAAGCTGTGCCATTGGAAGATATAACAGCAGTATCGGTGTCAACAGCGTTCCTCGACACATGGGTGTCCAGGTTCGGTGTACCCCTATACGTAATCACTGACCGTGGATCTCCATTTGAGTCCGATTTGTTTCAGCATTTGTCGCGTGTCATAGGGTTTCACCGCTTGCGCACGACGTCATACCACCCGCAGTGCAACGGTATGGTGGAGCGGCTGCACCGCACGTTGAAGACGGCTATCATTGCGAGGAAAGAAGACTGGATTCAGGCGTTGCCGGTCGTCCTCCTTGGTCTGCGCTGCGTACCGAACGAGTCTACACTGTCACCATTCACAGCGGTAACAGGTGGGGAACTGCTGAACCCACGTGTAGCCGTACCAGCAGAAGCAGTGTCTGATAAGTGTCAGGTGGATTTCATTCGTAATCTCGCTCGACACATGCGTCAAATAGATTTTTATAATGTCAGTGATGGTAGATGTCACTCTTCCAGGGCCACAGAGTACATTCCAAAGGCACTTCAAACCTGCACTCATGTGTGGGTAAGGGTGGACCGAGTTAGAAAGCCATTAGAGGCTCCCTACTCTGGCCCCATGAAAGTGTTACGGCGTAATATAAAAATGAAGATGGTGAAGTTGCGGTGGTATCAGGAGCACAATGTTAACACCACAACGTTCAGTGAGCAAGTGGTTTATTGCCTTGACACAGCACAAGTCAACTACTCGGTGGGCGGAGGTCACTTCCGGGCACAATCCACCAAGTGGGTTTCAACCATTTGTCAGTAGTAAACCGTACTTACATTAACAATGACGAAAATACAAATATACATGTGAATTAAATAATGCTGCGTAAATAACAGGAATATAATATATAGTTTAAACGAAATTAAACATATTCCAACGAGTGTACCAATTCACGCATGACAAAATACGAACATCGGCGCTACAAATCAATACATATTTCATTCAATTATGCGTTTGACTATTGCGCAATAAATGAAACAAACAGTATCAAAGATGTATTATTCAAAGCAGATCGTCTTAGCTTGCGACATGTGCAGCGAAGTTTATTTGCCATAAATTTTGCATCTTTCCACAGCACAGCGAAAACTATACCGGTGTTTATGAGGACACGGGTTAACAAAACATCCTCCGGCAACATAAGCAATTGATGATTCACATATTCTTCGAGATTTTTCACCGTCAGATGTAAAATCGTTGACAGCCGTCGTGACTTGTCCAGCCCCTTAGCGAGGATCAAGCCGGGTTTCAGTTGACGAATGACTTGAGCAAATCTGTTCAGTAAGTCTTCGTAATCACTCGTGTACGGAGAATACGAATAGTGCAGGCCGTGAATACAATTGGTTAAAAATTGAAGTGTTGCTGGGTTTTGTACCTCTATCGACTGAGTCGGGGACGATGGAGGCTGAAGCAGAATCGTATACCAGCACTGTTGTGAGGCTGTGTCATACGCACTCAATTCCTTCACAATTGCTTGCGATTTTTTATATTGGAAGAATTTGCAGTAGAAAAAAACAGCCATAATTCAAGAATCAATTTCTGTTTTCTTTGTGTGTCTGTGTGAAACAGCGAGATGCAGTTAGCTAACTTTCCTCCCAACCCGAAGTGTAAAACAAAGAGTGAACTCAACACGACGCAACTGCTCGCTGCTCGACGAAAACTGAGTCTGATGAATGCTGAACTTACACCGTGCATAACCGCCATGCATCTTGTGTGAACCTTCCCCGCGAACGGTCGTGCTTTCCTCTTTCTCTCTAAACCACTGTTGATGTGCCTTCACCCTTGTTTACGTCTTCGCGTGACATTGAGTGAGTATATGTGAGTCGCGTGCCCGTGAGTGAGTGCGCGAGTCCGCGTGGTTTGTACATGGGCACATTGGTTTGTGTGTCCGTGTGCACGTGTCCGGTGTGCTGGCCGCCGCCATCGTTGATCTGTGCCGTGCTAGTATTTCCTAGTCGTTGTTGCCACAATGTTAAGACAATTCTAAGTGTATATATTTACATACGCCACTGAACAACATACTCAACTTTATTTAAGTACATGATTTACCCCTGATAAGTCGGATAATTTTTTTTTGAAACACAGATTAATAACAAGAATAATATGTCTAGTGGAAAAATGACAACATTAAAATACGCATGTGGATAAGAATAACATATTATGCTAGTATTAGTAATATGCGTATTATGTATTAGTAATATGCATATTATGCGTTATGCTAGTATTGCTTGTGCATTATTAGTGTGTGCATGTTTCTTGGCAGAACTGTTTAATCGACTGATTAATGAATCTGTGGCGTTTAGGTAGCCACGGAATTACCATGTTAACAACGTGAGTTCTTTGGACCGACTGTATTTGTGCATACAACAAGGGACGAGCAAGACATTGTTGGTAGCCATGGCAACCGTCGTGAAAAACCAGCTGCACGGAGTGTTGCACACGGCCACCGCGATTGCGCAAGAATTCACTAATTAGTCGCCTTTAGCAAGGCGTAAAATTGCGGAATTCGTTGACAAAATTGGCCTTTATAAAGGCGCATATGAGGTGTAATCGCTAAACGAGTGCGCCTTTAAAAAGGCGTGAAGAGATGCTATGGATACGTTACAGTGCAGAAAAAGCAGCTGGGTTTTTCCAGTGCATTAGCAAGTACAGCATAGACTGGCAAAACAGCACGGCGAAATAACATTAAACACAAGGCGAGTATTGCAGAGGTGCAGCTGGAGAGGGGTTACGACCGTTTTAGCCAACGAACCACTTTGGCCAAACACTCAGCGGACGAAGTACGATGCGATGAATATCGATGAATATCGACGTTGGCTAAAATGGTACATGTTGTGAGTGCATCTGACAGTGGCGTATCTAGTGACTGAAACTTAAGCGAGTGACCAGCTTGGCCAATTTTTCCTCAGCTGTATGTAGTTCAGTGGCTTCCAAACTTAAGCGTATTAAGCGTAACAACTACAATTGTACAACCGTAACAATTTAGACTGAAATAAATTGAATTTCCACTTTTGTTTGGCATCGTTATTCCATAATTATATTTTATTATATTTTATTTCCCACTTTATATGGGAAAATTGGAATGGATACTTTATAATGGGAAATTATATTTTATTTCCCACTTTTGTTTCGTTATTTCTATCTATTATAGATAGACACAACTGGATGTGTGTGTATTCTATCGTTATTTCTATTATTCTCTATCTATTCTACCCCCATATCTATCAAAGTATATATCTTAATACATTTTTGATGTTTTATTCATGTACACTTTTGATTTCCATAATTAATGTTTTATTCACGTTTCTTTTCATATCAAGTGTCATAACAAGAAGTGTTATATGTGCTCTTCTGTTATAAGAGGAAATAACGTAAAACTAAATATGGATTTTACGAGTAAAAACTGCAATCCGTCCATCCGATTCGTCCTGCATTAAACCTAACTTAATTTAACCGAGTCATACGCACCATGAATAGAAACAATCACACTACACTCAATATGTGCTGTATCAAAATGTATTGTCAGTAACAAAAACAACTGGTGACGTGATTTGCGTATTTAAAAATAAACGATGTTTCAATAATATAATATTCACAAAGAATAACAAGCGAGGCGCGCGATAATTTGATGTTTCAAAACAATGGTAACAATGTACAAAGATCAACAATGGTAATACAGTCATATCAGTTATGGGACACGCACATCAAACATTCTGCACAGTTCTGGGACATAAAAAAACAAGTTACACATCGTAGAAATAAAACACACATCCTCATTGATACAGAATGCGTAGAGTTCACATATGACAATTATAATGAGTTCACATATGACGGCTCATAGAACGCACATGTGCGCGGATCTTCATGCTCGCATTATGCTTGAAATGGTTGACCGCCTCAGATCCAGTATGATGGTTTGCACCAGCAATGCTGCAATGCAATGATGTCATCACCATCAATACAGGCGGTAGATCTGTGCACACAAAAAGATGTGGCTAGTGCATACGTATGTTCATAGTTCACACACATGTCAACTAGCATGTGAGACTTAGTACGAATCATCTGTGCGTGTCACACACACAGAGAGGCACGAGGACCCACTCTCACAGCGTCCGATCAGTCAATACATGCCGTGATACGTGCGACGTCGAGACAGCGCAAGACCAGTCAGCAGCTAGACATAATGACACACATGCACACAACTACACCACTGAGCACTACAGTAGCACTGCATCTCTAGCACTATGTTACTTTAGTACATTATGTTCAGAAGGTGTGTTCAATGTGTGAAATCCACCATTGACCATGTCCACTATGGCTACAGGTCCCCCTTTCACTATGGAAAGTATTATCCGCTCAGGGGTATCATAGCTGCCACGCTATTCGCTGTGGCCTGCTTTTGATGGAAGAAATTGAAACACACAACATGAATGGAAAACTAGCACTTGAACAAAAACTAACATAACAGCCAATATATACACACAAAACAACAACACACACAAGCACACACACACACACACACTCAATCACACACACACCCACAGACATACACATATACACACACAGACATACACATACAAACAAAGACGCGTACACAGATACACAGCACACACACACAGACACGTACAAAGATACACAGCACAAACACACCCAAGCATACACACACACACACACAATGAGCGTGTTTTACCATATTAGCACGCAAAATACACAGACAAAGCAAAAACAACACCGGGCATGCAAAACATTAGCATCAAACAAAGAGAAAATAATACAGCAACAACAAACGCATTTTGATACGATTTTTTTTCTTTTTTCTATATTTTTTCACGTACATTCATGTACAGTCACAGACACAAACACTTCCTCACGCACACATACACACGGAAACGGAGACACCCGCACAGAGAGGCACACACACACTCAGCGACATCCAGAGGTGCACACATACCCAGAGAGAGGAACACACATTTACCCACAGTCAGAGAGAAACACACACACACACACACATCCAGAAAAAGAAACACACACATCCGGAAAAAGAAACACACATACACATCCAAAAAGAGAAACACACACACACCCAGAAAAAGAAACACACACATCCGGAAAAAGAAACACACACACATCCAGAAAGAGAAACACACACACACATCCAGAAAAAGAAACACACATCCAGAAAGAGAAATACACACATCCAGAAAAAGAAACACACAGACACATCCAGAAAAAGAAACACACACACATCCAGAAAAAGAAACACACATCCAGAAAGAGAAATACACACACACATCCAGAAAGAGACACACACACACACACATCCAGAAAAAGAAACACACATCCAGAAAGAGAAATACACACACATCCAGAAAGAGAAACACACACACACACACATCCAGAAAAAGAAACACACAGACACATCCAGAAAAAGAAACACACACACATCCAGAAAAAGAAACACACATCCAGAAAGAGAAATACACACACACATCCAGAAAGAGACACACACACACACACATCCAGAAAAAGAAACACACATCCAGAAAGAGAAATACACACACATCCAGAAAGAGAAACACACACACACACACATCCAGAAAAAGAAACACACAGACACATCCAGAAAAAGAAACACACACACATCCAGAAAAAGAAACACACATCCAGAAAGAGAAATACACACACACACATCCAGAAAGAGACACACACACACACACACACATCCAGAAAAAGAAACACACATCCAGAAAGAGACACACACATCCAGAAAGAGAAACACACACATATCAGATCAGATCAGAGACGAGAGTTTGGCCTCTACAACGGCACTCTCGGATGCTATTTGTATTCTATCTGTAAACACACAACAGTGCCTTATGTTGGCACTCGAATAACCAGTCTATACACATATATATGTACCTTAGATTACACTTATAAATGCACATAATCACCCTAAACTGGCACACAACACATTACACACTATATATATACATATATATATATACATTTATTTACATTTATATATATACATACATACAACCTATAAGCCACATAACACGTTATATAACATTTTTTTGCACGTATGAACATCCACACCCACCCAGACATATGTCCAGATTTACTCGAACAATTTACAATACACACTCACATGACACATGTATACAACTCACAAGTTAAGGCATACATATAACACAAAATACTACACATTTTTTATTATTTTTTTTACACACACATCCAGAAAAAGGAACGCACATCCAGAAAGAGAAACACACACACACACACATCAAGAAAAAGAAACACACACACACACACACATCCAGAAAGAGAAACACACACACACACACATCAAGAAAAAGAAACACACACACACACACACATCCAGAAAGAGAAACACACACACACACATCAAGAAAAAGAAACACACACACATCCAGAAAGAAAAAAACACACACACATCCAGAAAGAGAAACACACACAAACACATCCAGAAAAAGAAACACACACACACATCCAGAAAAAGAAACACACACACATCCAGAAAAAGAAACACACATCCAGAAAGAGAAACACACACACATCAAGAAAAAGAAACACACACACACACACACATACATCCAGAAAGATAAACACACATATCCAGAAAAAGAAACACTACTACTACTACTACACTACTTACTCTTAAACCTGACTATTTTCCCCGAGTCAATGCCATTTTCAATACGACAACGATGTTAGTGAATAACACAGGTTGACAGTATATGAATCTGGACAGAGACACTTAAATTGATAAATTTCAACTTTAAAATTAAGATTTCCAAGTTTTTTACTCTTAAACCTGACTATTTTCCCCGAGTCAATGCCATTTTCAATACGACAACGATGTTAGTGAATAACACAGGTTGACAGTATATGAATCTGGACAGAGACACTTAAATTGATAAATTTCAACTTTAAAATTAAGATTTCCAAGTTTTTTTACTCTTAAACCTGACTATTTTCCCCGAGTCAATGCCATTTTCAATACGACAACGATGTTAGTGAATAACACAGGTTGACAGTATATGAATCTGGACAGAGACACTTAAATTGATAAATTTCAGCTTTAAAATTAAGATTTCCAAGTTTTTTTACTCTTAAACCTGACTATTTTCCCCGAGTCAATGCCATTTTCAATACGACAACGATGTTAGTGAATAACACAGGTTGACAGTATATGAATCTGGACAGAGACACTTAAATTGATAAATTTCAACTTTAAAATTAAGATTTCCAAGTTTTTTACTCTTAAACCTGACTATTTTCCCCGAGTCAATGCCATTTTCAATACGACAACGATGTTAGTGAATAACACAGGTTGACAGTATATGAATCTGGACAGAGACACTTAAATTGATAAATTTCAACTTTAAATTAAGATTTCCAAGTTTTTTACTCTTAAACCTGACTATTTTCCCCGAGTCAATGCCATTTTCAATACGACAACGATGTTAGTGAATAACACGTTGACAAATTTCAGCTTAAAATTAAGATTTCCAAGTTTTTTTCTCTTAAACCTGACCATTTTCCCTAGTTTTCCCTTGAGGGGCAATCATTTCTGTCAAGGAATAATGTAAGCTTTAACATTTACCATTAACATTGATATACATTAGGCTTAACATTAAAATTGTTCTCAAAAAGCACTAAAAACCCTGAAAATCTCAAAACAAATGTTTCTTAAATATATCTTTAATGTATCTAGACATTATTGATCATCATACGACGCATTATGGATGCGCCTACCTCCTTTAACCCTTCAATACACTTATAATAAAATACAACAAAAATGGCCGTCTTACACGTTTACAGGTATAATGGCTTTGTGCGTTATATTTGGCGTCCTTAAATCTCGTTTCTACCTAGGAATCTAGGATCTAGGATATCTAGGATCGTTTCTCCCTTACACCTAATAAAACACTCCACATAGGCCAATATCAATCCTAATGAAAAACATACAGCTGAGCGAATAATTAAAGCCCACAAACTACCAAAAATAAAAGTTTACGATACCTGTAGCTCTAACTATGCAGTAGGCAGAGTTAAAACCTATACAAACAGTAGAAATATCATACACAACCTCATTATTAACCCCAATCACATGCACCTATTTGCTAAAATCAGAATAACAACCCTTTGGCTCAAATCAATCAATCAATAAATCAATCAATGATATATTAACCTATTAGACAATCAATGATATATTAACCTAAGACATCAAAGCATTTTAGTGCTAAAATACATCACCTATCACACAAATACAAAGAAAAAACCTGACTTCCCGCACCACAAAAGCAACACTTAACGAACCACACACAGGAAATGATCAATGCACGGATGCAACCACTCCGCTTTAACCCATCAAAGGGTTTAAAAATAATTCTTTATTCACTAGAAACGATGAGATTTAAAAACACACCAAAAATTCAAATTTAATGACAAATAAACGATATTCCTAAAAAATATTGAGCATATTTATATAAAACAAAGCGGAGCCACTAGCGTCACTCGTTGCAACATGTTTCGCAGCATCTGAGATAGTGCTAAATTCCATTTTATGTTGGCTGAATTTAAGAAATTGATGAAAATGGATGAAAACTTTCAATGGGCTGAAAAAATATATAATTCAAATTTAATGCCTGAATTTATTCTTTATGTGAAAGCCTTGACAAACATCAAATTTGAAAGCAAATTTGAAGCGCCAAATTTGAAAGGAAATTTGTTTTGTTGAGCGATAATTTAATATATTTCTACGGATTAAAAATTGAACAGATATAAGCAAAGATAAATAACCATTCTCTATTGAGCTCAGTGAGAATAATGCCAGTCGCGTCACGCGTGCAACATATGTCCAGTCTAAAGAAAGACGACATTTCATTTACATACCTATTTGTATTTAAATTCTACAATTCACTACACTTACCAACTTTGATCTATTAGACGAGTATTGCTGATAGATTATCAAAACACGCACCACCCATATATATCTGTCAGCAAGCCAGCTAGCATCACACAACTGAAATTGATGCTCTGATTGATATAGCACTGTTGACATAACGTGTTGCAACACTGATGCTAGACAAGGTCACACTGCTACCATTGATCTTGCCAATCAGGACCGATTTTCTGCAGCATTGTGTCTATATAAAGCTTAGGCGAGCAGAAGAGACGGGCAGACACAATCTCACAAACATGCACACCCACACCAACACACAACCACTGGCATGCAAATATCAGTGCAAAAATTATTACGCAATGTCTTATCAGTGCAGCAAGAACTAATAATGATAAAAACACAACTGAAGTTGTCTGCATGAAATCTCTTACCGTCTTGTGAACCATTTGTGTTGTGCAGCAACAGTTTGAATTCGCGTCTTTCACTGGTGTACAGAAACATGTTGCTTATGTTAGCATAAAGTGTAAATGTGCTGAAATGCATATATTATTCATAAAGGATACTTACAAAAGTGTACTTACCTTATACTCTTAATCAAAACTCACCATTTCTGCTCAATAACAACCGGATAACACAACATTTCTTCGCCAAAAAATAAATACTATATATGTGAATACACACACACACACAGTCGAATTATTAAGTCGTGGAAATGTACAATGCAATTAACCTTACTGTGCATAAACTTACAAGGAAACACCACTGAAATTTATAATAAAGGAATGATCCAGTTCAAAAGGGCTCTCGAAAATAGCATTTGAAAAATTTGTTATCAAATTTTTACACAAAAACGGCGAAAATTGTCAAGGCTATAGAACGATTGGGCAATCCGTCTTTGAATGTTTTCAAAACTTTCAAAAGTTTGGAAGCCACTGAACTACATACAGCTGAGGAAAAAATGGCCAAGATGGTCACTCGCTTAATTTTCAGTCACTAGATATACGCCACTGTCAGATGCACTCACAACATGTACCATTTTAGCCAACGTCGATATTCATCGATATTCATCGCATCGTACATCGTCCGCTGAGCGGTTGGCCAAAATGGTTCGTTGGCTAATACGGCAGTAGCTCCGCTGGAGATGTGCTTGCAGTGTTGCTGGAGAGAGTTACTAACAAACAATACTAACGGTAAAGGTAAAGGTAAAGGTACTAAAGGTATGCGTGGTGCCGGCACGCCAAAGCGTGAGACCCACTGGTGGAGAAACGCGCGTGCAACTGTTACTGAGCGAATGTCTGGCAAAGGAATGGCTTCCGGCCAGCGCGAAAATCTGTCCACACATGTGAGGAGGTATGACTGACCTTGTGACGGCGGCAGCGGTCCGACAATGTCCACGTGCACGTGACTGAAGCGTTCTCCAGGTGGCTGAAATGGTTGCACCGCGCTTTTCGTGTGACGGGTAACTTTCGCTCGTTGACACTGTAGGCATGTTCGGGTCCATTTGCGCACGTCGCGGTCCATGTCCGGCCACACGAAGCGTGACGAGACAAGCTTCACAGTGGCATCGATGCCTGGGTGTGAAAGATTGTGCAGAGAAGAAGTGTACGGCCGGCGTAATGCTGTCGGAAGCACTGGGCGAGGTCGACCGGTAGACTCGTCGCACAAAACTTTTGCTTCGCCGAACATGACATCGCGTAGCTTCAGCGATGACGTCGCGTTGCGAAGCGTTCCCAATGAAGCGTCTTCCCGTTGAGCCGCAGCTAGGGAGACGTAGTCGTCGACTGGGCACGACGGAACAGTCAGTACAGCTGTTGTTCTCGAGAGTGCATCCGCCACTGTATTTTTGTTGCCGGGTAGGTGCCGGATCTCCGACACAAACTGGCTTATGAAATCCAAATGCCGCAACTCGCGAGGCGAGTATTTCTCTGAGACTGAAGGCAGGGCATGCACGAGAGGGCGGTGATCGGTGAACACGACCACGTCACGCCCTTCGATCGTGTAGCGGAAGTGGCGAATGGCCATGTACACTCCGAGCAGTTCTCTGCCGAATGTGCTGTATCGCCGTTCAGTAGACGTCAGCGTCTTTGAAAAGTAGCTGAGAGGCTGCCACTCACCATTGGTGTGTTGCTGCAGTACTCCGCCAACACCAGAGTCCGACGCGTCGACCAGGATACTCAAGGGAGCACCGGGGATTTGATGTGCAAGCATACTACGGTCGGCTAGAGCTGTTTTAGCTGCATTGAAGCTGTCGAGGCTCTGTTGTGTCCATGCTACCGGGGCTTTGGACCGTTTGGCGCGGTGTGTCAGAAGAGCGTGCAGGGGTTGTAGTATGGCAGCTGCGTTGGGTATAAAACGGTGATAATACGCCACCATACCCAGAAACCGGCGAAGCTGAGACTGACTGGTCGGCTGTGGGAATTCCCTGATTGCACGCACCTTGTCGTCGAGTGGGAAAATTCCGCCGGGTGTGACACGATGTCCGAGGAAAGAGACCGTGTCGCGACCAAATACACACTTGTCTCTGTTGATCACTACGCCGTAGGACTGCAATTTCTGAAACAAGGCGCGGAGGTGTCCTAGATGCTCGTCTTCGTTTGTTGATGCCACCAAAATGTCATCGAGATATGCGAAGCAGCCGTCAACATCGCGCAGAACTTCGTCGATGAAACGCTGGAACGTTGAACCGGCGTTGCGCAGGCCGAATGGCATTCGCACCATCTCGTACAGACCAAACGGCGTGGCGATGGCTATCTTTGCGACGTCTGCTGGTTCAACGGGGATCTGGTGGTATGCGCGAACCAGGTCCACTGTGGAGAACACGTTGCAGCCACTGAGTTTTGCAGAAAAGTCTCGCAGGTACGGTAGTGGGTATCGGTCCGGAAGCGTTTGTGCGTTGAGTGCCCGGTATTCGCCACATGGTCTCCATTGGCCGGGCAATTTCTTGGGTACCATGTGGAGAGGCGATGACCAAGCACTCTTGGACGGTTGAATGATACCCAAGCGCAGCATTCTGTCAAATTCTTGCCTGGCGATGTTGGCTCTATCGGGGGCTAAACGCCGAGGACGAATGTGGATCGGTGGGCCCTTGGTCACGATGTGGTGCGTCACATTGTGCTTGACTGCACCAGTTGCGCGCTCTTGAGTGATATCAGGGAAAGATGCCAGTAATCGTTTGTATGGGCTGGAATCGCTGTCATTGACAAAGCGTATGCCTGGTGAAGCGATACGTGAGGCTGACACGTTGGCGCACACGTGACCTTTGTGCAACAGCTGCTTCTTGGAGACGTCGACAACCAGTTCATTAGCGGCGAGAAAATCAGTGCCGAGTATGGGCATGCTGACGTCGGCTACAAGCACGCACCAGACGAACGTGCGATAATTAAAGACCATTGTGGCTTCGTACGTACCGAAGACGGAAATTTTCGAGCCATTAGCAGCTTGAAGTTGTTGGTCTGGTCGTGGTGTCTGCAGCTTGGTGCGTCGCGGTACAAAGTTTCTAGGCACTACACTGACTTGTGCGCCTGTATCAATCAGGAACCGACGGCCGGATGTCTCGTCTTTGATGAAGAGAAGAGGTGCGCTTGTACGTGAGCCACCAGTGCACTGCGCGATGTGTTGGTGGCTTGTTAGTTTAAATGCCACGAGCAAGGAGGCGTGCAGCGACGCGCTGATGAGCCGAACCGGGCATGATAAAAACACAGACGTGGTTGGTTCATGCTACGGCGTACCGGTGAGCTGTCTCGTGAGCGAGCATCCGGTGATGGGGAACGGCGCCGAATTCTGTCTCGTGAGTTGCTCCTGTGTCTTGCCGGGAAACGCTCGTAATTTGGCCTTGTCGCCTTGTCGCGGGTTGCCATTTCCGATTCAATGCGTTTGTGTGAAAGCTCGAGTTGTTCAATTTTGGCGAGCAGGACAGCCATGTTGTCGTTGGATGATGGTGCCGTAGGAGAAATAGCTGCCACTGCTTGGGCTGCTTGTGTAGCCTCCAGGTAGCGATCGGCGGCGTTGGCCAGCTCGTCGAGGTGAGCAGATGCTGGCAGAAGGGAGAGTGCTGCTCGTGTCCCTTGGGGTAATCGCTGTAAAAACAGCGTGCGCAGCAAGCCGGTGTCTTCTGGCGTGTCGCCTGCCGCTGCCAGCTCGTTGCGCATGGAGAGCAGTAGCGCCGATGGTCGTTGGTCGCCCAGCTGCTGTCGTGAAAGCAGAGCTTCCAGGCGAGACGTACGCGATTGTGCCAGACGAGACTGCAGGGCGGTACTCAACGCAGCGAAGGATCTTGATGTGCGAATGACATCCTTCACTTGAGCTGCCACTGTGATGGGAAGATTTGCCACAATCATCTTGAAGCGGGTCTCGTCAGATGAAATCCCAGCGATATCGAATGCGCACTCAACCTGAATGATCCACATCTCTGGTTCCTCGGCTGAAAATGGTGGCAGGCGGAATGTAGCCATAGGGCGTACTTCGGAAGTAGCCGTTTGCGCAGTTGCGTCAGGGGACATGTCACTCTCGAAAGTGTCCGCAAGCCGGGAGTCACCACTGTTGGTAGCCATGGCAACCGCCGTGAAAAACCAGCTGCACGGAGTGTTGCACACGGCCACCGCGATTGCGCAAGAATTCACTAATTAGTCGCCTTTAGCAAGGCGTAAAATTGCGGAATTCGTTGACAAAATTGGCCTTTATAAAGGCGCATATGAGGTGTAATCGCTAAACGAGTGCGCCTTTAAAAAGGCGTGAAGAGATGCTATGGATACGTTACAGTGCAGAAAAAGCAGCTGGGTTTTCCCAGTGCATTAGCAAGTACAGCGTAGACTGGCAAAACAGCACGGCGAAATAACATTAAACACAAGGCGAGTATTGCAGAGGAGCAGCTGGAGATGTGCTTGCAGTGTTGCTGGAGAGAGTGGCGAGTGCGCAGGAACAATGATTTCACTCAGCATTCTGCGCCCCCTTATATAGCCCGATGATTCATGCCGTTGTCGGAGCGCGCCGGAAGTGTGTCCGACAACCACATAAACTCGAGCTGATATTGGTCTAAACGGTTGTGCTTTTGCGCAAAGCACGCTACTAGATGAATAGAGGACCGGGGCGCAACACGTACATCCACATGCACAATACATTACAGTATATCTAAATAGGCAACACATATGAACAGCAAATACACATGCACGTTGATGCATATGAACAAGCGAACATGGACGTACACAATTCGAAAACAAGAATATGTTTTAATTATGTGTGGTTCCCTAGGACATGGTTCAATACAATACACATGTTTCGCGCATACAATAGTTTGGAATAACGTGCTACAACATTTTTCATCAAATTTATACCACAGTTTAACGAATAACGTAGCATGTATATATATAATATAAGTGTGCGCCTAAATACAAGAATATAACACATAAATATTTACATGGAACGAATGGTGCCTACAACATTACAGACAAACATACACACAAGATCAAACACGCACAATACGAGAAACACAACACGACACACAGGTCACTGCGCTTATAGCAGGTACCGCCAGGTGGAGCGAGACGCAGTTCCACGTGGCGCACCACAGGACTCCCCCACCAGAAGCGGAGCGGTATTGATGAGTTTCGATGATGATGGTGTCGGACTTTCGATGATGTCGGTGAAGCTTCGCCGGTATGGTAGACCGGCGCGCCATACTGCACGGCAGCACGAGGCCAAGTAGATTTCACACAATGAAGTCGACCTCGTGCTGCGCAGTTCGGTGGCGAGGTTGTTGAGCAGAAACTGCATCCAGCAAGGAGTCGAGCCAATCCTGACGAAATTATGTTGACCCCTTGCTGCGCAGACGTTTGCTGTTCAGTGAGGCAAAGTTTGTCGTAGGTTAGCGGAAACTGCATCCAGCAAGAAGTCGAGGCAATATTATTGTGTTGTCTTCTTGCTGCGCAGGCGTTTCCTATTCGGTGGTTTTACGTCCGGCGTCCGTAGGAGAAAAACACGATTGAGTACGGCACCGGACGGAGTCGGCCTTGGATGGTGCGATGCAGGTGCGTCTGGTCAGCAGCTGATAGTGCGTCACTCGTAGGGAGGCACAGTAGGCTGCGACACAGACGAATAGGCGATGCGCGGAAAAACGAGGCAAAATCACAGGCAGATGAGACACAGTCAAAACAAATTCACTCAGCATCACACCATCCTCACTCGGGGCACCAATGTGGCGTTTAGCTCGCCACGAAGCGTCACATGCAAGCAGTGCGAGTTCTTTGGACCGACTGTATTTGTGCATACAACAAGGGACGAGCAAGACATTACAAACAAACATACACACAAGATCAAACACGCACAATACGAGAAACACAACACGACACACAGGTCACTGCGCTTCTAGCAGGTACCGCCAGGTGGAGCGAGACGCAGTTACACGTGGCGCACCACAGGACTCCCCCACCATCTTTATAGAATATATAAACGTTCGAAGTTGAATCATCTACCGGCGTGAGGCAGACTGTGTCAGTTGATCGTGTGAAGCCAGCGGTGCTGCGTACAACAACGTGTGATACAGGATCAACAAGTGCAGAAGAACAAGTGAATATGTCCGCAGGTGATGTGCAAAATACGGTTTCAGACTCAGTGGCACCGCTTCCTGCTCCGAGAGCAGCAAAGCGCTGCACCACCACGTTGAAAAGGAACCCAGTCACCTGTGAAAATGTACCGTCGGATCGACCAGTGAACCAGTCGACAGATATACCTGTCCCTGCTCCACGGTATGCAGCGCCCTCTGGTGTGTCAAAATCAGGACGTACAGTGAAATTCAAACATCGTCCGGATTTTTATTATTATTAACATTTGTCTTAACAGTCATCTTGATTAGTTTGTGTCGTGTTTGTAATAGTGCTTGCACGCTTATGTGAACGTGTAACGTTTACGAGCCGTCTGCTATATGGCGTGATTGTGTAACCTGCATGCTTGCAGTCATGTTTTGATATATATTCTCATGTGCGGTACATGAACATGCGCTGTCCATTCAGAGATGTTGTGCGTTTTGCGTGTGTGGTGATATTTGATTCTGTGTCAAGTTTCGTTGAATGAAATTACTATGCGTGCGAAGACGTGCGTATGTATGGTAGACGTGTGTATATGTGTACTTGTGTATGCTTGTTGTATGTGCGTGTACGAGTATTCGCACACGTATTCCTTTTAGAACATGATTTTCCTGTATCATAGCTATGTTTGATATATGTGACGCTCCGCTTCGGAAGGGTGGAGTAGTGTAGCGCCGATGTTCGTATTTTGTCATGCGTGAATTGGTACACTCGTTGGAATATGTTTAATTTCGTTTAAACTATATATTATATTCCTGTTATTTACGCAGCATTATTTAATTCACATGTATATTTGTATTTTCGTCATTGTTAATGTAAGTACGGTTTACTACTGACAAATGGTTGAAACCCACTTGGTGGATTGTGCCCGGAAGTGACCTCCGCCCACCGAGTAGTTGACTTGTGCTGTGTCAAGGCAATAAACCACTTGCTCACTGAACGTTGTGGTGTTAACATTGTGCTCCTGATACCACCGCAACTTCACCATCTTCATTTTTATATTACGCCGTAACACTTTCATGGGGCCAGAGTAGGGAGCCTCTAATGGCTTTCTAACTCGGTCCACCCTTACCCACACATGAGTGCAGGTTTGAAGTGCCTTTGGAATGTACTCTGTGGCCCTGGAAGAGTGACATCTACCATCACTGACATTATAAAAATCTATTTGACGCATGTGTCGAGCGAGATTACGAATGAAATCCACCTGACACTTATCAGACACTGCTTCTGCTGGTACGGCTACACGTGGGTTCAGCAGTTCCCCACCTGTTACCGCTGTGAATGGTGACAGTGTAGACTCGTTCGGTACGCAGCGCAGACCAAGGAGGACGACCGGCAACGCCTGAATCCAGTCTTCTTTCCTCGCAATGATAGCCGTCTTCAACGTGCGGTGCAGCCGCTCCACCATACCGTTGCACTGCGGGTGGTATGACGTCGTGCGCAAGCGGTGAAACCCTATGACACGCGACAAATGCTGAAACAAATCGGACTCAAATTGAGATCCACGGTCAGTGATTACGTATAGGGGTACACCGAACCTGGACACCCATGTGTCGAGGAACGCTGTTGACACCGATACTGCTGTTATATCTTCCAATGGCACAGCTTCGATCCAACGAGTACAGCGGTCTATACAAGTGAGTAAATATCGACAGGGTGAACAGTACGACTGACCGTATTGACGAGACGGTGGCAGTGGACCAACAATATCAATGTGTACCGTTGAGAAGCGAGCAGATGGTATGCACATTGGTGTGACTGTTGACTTGGTGTGTCGATGCACCTTCGCAGATTGACATGCTGTACAAGATCTAGTCCAGTCTCTTATCTGCTTGTCCATACCAGGCCAGAAATAACGATCTTTTACAAGACGTAGCGTAGCCTTCACACCAGCATGCGACATATCGTGCAAATGATTGAAAATCGTCAGTCTGAGTGACTGCGGTACAAATGGTCGCGCTGTTGCTAAAGACATATCACAGTACAAGTTACGTTCACCACACGAGAATTTGCGTAGTTTGTCAATGAAATGTTTAATTTCAACGTCTGTTTCTTGTTGCTCGGCGATAGCCGGCAGGTCAAACGCATCAACACGCACATGATTTGTGATGTGTGACTGACCTTGAATTTGGCTCGGTGATGTTGAATTGACAGTTGAAGATACTGCAGTGTGGACTTCACAAACTCCCACTGGTCGCGATAAGCAATCTGCTACTATGTTGTCCGTGCCGGATATGAAGTTGACTTCTGCAACGTACTCTGTAAGCAGCGAAAGATGTCTTTGTTGTCTGTCTAGTTTAGCTGATTTTCTACTATTGAACGCTCCGACCAAAGGGCGATGATCCGTTGACAAGGTCACGTGCTGGCCTTCGATCAGGTGTCGAAACTGTAACACCGCAAGGTATGCAGCAAGTAACTCGCGGTCTGATTCGCGCTGAATATCGTTTTTGAGTGTCGGATAGTTTCTTGGAAAACAGCTCCACCAGGTACGCTTTCCCGTCAATCATTTGATGCAAGGCTGCTCCTAATGCCACCTGCGAACTATCAGTGACCAACTGATAAGTCGTGCATGTGGGCAGTGGATGGAGTAAGCACACAGATACAGTCAAAGGTTTCTTACAAGCTGCAACAGCTGCCAATTCATTGTTGTCCAGCATCAATGTTTTGTTGTTTGGTTCTTTCCTAACCCTTTCGGTAAGTGGACAGACAATTTCAGCGTACCGTGGAATCATGCGACGATAGAAGCCAGTAGCTCCAAGAAAACGTCGCAGCTCGTGTGAAGAGGTCGGAGGCTCCTGCTCAGTCAGAGCGGATACCTTGGACGGCGACGGATGAATTCCCTGCGAGGTGACTTCGTAGCCTAGAAATTCCAGCTCATTCACACTGAATACACATTTCTCCGCCTTGATATGCAACGAATGCTGCCGCAACACCTCAAAGACTTGACGTAAATGACGCTGATGCTCGTCTGAGTCGCGTGAGAAAACAAGCACATCGTCAATATACACAAAAACACAATCTAGGTCACGAAAAATGGAATCCATGTACCTTTGAAAGGTTGATGGTGCGTTTCTCAAGCCAAACGGCATAAACAAATACTCGTACAGGCCTGCTGGAGTGGATATTGCCGTTTTAGCTTTGTCTTGGTGTGCCACTGGTATCTGGTGATAAGCCTGCAATAAATCAAGCTTTGAAAAACATGATTTGCCATAAAGTTTCGCTGAACAATCGTGTATATGCGGGATTGGGTAGCAATCGCACTTTGTAACCGAATTCAGCATACGAAAATCACCCGTCAGTCGCCAGCCCCCATCTTTTTTCGCCACTAAATGAACGGGCGACGACCACGGTGAATCAGACGGTCTCACAACACCTGCTTTTAATAAACTGTGAATTTCAGTTTTGATCAGATCTTGTTTAAGTGGGGAAAATCTGCGGCGACCAGCATGCACTGGTGCGGCACTGTCTGTGTCTATAGCGTGACTCACTTTGTGATTGTGTACACTCACCGCTTCTTTATGTGGCACTGTCAAGCTTGAGAACTCCGACAACAATTTTTGCACAGGAACAGAGAACCTGGACGTGTCGTTAACAGTCATGCACGGAATATGAGCTGGCGCAGGCTTGGCTGGCGCGCTCAGTAGTGTGACTGAATCTCTCAGACATCGCAGACTGCAGTCGACGGCCAGACGGTGATGACACAGGAAATCGTTGCCCAGAAGTGGCTCAGTCACTTCAGCTACCACGAATGTCCATGTGAACACGCGACGAAGTGCTTGAAAAGATATATCCAATGTGACTTCACCGTGTACACGTATTCTGTCACCGCCGGCTGATGTCAAAGTTACGTTTGTTGGTTGGAGAACAGAGGACACAGAGGCGGGTGTCAAAAGCGACACCCCAGCACCAGTGTCAACAATAAAATTGATTTTTTTATCACCAAACTTAGCAGCGACCTTCAACAGCGGCAGACCCTGGGTCGCGTACACAGATGCCTGCCTCGTCAGTTTTCCTGCTGCCTTTCTGTTGAGTTTTCGCGCAACGCAGGTCGTGAGGATGACTGCATTAGAATATCACGGCGCTTATTCGGCCATCGACACCATGGTTTGCAGTATCTGGCTTTTGAACCATAGAAAAGATGAGCTCTGCACACCTTGGGGCGTTGGCCGGCATGATATGGGCGCAATGATGATGATTGCAGCGACGATGATTCTGCTGTGTTTCTCACTCTGCTGTTGAAAAAACTCGTCGACGGCGCCTCATTTCTTTGAGCTCTATCTGACACTTCCATGCATTGAACATTACTCACCAGAGGGACCAATTCATCAGCAAGCCTTGCTAGTTGCGACAATTCCATTTCTTTTTGAGCAGCTAGCACTGGTCCTATCGAGCTGGGCAGAGACTGAGTGAATTTATGTCTCACGAGGTCATCCGCCACTCCAGTTTTCCGAGCAATGCTCTGCAATTCACTCATGCGCGCGGATGGTCTGCCTGTCATTGCACGAGTTGAAATAAGTTCTTCAAACAGTTCTGGCTTCGTCCGTTCGTAAAACTGCAGAAATTCGCTCTTCAGTGCAGTGAATTCTTGTTGTTTGAGAACTGCAGGAGACATCTGCGACAAAACATCCGGCGGTAGAGCTGCCATCACGTGGAAGAATTTTGTTACCTCGGACGTGATTCCTTGTAGGTAGAACTGTGCTTCAAGTGTCATGAACCAACCATCAACGGCTTTCTCCATAAATGGAGGTGCTTTGATGGATACACGATAGACTGGCTCAGCTGAATTATTTGCTTTAAGTTCGTCCATGTCGGGGTCACCAGTTGAAGTTGCGGTGGTATCAGGAGCACAATGTTAACACCACAACGTTCAGTGAGCAAGTGGTTTATTGCCTTGACACAGCACAAGTCAACTACTCGGTGGGCGGAGGTCACTTCCGGGTACAATCCACCAAGTGGGTTTCAACCATTTGTCAGTAGTAAACCGTACTTACATTAACAATGACGAAAATACAAATATACATGTGAATTAAATAATGCTGCGTAAAAAACAAAGGAATATAATATATAGTTTAAACGAAATTAAACATATTCCAACGAGTGTACCAATTCACGCATGACAAAATACGAACATCGGCGCTACAAATCAATACATATTTCATTCAATTATGCGTTTGACTATTGCGCAATAAATGAAACAAACAGTATCAAAGATGTATTATTCAAAGCAGATCGTCTTAGCTTGCGACATGTGCAGCGAAGTTTATTTGCCATAAATTTTGCATCTTTCCACAGCACAGCGAAAACTATACCGGTGTTTATGAGGACACGGGTTAACAAAACATCCTCCGGCAACATAAGCAATTGATGATTCACATATTCTTCGAGATTTTTCACCGTCAGATGTAAAATCGTTGACAGCCGTCGTGACTTGTCCAGCCCCTTAGCGAGGATCAAGCCGGGTTTCAGTTGACGAATGACTTGAGCAAATCTGTTCAGTAAGTCTTCGTAATCACTCGTGTACGGAGAATACGAATAGTGCAGGCCGTGAATACAATTGGTTAAAAATTGAAGTGTTGCTGGGTTTTGTACCTCTATCGACTGAGTCGGGGACGATGGAGGCTGAAGCAGAATCGTATACCAGCACTGTTGTGAGGCTGTGTCATACGCACTCAATTCCTTCACAATTGCTTGCGATTTTTTATATTGGAAGAATTTGCAGTAGAAAAAAACAGCCATAATTCAAGAATCAATTTCTGTTTTCTTTGTGTGTCTGTGTGAAACAGCGAGATGCAGTTAGCTAACTTTCCTCCCAACCCGAAGTGTAAAACAAAGAGTGAACTCAACACGACGCAACTGCTCGCTGCTCGACGAAAACTGAGTCTGATGAATGCTGAACTTACACCGTGCATAACCGCCATGCATCTTGTGTGAACCTTCCCCGCGAACGGTCGTGCTTTCCTCTTTCTCTCTAAACCACTGTTGATGTGCCTTCACCCTTGTTTACGTCTTCGCGTGACATTGAGTGAGTATATGTGAGTCGCGTGCCCGTGAGTGAGTGCGCGAGTCCGCGTGGTTTGTACATGGGCACATTGGTTTGTGTGTCCGTGTGCACGTGTCCGGTGTGCTGGCCGCCGCCATCGTTGATCTGTGCCGTGCTAGTATTTCCTAGTCGTTGTTGCCACAATGTTAAGACAATTCTAAGTGTATATATTTACATACGCCACTGAACAACATACTCAACTTTATTTAAGTACATGATTTACCCCTGATAAGTCGGATAATTTTTTTTTGAAACACAGATTAATAACAAGAATAATATGTCTAGTGGAAAAATGACAACATTAAAATACGCATGTGGATAAGAATAACAATAATTATGATATACTAGCATTAAAACCCGCCCGTTGTGCGGAAGAATGTTTGAGTTGGTCAGCACAGTTATGTTTTAGTCAGACTATGATTGAAGTTGTAACAGCATCAAACACTAACATTTCCGTTATAAATTATCAACATCATGTTCTCCCACCGTAGTTCGGTAGCCGCCATCTTGAATTGATCTTCTTCTGTAAGTGGGATAGCCATCTTCGCTAATCTGCGTGTTCAGTTGAAGCCGCTTTGGGTAATTTTTCGAGCATTTACCATTGATCATGCAAGGGGAATTGTAATTGAGAGCGCCACATGGTCCATGTACCATGTGCCTCTTTACGATATCAAAGAGTATAGGGTCACTCTTTTGATGAGGAAGCTCTGCTGAAATCACGGAGTGTATATCGTTAGGATTTTACAGAGTTACAATATTCAACATTGATATGCGCGTCGAAAATTTTCGACAGTACTGGACAATATGGAACTATCCACCTATATAACCAGCACCTGCCCGATTTGTGTTGGCTCGGTGGTGCTGTGCACTATCCTCAAACCCGTGGCATAAAATCACTAAAATGTGAAAAACTCGTTTGTGCACACACACACACACACACACACACACACACACACACACACACACACACACACACACACACACACACACACACACACACACACACACACACACACACACACACACACACACACACATAATAACGTTTTTATTATCATACAAATTTTCAATAGGCTCCTTTGTTGTAACAATAGACTCCTTTGTTGTTAAACGCTGTGTTGAATCTATCAGTCGTCGGTGGAAATGACATGGTCTTGAATAAACGCTTATATCTTTTGAAATGTTGACACTACATATTTGAAAACTAAATTATCTTGTAGAAGACAAAATTTCCAATCTGTGGATATAAAAAACTGTAAATTCTCTTGAGCAGTTTTCCTCAAACCCGTGGCATCACCAAAATGTGAAAAACTCGTTTGAGCACACACAAACAGAATAACGTTTTTATTATTATAGATGTAGATAGATAGATAGAGCTGGAAGAGTCCTGACAAATAATGCACGATATTTGGAAGTCTTCAATTTAATTCAGACTTTAAATATTGAACTGGAAGAGCCCTCACAAATAATGCACGATATTGGGAAGTTTTCAATTTTTTAAATAGGCTCCTTTGTCAGCAATTCAATTTTCAATAGGCTCCTTTGTTGTAACAATAGACTCATTTGTTGTTAAACGCTGTGTTAAATCTATCAGTCGTCGGTGGAAATGACATGGTCTTGAATAAACGGTTATATCTTTTGAAGTGTTGACACTACATATTTGAAAAATAGATCATCTTGTAGAAGACAAAATTTCCAATCTGTGGATATAAAAAACTGTAAATTCTGTTGAGCAGTTTTCCTTAACCCCGTGGCATAAAATCACCAAAAAGTGAAAAACTCGTTTGTGCACACACACACACACACAGAATAATCTATAATAATAAAAACGTTATTCTGTGTGTGTGTGTGTGTGTTATTATAGATAGATTTTGTAATTGTGGTTTTGTGGTGTGTATATATAAACATTTGTGTATCTTTCGTTGTACATTATTTGTGTATATGCGAGTATTGTAGTTTTGAGCACGTGGCAGTGCACTAGGCAGTGCGGGCGATGTGGTTTCAAGTAGTTGCGCCCCCTGCGTCAATGTTGTACGGGTGCACCGATATGTGAAATGCAGCTGCCTTGTTCGGTCAAGGAAGTGGCGCGTGCAGTGTGTGTGTATATGTATGTGTATGCATGTTTGTGTGTATGCGTATTGCGGAGCGATATGATCATGAATCGAGAGTGTCGTGCATGAGATGGTGTCGTGCGGGTGTTACTGCGTTTAATGTGAAGTGGTTTTCGGGGAAGTATTGAGTGACTTGTCTACACTGGCGTGGAGGTGTATTGTGAAACCATCTTGTTGTTCGTGCTTCGTTATTTCTCATTACAATACATTTCATCACAAGCTAACCGGCCATTCAGCATCATGTCAGCGATGAACAACGATTGTGCAATGCGGTCGTTCAATGGTGATGTGGACGTCGTGGCGTGGCTCACAAAAGCCAGACTCGTAGCCAGACTGAAGAAGGTGGAAGATGTCGCCAGCTTTATTTCTCTGCATCTCGAAGGTGATGCTCTGGCGTTGTTCTTGGAGATGGACGAGTGTGATCAGGAGAGTGCTGAGAAGATTGAGAGTGCCCTGAAAACAGCCTACAGTGATGACTCGTTTGATGCATTTGGTAAGCTGTCCGAAAAGAGGTGGCACGGTGAATCAGTGCATGTCTTCGCCACCGAGATCCGACGACTTGCTGGGTTGGCGAATTTTCACGGAGAAGCACTGGACAATATTTGCCGACTGCAATTTGTGAATGGCTTCCCCAGACATATCAGATCGAGTTTGCAGAGAATGGAGAACGTGCACACAATGCAAATGTCGGTGCTAATAAATCACGCTCGTGTGCTGACCAAGAACGACGGACCGGTCGCGGCTGCCGCAGCAGCGCCGTCAGCATGTCATAACCGTAGTCATCCAGACAGCGAGAGGAGAAGTCCGCAATTCAGGGGTCGGTGCTTCGTATGCGGCGGCCCGCACATGTCACGAGCTTGTCCGAGGCGGGAGTCCGTTATATGCTACACATGCGGAAAAAGAGGACATATCTCCAGACAGTGCCGGCAGGGAAACGGTGCAGGAGTGACTGGTGCGCCAGCAGTCACTCCGACGACTCACTGAAGGCGCCAAGTACACTGCCGATCATCGAAGCGAGACTGTCAGGTGAGATTGTTCATGCCTTGGTTGACACGGGCTGCTCAGGGGCCGTTGTGCGTTCTAATTTGGTGAAAAATATTGAGGGCAGTAGTTTGATGACGGCGTTCGATGGGCGGAAAGTTAAGTGTCGGGGTACTGCTTGGATTAATATTGAAGTGTCTGGTAAGCAAATGAGTGTGCGTGCTGTAGTTGTTGACAGTATTGTAGGTGACGTAGACATAGTGATTGGGATGAATATTATTGACAAACTTGGCGGTGTTTTTGTATGTGGTTCTAAAGTGGAATTTGGTGTAGATAATTGTGTCGCGAGTGCAAGCAGTGATGTGTCTTGTGGTCAGTGTGAGGAAGTTGATAGCTCCACAAATGAGAAGCTAGAAATAACCGATCCTGATTTCACTGCTGTTTTTGATGGCAATAAGTGGGAGATCGAGTGGATAGTGACAGGAGACGAGCCTATGTTGTCAAGAACAGTTGGATGTTATGAACAGACGGTGACAGATGATATTCGCGATGAATTTGATGCAGAGGTTCAGCGTTGGATCACAGAAGGAATTCTTGTTCCGTGGAAAAATTCGAATTGCAAGGGTGTGCTGCCACTGCTAGCGGTGGTTCAGCCAACAAAAAACAAGGTGCGCCCAGTGCTCGATTTTCGAGAACTGAACGAGTTTGTGAGCAGCCATACGGGCGATGACTACATAGATGTTTGTGGCGAGAAATTGAGAGAGTGGAGACGCATTGATGGGCCCGCCTCCCTGGTTGATCTGAAAGCTGCGTACCTTCAGGTACATGTGGTGCCAAAATTGTGGAAACATCAGCTTGTCAAATATAACGGTAAGGTGTACTGTTTGACGCGGTTGGGATTTGGACTGTGCTCGGCACCCAGAGTGATGACGCGTATCGTGCGTACAGTATTGAGTCAATCTGAAGTCATCGACAAAGGCACGGACTCATACATAGATGATATTATAGTACGCGAATCGGTTGTGTCCAGCAGAGATGTTGTCGCTCATCTGAGTAAATATGGCCTAGAAGCAAAAGAGCCGGTGTCAATAGAGGAAAGTGCCGTTCTGGGTCTCAAACTGCAGAAAGATAATAGTGGTCGTATGTTGTTCCGCAGAGGCAACAGTATTCCAGATGTTACCGAACAACTGACCAAGCGTCAGCTGTTTTCTTTGTGCGGGAAGTTGATCGGACACTACCCTGTGGCCAGGTGGCTGAGGATCGCGTGCAGCCACATAAAGCGCCGAGCTGATGGAGTGGACTGGGATGCAATGGTTCCTGAGGACGTGTTGCAAATGACGCTTGAAATGGTAGAGAGAGTGCAGAAAAACGACCCAGTGGGTGGTAGATGGCATGTGTCTAATACAAGGCGGGGAATTGTATGGTGTGACGCGAGTAACCTGGCGATCGGAGCAGCGGTCGAGATCGATGGAGAAATTGCTGAAGACGCGACCTGGCAACGAAAGAAGGACGATGTGCACCATATAAACGTAGCGGAATTGGAGGCGGTGGTGAAAGGTGTGAACCTGGCGGTGAAGTGGCAGTTGGTAGAGATCGAGATTCGCACGGATTCTGCAACGGTGGCTGGCTGGGTGGGCACAGTGCTGAACAAGGAAAGAAGGCTGCGTACGAAGGGTGCAGCTGAAATATTGGTCAAGCGAAGACTAGGAGTGCTGAGTGATTTAATTACAGAGTTGGGTTTGAGTGTCAGCATTACGAGTGTTCCCACCACGATGCACAAAGCTGACGAGCTGACACGTGTGAAAAAAGAGTGGTTGTCTGAGCGTGGAAAGTTCTCGAGTAGTCGTAAAGCAACTGAGAATGTGTGTGCAGCGACTGTGGATGAAATCAGAGAGATGCATAACATGCACAACATGGGTGTGGACAGAACCTTGTATTTGGCTCGGCGAGTGGATCCTGGTGTATCACGAGAGACTGTGCGGCGAGTGGTTAGAGGCTGCGAACGTTGTCAGTCAATTGATCCGGCGCCGTCGACTCATGTTGCTGGACACCTTAGCGTGGACAAAGTATGGCAAAGACTAGCCATTGACATCACCCATTACCGCCATCGGGAATATTTGACAGTTGTGGACAGTGGACCAGGGAGGTTCGCAATTTGGAGGGAAATACGATCTGAGACGTCCCAACAAGTATGCACGCACCTGGACGAAATATTTCGTGAGCGAGGACCGCCTCATGAGCTGCTGATGTACAACGGGCGGGCGTTTCGTTCGCAGGACATGCGAGAACTGTTGGAGCGGTGGAAAGTGAAGCCGTATTTTCGCGCTGCGTACCGCCCCAACGGTAATTGGATTGTCGAGCGACATCATCGCTTTATAAAGGCATTGGCTGAAAGAAGTTGTGTTCCACCAACTACCGCGGCATACTGGTACAACATGTCGCCGAGGTTTGGTACTGATGATTCTTCGGTTCCTCATCGTAACGTGTATAGCTACGACTGGCGTAACACAACAATTGTTGATGGTGTTGCTATTGACCACTGTGAAGACAGCTCCGTTCGCATTGGTGAAGAAGTATGGGTGAAGCCGGCGGATGCACGATGTACTTCGCAGTGGACTCGGGGCGTTGTGACCGATGTTCACTCACCCAATAACATTTCGGTGAATGCCATTCCGCGCCATATCTTGGATATTCGGCCTGTGCAAGTCCCACCAGACGAGGAGGGTGAACGTTCCGATGAAGTTCGACTGTCAACAGTGGACTTACCGACAGAACAACTTCCTAGACGATCCAGAAGAGAGCGGCGGCCTCCAATTTGGATGGACACATATGTTGCAGAGTGATCTTGAGATCAGGAGGGGGTGTGGTTTTGTGGTGTGTATATATAAACATTTGTGTGTCTTTCGTTGTACATTATTTGTGTTTATGCAAGTATTGTAGTTTTGAGCGAGCCTGCACGTGGCAGTGCACTAGGCAGTGCGGGCGATGCGGTTTCAAGTAGTTGCGCCCCCTGCGTCAATGTTGTACGGGTGCACCGATATGTGAATTGCAGCTGCCTTGTTCGGTCGAGGAAGTGGCGCGTGCAGTGTGTGTGTATATGTATGTGTATGTATGTCTGTGTGTATGCGTATTGCGGAGCGATATGATCATGAATCGGGAGTGTCGTGCATGAGATGGTGTCGTGTGGGTGTTACTGCGTTTAATGTGAAGTGGTTTTCGGGGAAGTATTGAGTGACTTGTCTGCACGCGCGTGCAGGTGTATTGTGAAACCATATTGTTGTTGTTTGTGCTTCGTTATTTCTCATTACAATACATTTCATCACAGTAATTAATCGGCAGCGCCCGCCCATAGTATCAACGTGTTTCATGTTTTCTTTCTGCAATCGCAAGTGATTTCAACACGAAGCAAATGCTGATTCATTCAGTTTCGTTGCATATTGAATGCAATACATACGTTCATACGTGAGCGCGTCTGGGCAACTTTATCAAGCAAAGCCTGAGCTACACCTGTGAATATTACGCAAGCAGCTTGGAAGTTTCCCGGCTTCAGAGTTTCCCATGCCACTGGATTTGCCTGTAATTAATAATAATAATAAGATCCGACAAGACTTGCGAAAAATCACAGAGAACATGTCCGGGATCAAGATTCCAGACAACATCGGACAACATCCTGTTTCCAGCAGCCACTCAAGGAAAAGGAAGTTGTCAGGTGATATGATGAAGAACAACACTTCACATCACCAAACAAGAAACCACGAGCTACATCATCAGCTCCGTATTCTCCAGTCGTTTCTTCTGCCAGCCAGGAAGAATACAAACGGAGAAACACCAGGACGTCAATGGAATATAGAGAGAATAATGGAAAATGTTCACCATCCAGCAACTCTCCCAGGAAGAGAAGACGTTGCAACATTACTTCCAGCAGGTCACCATCTCCTGCTAGCAAAAGAACTCGCGGAGGATCTTCATCAGGAGCAGATAACCTCAAGCCTCCAGTGTCCAAGAGAAATCGTGACACAATTACCGACTACAAACAAGACAATGAAACAAAGATATCAACAGTGAAAGCCCAGAAGAAGGACTGGAAAACCAAGAACAAATTGGCATATAATTCAGCAACCTACAGTGAGAGACAAGAGGAAGATCATGAGAGCAAAATGACAAGCCGAGCAGCATCAAAACAAACCCAACAAGCACAACCAGAAAATCATCCAAATTCCAAAAGACCAAATACTCGAAGGGAAGATGACAATCAAAAGAAACCTATTCCAAGATCATATTTCGACAAGGACAAAGATACGTACACCATGATCAAAACTATCCGGGCTTACAAGACCAGTTTCTTAAAGACGCCACTGTTCAGAAATATTCTGCTGCCATTCCTAACATCTTATTCATCTTTGGTGATTATTTACAAGATCCTGGAGTTGACAGTGACACCTCCTGATCAGTGCCCTTTGAGGCCCAAATAATTCAATTTCGATTATGTCCTCCAGTCAATCAGTTTTTATTTTTTGATGTACTTTTCGTTTTCGGCGTTTCTTCAGGCTCAATTTTACTATTGATTTTCTTCATTCATGAGTTGGTTTTTACTTCAGTTGCAATACAGAGGTTTCAGTTCATTATTGTGTATCGAATTTCTGGACGATATTAGGAAGTTTTCAATTTAATTCAGACTAGACATGCGACCTAAAAAAACCGACGTTTTTTTTACCCTCTGGCCAGCTGCTTTTTAGCCAGCTGGCTAACATCCTAATGTAGGCCCGCTGGCCGATCCTAGATTGGATAGGGCGGTCCCCAACGCGGTTTGGTAGTGAAGCCACTGTTGACGTTACTGAGTGGCAAGCCGACTTTGATTGGCTGTGCAGTGTCCAGCAGGTCGATCCATGCGTAATGGTCGACCATATGCTGGATGGGAGCGCGCGCCGGCTCTACCGGAGCATGCTCGTGGGCGACGCCTCGCAGTGGGCCGTGGTGAAAGCCACGCTAGTCGCCGAGTTTGGCCTGCCTCGCCAAGAGGCGTGGCAGTCTGTCTGGCGAGTCAGTGGACGCCTTTGTGGACGACCTAGAGCGTCTGGGTCGCCGTGTAGGGTTGTCCTCCGAAACCTTGGCGTTCCGCGCCACGTTTTATGAAGGCCTACTCGATTGAATTTATGAGTGGGCTATGGCGAGAGAAGGGACCGATTTCGACAGCGTGCTGTCGGTGGTGCGCACCATAATTGGTGCGCGTAGGGCTGCTGCAGCGAGAAGCCGCCCATCCCGGGTGGTGGCTGCATCTAGGCAGCGAGCCAGCTACGCGCAAGTAGCAAGTAGCTCGAGGACTCGCTCACCTGTTCCTCGAGCGTCGGACCGACGAGACGGCTCTTTGTCTCGGTCCGCGGGCCGTCCGGAGCGCTCTTCTGTGCGCCGGACACTCCGCTGTTTCCTGTTCGGCGGCGACCACTTAGTCCGTTAGTGCCCGGGAGCGCAGTGCTACCGGTGTGGCAAGCACGGGCATTTCGCTCGTGACTACGAGGAGTCGGCGGCGGCTTCACGTCGCCCGCGAGCTCGATCAGACTTGCATTTTCATGCGGAGGGCGCAGCACGGGGCCCTGCTCTGCGAGTGGACTCATCAGCGAACCACACTTGGTGCGCCGGGCTCGCCGGGCGATTCGAGGGAAGACCGGTGTATTGACCTCGCGTCGTATGCCGGTCGTTGAAGCTGTTCTTAACGGACGTTGTTCTCGCTGTTTGGTTGACACGGGAAATGAGTGCACAATTGTTGGTGCACGGGTGGTGGTGGGCTCACTTCCACGTCGGGGACGACCGTTAATTACGGTGGATGATAGGACTTCTCATGACACAAGGTCCTGTGATGTAGTAATAGGGGTACAGGGACACAGTTTTAGAGTCTCCGGGATCGTAGAAAAGGGATTGGAGAACCTTGGGGTGGAGAGCCTACTAGGCAACGATGTTGTCGATCACATGGGAGGCGTGACAGTGAAGAGAGGTGCTGACTCAATATACACCGTTGAATGGGGAAAACCTTACCCCGAGGGGTGTTGTCGTGCGCCGGCGCGGAAGTATGTGTCTAACAAATTGGCGTATAATTCATCAACCGACCGTGAGAGGAAGATCATGAGAGCAAACTGACACGCCAAGCTGCATCAAAACAAACCCAACAAGCACAACCAGAAGATCATCCAAATTCCAAAAGACCAAATACTCGAAGGGAAGATGACAATCAAGAGAAACCTATTCCAAGATCATATTTCGACAAGGACAAAGATATGTACACCATGATCAAAACTATCCGGGCTTACAAGACCAGTTTCTTCAAGTCACCACTGGTCAGAAATATTCTGCTGCCATTCATAACATCTTATTCATCTTTGGTGATGATTTACAAGATCCTGTAGTTGACAGTGACACCTCCTGATCAGTGCCCATTGAGGCCCAAATAATTCAATTTCGATTATGTCCTCCAGCCTTTCAGTTTTTATTATTTGATGCATTTTTCGTTTTCGGCATTTTTTCAGGCTCAATTTTACTATTGATTTCATATATTAATTAGTTGTTTTTTACTTCCGTTGCAATACAGATGATTCAGTTCATTATTGTGTATCGAATTTCTTATGCCGACATAGTTCAAACCAGTTGTGGCGTTAGTTTGGATGCCACTGAACGTTCTAGAACGTTCGAGTGTTTCGAGTGAAACGCGTGCACTGATTGGCTGGCGCGTGTGTAGCGCCGTCTTGTTACGCGTGCGCTGATTGGCCGTGACTTGAGCCTAACCCCGGAGGCGTGTATAAGCTGGCGTGTGTGAAGGTGGCTTTGCGAGCGGTTGAGCGTCATTTCTGTTGGTGGCTTTCGCGTTGAACGTATCGCTGCCGTTTCTAGGTGACAATTCGTACTGTGTGGACGTGTTTCCGTCGGATGCACAGTTATGCTGTGCGAAGGTGAGAGGGCTTTAGCTGACCCGTTTAGCTGACAAACTATTTCGGCCGTTATGGAGAGAGAGGGTCAGGGAACCGTGGTTGGGGCTGTGGAGTCCGTAGAGGGTCTGGTACCCGTGGTGGATGCTGGCCAGCTGTATAGCATACCAATGCAGGCCCTCGGGCCGATCCTAGATAGGATAGGGCGGTCCCTAAGGCGGTTTGGTAGTGAAGCCACTGTTGACGTTACTGAGTGGCTAGCCGACTTTGATTGGCTGTGTAGTGTCCAGCAGGTCGACCCATGCGAAATGGTCGACCATATGCTGGATGGGAGAGCGCGCCGGGGCATGCTCGTGGGCGACGCCTCGCAGTGGGCCGTGGTGAAAGCCACGCTAGTCGCCGAGTTTGGCCTGCCTCGCCAAGAGGCGTGGAGGCGTTTCTCGACTCGCCAGTTCCTGTCTGGCGAGTCAGTGGACGCCTTTGTGGACGACCTAGAGCGTCTGGGTCGCCGTGTAGGGTTGTCCCCCGAGAACTTGGCGTTCCGCGCCACGTTTTATGAAGGCCTACCCGATTCAATTTATGAGTGGGCTATGGCGAGAGAGGGGGTCTATACCTCCGATTTCGACAGCGTGCTGTCGGTGGTGCGCGCCATAATTGGTGCGCGTAGGGCTACTGTAGCGAGAAGCCGCCCATCCCGGGTGGTGGCTGCATCTAGGCAGCGAGCCAGCTACGCGCAAGTAGCAAGTAGCTCGAGGACTCGCTCACCTGTTCCTGGAGCGTCGGACCGGCGTGGCGGCTCTTGGTCTCGGTGGGCGGGCCGTCCGGAGCGCTCTTCTGCGCGCCGGACGCTCCGCTCTTTCCTGTTCGGCGGCGATCACTTAGTCCGCGAGTGCCCGGGAGCGCAGTACTACCGGTGTGGCAAGCACGTGCATTTCGCTCGTGACTACGAGGAGTCGGCGGCGAGCTCAATCAGACTTGCATTTTCATGCGGAGGCGCAGCACGGGGCCCTGCTCTGCGAGTGGACTCATCAGCGGACGACATTTGGTGCGCCGGGCTCGCCGGGCGATTCGAAGGACGACCGGTGTATTGACCTCGCGTCGTATGCCGGTCGTTGAAGCTGTTCTCAACGGACGTTGTTCTCGCGGTTTGGTTGACACGGCAAATAAGTGCACAATTGTTGGTGCACGGGTGGTGGTGGGCTCACTTCCACATCGGGGACGACCGTTAATTACGGTGGATGGTAGGACTTCTCATGACACAAGGTCCTGTGATGTAGTAATAGGGCTACAGGGACACAGTTTTAGAGTCTCCGGGATCGTAGTAAAGGGATTGGAGAACCTTGGGTTGGAGTGCCTACTAGGCAACGATGTTTTCAACCACATGGGAGGCATGACAAAGAAGAGAGGTGCTGACTCAATATACACTGTTGAATGGGGAAATCCTACCCCGATGGTGACGTCGTGAGCCGACGCGGAAGTATGTGTCTAATAAATCGACGAAGCGTGTGAGGTCTATGAAGGCAGGTTCCACGGAGAGTCCGCAGCCGCCGGAAGTCTTCGACAAGGACTTCGTAGCGTCATTCGCTGATGGTCGATGGACGGTGAGCTGGCGGTGGTCTGACAAAGAGCCAGACCAGCTACAGAACAGCGTGGTGGAGTACAGATGTACGAGAGCTACTGGGGTGAGCGAGAGGTATAATGCCGATATCCGGAGCTGGATCGAGAAAGGCTGGTTGCTCCCATGGCACGGTCCAGTAAAGGGACTCATCCCACTGTTGGCCGTCGTACTGACAACAAAGGACAAAGTTCGTCCTGTCATGGATTACCGTGAGCTGAACGGCTCTGTCGAGTGTCACACAGGAGATGTGTGGTGTGTCAGTGTGTGCTGACAAGATCAGAGTGGAGGCAATGGCAGGGGGAGATCAAGGTAGTTGGTCTAAAGTCGGCGCACCTGCAGATCTCAGGTCGGCGTACCTGCGTACCCACATGAGCCTAGATCTGTGGAAGTATCAGGTCGTGATGTATAACGGTGTGCATTATGCGTTGACGTGGCTGGGCTTCGGCCTGACATGCGTACCAAGAACAATGACGGTGATTCTTCGAAAGGTCCTGTCATTGGACGAGAAGGTGCAAACGGCGACGGATCACTATGTCGACGATATCATCGTGAGGACGTCCGATGTGAGCGTGCAGCAGCTTCGGGAGCATCTGCGAAGGTATGTCTTTGAAACTAATAAGCCGGAGTGCCTAGATGGGGTCGATAACTGGGAATTGCTCTGAGGACCCGATGGGTATTTGAATGTGTCGAGAGGGACAGCTCTTCGTGATGCTGCAACCGAATTGACATGGCTGACCAAACGGGGGTTGTTTTCTATATGTGGTCGCTTGATCGGCCTTTACCCAGTTGCCGAGTGGTTGCACCCCCATTGCAGTTTTTTTCAACGGCTGGGGTGTGGCGGGTCGTGGGATAATCCGGTGGAGAATGTTGTGTGTGTGCTTGTGTCTGAGCTGTTGCAGTGTGTTCAGAAGGCGGACCCAGTAAAGGGTTGACGGGACGTGAACGCAGCTGGAGACATCACTGTGTGGACTGACGAGAGCACGCTAGCCCTTGGCGTGGTGGTCGAGGTGGACGGCTGCGTCGTTGAAGATGCTACTTGGCTACGTAAGAAGACCGATGTTCTACACATTAATGTGCCCGAGCTGTAGGCAGTCGGTCGTGGCATCAATATGGCGATTGCATGGGGGTTCAAGACGTTCACCGTCGCGACAGACTCGACGACAGTGCTTAGTTGGATGGACAGCACTGTCGAGGGGCGCAACCGTGTCCGCACTAAAGGTGCTGCTGAGATGCTGGTGAAGCGCCGACTGGCGGTGATTAAGGAGACGATCGCCGATCATAGCCTGACAGTTTCTCTCCGGTTCGTCACGACGGTGGAGAATATGGCTGATCAGATGACCATGGTGGCCAAGAAGTGCTTGTTCATTGTGACGCTGGTGAGGCGATGACTATATCAACAGCTATTGCTACGAAGAGGAGTATCAAGGACACCGTTTGGGCGGCTCATCTGCCCCATCATTTAGGTGTCGAGAGGACGTTGTACCTGGGTCAGCAACTGCGGAGTGACTTGACGAGAGTCCAAGTGAAGGCGGAGTTTGCTGGATGCGAGGCGTGTCAACGTATCGATCCAGCGGTGAGAGAGGAGAATCTCGTAGGTCAGGGTAGATTGGTCGTGGACAGAGACTGGTATCGAGTGGCAGCGGACGTCACTCATTACGATGCCGGCGTTCACCTGTCGATGGTGGACTGTGACCTGGACACCTGTCGATTGTGGACCATAACGTCTTACCGTATGGCGCAGATTGCCGAATGAGACGGCGTCGTGCTCAGGTGCGACAGATCGTAATTGAGCATGGGCCGTTTGAGGAGTTGAACAACTCGACGGCGTTCAGGTCAGCGGCGATGGATTAGTTCCCCGACGAGTGGTGCATGTCTTTGCGATTCCGAGCCACATACCCGGGCGGCAACGGAATCGTGCGATATGCGAATCGCGGTTCTTACGCAACCAACAAAACTCTTCCACGATGTCATGTTTCACCTGAAGAGCTACACCGAGCGCAATCGAGCTAGCATCCACCCACAGAGTACATTCATCACCCTGCACTCACCATATTCCCTTCGAAGGGTCATATTTTTGCCACTTTTGATACAAATCTTCCATCAACAAACGTCACCGTCGTTGACCTCATCATCCCATTATTCTGATTTGTCAGTGACTCTGCGTTTTATATATGAAGATGCAGGTCTAATAAACCCACACACAGGTAAGTGACCGGTAATCTGTCCACACCAATAATACACATTTCTTCTGGTCAACTTGTCTGGTATTTTAGGAATTTCTTTTAGTCTCCTCCAAGCCAAACATTTGTTTTTTTATCTCGACATGCACTCCTAATACTTTTGTACCGTTGTTAAGGCGAACAGGTGGCTTGCACACGAGTACATGCTACTTTAAATGGTCTGCCACCACCTCTGATGAAACAATACCCTCATCAACCAGGATATCATCAACATATGGGGACGTACCCCGCGAAATATCTTCTCTGTTGCAGCACCACCGGCATCTTCATAACCATTGGCGCAAATTGACAAACAAAATCCTAGTCTTGTGAGGCAATACCTTACTCCGCGATACTCAACTGTCTGGAAACCACATAATGATTTGTACACTCTCAACTGAAGATACACATCCTTCAAATCCACCAATTGCACCTCATCTCCTCTACGACGCCATTCCCTAATCTTGTCGGAACATGCATCAGCTTCAGCTGTATGCGCATCCAGATCTCTAAAATTAGTTCAATTCACTGAAATCTATCACGGGACGAAGTTTTTCCCCGCTTCGCAGTATAACCGCCATCATGGGTATAAGTCCTTTGGCAGGACTAAAGGCAGCTTCGTCGTATGTAACCAACCAACCACAGGCAATCCACCGCTCCATTTCATAGTTATATCTCACTTTGTCGCCTGCCGGAATCCTGTACTGAGCAACTCAATTATATAGCATGGTTGGTTCTTTTTCTCCTGCCCATTTCGAAGTGACAGTCCAAACCTTTTGTCTACTATCAAATTTCACTCTGAAATACTTTTCGTCAATGTCAAAGCCGGGCGACTCGCTAAATGACTTGATACCAGCACCACACAAGTACTGTAACACGAGTACTGTAACTCCTCCTAATAATGAAATGCCATTTATATCTAAAATATAATCAACTCCAACTGGCTGATAGTCAACGAGAGCGTTCATTTGTGCTGACCGACCATCGGGCAGTTGAACACGCACTTTTCCAGTGCCTACACACGTCGCATGCTGACCGCTAACAGTGGTAAAACCAACTTGTTTTCTATTCCATCGAAGGCATACTGAGTCTTATACTACACCAGTAGAACATCCCGTATCTATCAGCGCAGTTCTACAGACTCCATCCACCAACAACTGCACACATGGGATCGCCTCATTCACTGTAGAGAAGAGACCGGCGCTGACGTCTCTCCATGCTCGTTTCCCGGCTTTGGATGTCGCACGCACCTCAAGGCAATATGCCTCTTCTCCGCAGCGGAAGCACACCACAGAGCGCTTGTTTTTGCGACACATTCTAGCAAAATGTCCCGATTCGCCGCACAAATAGCACCGTAGAGAATAAGTGCTAGCGCTGTTATTTGTGGTGCTCTTTCCCACGGCACAAACACGAAATTTTGAGCCGACACACCTTCGCTCATCATCCATAATTATTCGCACGAGTTCCAACACACCCTCAAGAGACATATCATCTAGCTTTGTGTTGGCTCGCAGCACGTGACGGACATTCTCAGGTAACCCGCTGATAAATGCGCACTTGAGTGGTAGGTCTCCATGAATGCCACATCTATCTGCCAACTTCTCCAATTCAGCCAAAAAACATCTGCTGATTCCCCTTCGATGAGACGTCGGCTTATTAACTTGTCATACGAGACATACGGGTCGGCACCGAGAGGTTGGATCAACGCTTGACTGACTTTCTCAATGTCCATTTGATCACTGTATGAAAGTCTGTCGACAACTGAATATGCGTCTACAGACAGCCTCATTTGTACCACTGTTGCAACATCGGAAACTATCCTGAGGCGGGACATCTTCTTCACCTTGCCAAGCCACTCAGTTACATCTTGGCTCCCGTCGAACTACGGAATCAGTCGCAAGTCGAAATCTCTTTCAATAACTGGGTTGTCCTCTGCCATGATGTCAATGCCGAAATAGCTTGCTGTAAAACTTGCCGTGTTAATATAAAAATATGCAATTTAAAACAAAAGTTAACGTACAACAAACATTTCACTCAATCTACCACATTCCACACAATTCTTACTCCTTGTTAAATCGATAACGCCAAAACAGTTTAAACACGACATATAAATCAACAACTTCCGTGCTAAACATCACAACGACACCTCTTCATAATTACGTAAACATAATTTCATATTACACCTCTTAATAATTGCCCCATCACAAAAGCTTGTTCAGTTTAGCATTAGCTTTCACGCATGGTACCAAGACTGGTTTGAAGCATGTACGCATAACAAATTCGAAACACAATATTGAACTGAAACCTTTGTATTGCAACGGAAATAAAAAGCAACTCATTAATGAAGGAAATCATAAATAGGAATATTGGAATAAATAGGAAAATTGAGCTTGAAAAAACGCCGAAAACGAAAAATACATGAAAAAACCAAACTGAATGACTGGAGGACATAATCGAAATTGAATTATTTGGGCCTCAATGGACACTGATCAAGGTGTCACTGTCAACTCCAGGATCTTGTAAATCATCACCAAAGATGAATAAGATGTTAGGAATGGCAGCAGAATATTTCTGAACAGTGGTGACTTGAAGAAACTGGTCTTGTAAGCCCGGATAGTTTTGATCATGGTGTACATATCTTTTTCCTTGTCGAAATATGATCTTGGAATAGGTTTGTCTTGATTTTCATATTCCCTTCGAGTATTAGGTCTTTCGGAATTAGGATGATCTTCTGGTTGGGTTTGTTTGGATGCAGCTCGGCTCAGGTTTACCATACTTGTCCGTGGTAGACTGCGGTTCTGGGCGGTTTGTCATATGACGTCAATTGAGGAAAGAAGACGCCGAACAGGTATTCAGCGGAGTTGGAGAGTATATCTTTTGAAAGAGGATTTAGTGGATTTACTGTTGGGTAATAGCAGTTTTTCGGTCACGCGAATTGGGAGAATTGTTGGCGCGTTGGAACGTGATTCGTTTCTTCCGGCCGGCTTATCGCCCATCCGGCAATGGGATAGCGGAAATGCATCACAGAACAAAGTGATTGAAAATAGAAAAACAACATTAACAACAAACAATACATTAACAATAAACATTACAAATAGAAAAACAACCGTGTAGATTGGTGTATTGCCGCAAAACACACACAAACAGATACATAGACGTGCTGCAACACAGTGTGGTCACTTGCAACCCAGTCAGCAATGAAGTGATACACCCAACTAGCAAACACCGACACACACAAATGAACCTCTGAAACGTCGACGGAGAACACGCAGACAACACGATCACACGGATACATCGTGGCATCGCGTTAACACAAACGATAACCAACAAGCTTTCAACACGAGCACAGGAAACATAAGAAAACCCGAGTGTTTTTGCTAATCAGAAAATCAGAGTCGGATAATCATATTTTGAGAGAATCAGAGTAGGTGAGAGAGTTTCAATCCTCCTTGCCGTCATCCTGATCGTCTCCCAGAATGAAGTTGTCGTCCATTGCCTCCCAGGCGCTGGACGCAGCCGTCGTCGCCGCCGCCGACGTCTCCGAGTCGTCCGTCTTGTTGACGTCGGTGCCTGCAGCAGTAGCAGAGACGGCCGTCGCGGTTTTGACGGCTCTAACACCCCCTCCTCCGCCTCCGCCAGCGCCGGATTTCAGTCCGGCACGACCACTGCAAGTGGCACGCACCACGCGAGTCACGCCACCCTTCTCCTCCACACCATCACCCTCCTAACAAACACACACACACACACGGATAAACATACTGTAAGTACTTCAACTGCAAACTGTTTTATTCACTCAAAATCAGAACACTGCAATACTGTGAAAACCACGTAAAGAAGATAGACAGAAAGAGAAAACGGAGGAAAGTGAAAAATATGACAGGAGGAAGAGATGACAAAACAAGAGAAAAAGAACAACAAAAATAAAACAGAGACAAGAGCAGGACAAGAGGCGAGAAGATAGACAGGCACCTTGTTTAGTCGCGTGGCTGGTGATCTGGTGGTGGCCGGTGAGCTAGCAGCATCAGTGTCGACGGTACCGCGCACAATACGAGCCTCACCGCCCACCTGCATCACATCATGCTCATCATCCACGTCGCGGCCGTCATCATCATCATCATCATCATCACGTGGCTGTGTTGCTGAGTCAGTGACAGTGTCATCAGCACCGGTCGTGTCATGATGAACCTGGCCGTCGTCCGACACTGCAGTACCGGCGACCATCTGCTGGTCGTCTGCCAGTATGGTGACGTCATCATCGTCCTCCTCCAGGATCACACTCGCCTGCCAACACACCGACACACACACACACACACACACACACACACACACACACACACACACACACACGACACTGACCTGCTAGGACAAACAAGAAGTAAGTTGAGGACACGAGGAAGACGCGGGAAAATCACGATGAATGATAGATATAATGAATAATATGCCGGTATAAATGCAGCCAGTTGCAATGAGAAGACAGCGAGGTCAACAAGAGAACAGCATTATCATCAGCCAACATTGATTTAATATGAGCACAAGTGGACTGAGCTCTTTCTAGTAGACGACTGGAAAAATACACAAGAAACTAGACACACACACACACAGCTTCAGAAGTAGCTCTAAGCGTTCGATTCACACTTCTGAAGTGAATCCAAAAGTTGTCATTCACGGCGCACAGCAGACATTCCTTTCGAGCCTAATTCTTATGGAACTGCAAAAGCACTGAACTTAATTTTGAAATGTCTTGAAAGAAAAAGGAAATTAACTGATAAACAATAATGAATGTCGCACTTGTGAAACAGTGTTCTATTCACGCACTTCCGGCAAGTGACTACTTCTGCAATGCACGACTCCAACACACACACACCCACACACACACATACAGACAGTGAAACTCGTGCCAGGCACCTGTTGTACGGACGCCTGCTGTTGTTGTTGTTCCTGTTCGGCGAGGCGAGTGAGACGACGTCGGTAGTTGTCGTGATGTTTCTTGCCCATGCAGTGTTTGGCCAGCACGGCGCCGATCTTTTTGTTGATTTTGATATAGATGTCGCACAAGTCGCAGTGGTAAAACGTCTTGAGCTCCGTCTTGCCCATGTAGTCAGACGCTGACACACACACATACACACACAAACATATAGGGTGTATGAAACAATGGTTGATAACATCGTTGACTCGTATTCCCACTCAAATACTAGCCGTTTAAATTAGGAGAAATTCATTAATATTATTATTACTACCTAACAGATTAAGACCGTAAACAACAAAAATAACACAAAATTCCCTAGATAAAACGCACATACTAGCTGTGTAGACAACCACACACACACACATTTTGGTGCCATTCATCTGTGTACGTGCTTGTAAACACAAGTGTACATGCCACACACACACACACAAGGACAGACAGACAGACATACCGACAGCACATTTGCCGTCATAGACGCCCAGCTTGGCCAGTTGCTTGGTGGCACTCATGGAGACGTCGCGTTTCTCAGCCACGCCGCCACTGCCGCCGGCCGTCTTGCGTTTGTGGTGGCCAGTGGTGGCGCCACCAGTGGCCGCATCACTGCCGCCACCAGCCGCCTCGTCAGCCGCGCCGTCCACGTCGCCCACCTCTTCCTGCGTGAGAAAGTCGCCACGGTTGAAATCGGCAGTCTCACCCGCCTTCTCGTCGACCTTATCAGCGAGACACTACGACACACACACACACAAACACACAGACACACAATTGCAGCACAAATTGAGCGAGAAAACAATCACCTACACGACTTAGTATTCAGTGCCGGTCAATACGATCAAATACACCTCTGAAATACCACAACGCAAACATACAGACACACACACACACGCTGATAGGCGTATGAACCCACCAGTTTCCGGAAATGCGTGAGCGATGCGCTATGTATCTCGTAGGCGATGCGCGACGGATACTTTTTGCCGCACAGCTCGCACGACGGGTTCTGGTAGCTCTTCTGTTTCAAGTGCCACTCGGACTCCTCGTGCTTCACACCGTCAATCTCCTGCCACACACACACACACACACAAATATAAGAGTGGCATACTCCACTCACTATTGTGGAATACAACAAATGTAGCTGAGTTTAAAAGCAAACTAGATAAACGTTTGTAACAAGGTTTTAGTTGAACCATTTTGCTAGCTCAATCTATTTGTGCTAATTTTTCTTCTGAAGTGGCATAGTATGCGCTTTGATAGTGATCTGATTGCATTGTATAATGAGCGTGAACTGGCATCATACACACACCCGAGACATTGTAACCACCCAAATCAAATCTTCGTTCATATATGAATATCGTGTCACGTGCTCGCGTACACACCCAGTTCTGGATGCTGTAATCACCTCACCAATCACGTGCTCAATCACGTGTGAATATTGTTTCGCCCGTGAGAGATTTTGGAGCGGGTTAAAGAGACAGAGGTTTATCGCGGCACATGACGAGAAGAGGTTCTTCCCCGAATAATACACGAGCATAGATAAGCAACGTTTCATCTGACAGCCCAGATAACAACGCTTCATCTGGTGCCGTGACCCGGATCCTCACCGTACTACTAAATACACTTAGGTATCGTTTTCAACCCAAGTGTAATAGTATTTTCAATTTGCATTAAATCATTTTTCTGTCATGATGACACATTTCGCAGAGAAATAGTTCATCTCTAAACTCCATTTCCCGTATGAATTCTTCATTTTCTTCCTCTCTTGCACAAACACACTCAAAGCCAGACAGATGTGCCTTAGTTGAGACATACGCAAACACACGCACAAATCGACACAGATGCGGTGTTGTGTGGCGGCGCAACGCACCCGGTAGGAGAGTTTGCAGAGGCCACAGTACTCGGGCGCCTGCTTGCGAAACTCGTCGGCCGCCTGCTCGCCCTCCTCGCCGCCGCCGGCCGCCTCCTCCAGCGCCGCCGCGTGCTTGTCCTCCAGCTGCTGCTGGCTCTCGCCCTGCGCCAGCCGCAGTTGCGTCAGTTCGGTGCGCAGACGCGTCACCAAACGCCGCATGGCCGTCACGTGCGTCACGCTGCGCTGGTGGCTGCGATACGAGGCGAACGTGGGACATTGTTTCTTGCAGTGTGGACAGTGCAGTGGGATGAACGGACGCGGCACCTGACACACACACACGAACACAGTACACGATTACATCTATATCGCCATTTACACTCAAACGTCTCTAAAGCGCTCACACACACATGAACAGAAATAGAAACAAACAAGGTAATATACAAATGCACCAGCAGATACGCAAACACAAAAAGCACGCACACGCATACACACACATATAGATATATACACATGCACACACGCACCACAAACATACACATTGATTAAGCCAGTGGTTCATAACCTTGTTTTGGCGGAGTCAAAATTTTGCACAAATCAAGCAACGCGACCCAGGCATAGACATACTAATTGTCTATATATGTTATCATTGTCTGCTTCGATCAAATCAGAATTAATCAAAGTCTGCTGGAATCTCTAGATATGCCAAGACATTGGACATTTCAATTATCACCGTATCTAATTGTATCTAATATATTTTGGTGTCAAAATAATTAGCTTCTACGAATTATTAGCGGCCTAATAGAATCGATTGGCGACCCAAATTTGAGTCGCGACCTAGAAGTTGGCAACCACTGGCTTATATTGTCCAGTGTCAGTCTGTGGAAAATACATGACTTACAAGTACACGAAAACATTGCCATACAAACTTCCATACAAAGCACATTTGTACAGATCAACAAGCTCGTATATAAAGTCCTGAGATGTAGTACTGTACAATGAACAATATATACACATACACACACACACACACAGACAGACAAGTACCTGTCACAGGATGAAATTGGTACTCACATTATCCATTTTTCCAGTCATGTGCGATTTCGGTCTGAAAATACCGCACCACACACACACACACACACACACTGTTATTGTGGTACAAGGTACACATACCAGGGTAGAAGGCACGCACTATGCACTGCGAGTTACAACGTTGTGAAAGCGACAATGCACTGAACAATATTTGCACGCAGCGACGAGAATGCAAGCGCAGTCCGCCTCCTGTCCTGTGCTTGTTCTTTTTCTTCTCAAGAAGACACCAGCAGAAAACAGCAGCGAACATCACTGAACACCTGGCACGAACGCCGGCCGACGTAGCACCAGCCTGGACGTAGCTGCTGATGGCACAAGTCTTGACGATGACGCATGCTGTGTGATGTCATCATGTACGCTACACGAGGCCATCCTTTGTGGCTGTGTCGCCGGCATGTGTGTACGACCGGCCCTGCTGGCGCTAAACGCCTGGTCAACGACACACACCTATAACAAGCGCCGTTCGTGATATCACGACGGACGCCAATAATCGCCCGGTACTGACTCCTTACAGACCATACAGTCAGAGCACGGCACAGCGATAGTTCTGTGTGCGTGTGTGTGAGTGCGTGTGTTACCTGTTTGCATTGCGATTGAAAATGAGTTGCAAACACTCACAATAATTCAGTGTTGCAGTGGGTATAACAAACGTGCTTGCATCAATCATAGGCGATATTCAACCTCTTATACAAATAAGGGTTATTAAATAGATATTTTGCTGATTTTTGGTTGTTGTTTTGTATTGTTGTTTGTATTTTTGGCATTTGGCAACAACTGTTTCGTAACTGATACTCTCACCGTCTGGAATTGTTGAGCGTGTAAACATTTCATCGTCAACTGTGCAACGTGTCAATTGTGGACTATGGTGTAGTGGTTAGCACACCCGCCTCATAAGCGAGAGGTCCGTGGTTCGAAACCCGGCTGAGCGGAATTTCTTGAGCGAATTCTATAATCTAACAGTCCCTGTCCACCCAGCGGTAAATGGTATCAGATATCAGTCATGTGTTGTGTCATGCATTCTGGGGAGGTGGCCCTCTAATACGTATTTCGTCCTTGTGGCGCCATAGCGTGGAGAGGGTCGGTTCTGTGGTGACAGCGAGCTGCACGGGACACACCTGTGTGTTCATAAGCTTCGGCTTCTTCCCGTGTAGCAGCCGTCAATTGGGCCTTTAATGGAATAATGCTAGCACGACCACATAACCATCACCGTACCAGCGGCTATCACTCAGCCACCTGTCAATGATCATAGCTCAAAGTATTGTCACATAGAGAACAGTCAATGAACGCCGCCATGCCTATGTCACAAACGACGACAAATTAGAGAGATTTGTGGCTAGTATGGCGGTGAGGCAGCTGTATCAGTCATTCTATCTTACCATCTCTCGCTAATGATGTTTCACACGCATTCAACGCCTCAACAATGGTCACTACATATACATTCTTGACTGGCACGACGCACACGATGAACCAGCACACACACAAACACACAAACATACAAGAAAATGCATGCCCTTGTCTGTCTTTTGCTCTCTCACTCAATCTCTGTCTCTCACTCTCTCTCTCTCTCGTTCTATCTCATTGCGTCTTCCGCTTGATTTGCTTGTACAATGCTTGCCAGTGCGCAGGGACATTGTCCATCTGCATTTACCTGAAGCGACCATTGTCCATGGGCATGCCATTGCGGTAACCAGTACCGCCGCCGCCGCCACCACCGCGGTACGAGTAACCGGCGCCGCGGCCGCGGTAACCGCCTCCGTTGCCCATCTGACGCCTATAAGACTGGCCAAAGTCGCCGTCATCGCCGCCGCCGCCGCTGTGGCGACGATAATCCGTGCCACCGCCGCCGCCTCCTCCTCCTCGACGAGCATATCCGTCACTGTAGCGACGCACACTCGACGACATTGGCTAGGTATACAGACACATACACACACACACAGGCACACGCGCACGCAAACACTTGAAACTCGAATTGGAAATGGAAGTAGAATGATTGCGGATGGAAGGTGTGGAGTGGACGAGAATGTTGAGTTTGTTCAACACAAAATGTCGATAAAGTGTCGAAGTCGATGAAATGGTCTTGTTTGTGGGAAAGCCAGCACGTGACAAGGGCTCAGCGAAGCACAAAACGCACAGGACAAACACAAACACACAGGTATAGAAAAAGGATGGCAAGACCAATAGCCGTGGGAAAACAATATGTGGGAAAGTGGGAAGTGTAATCGAGGATACAACCAGTCAGAACAAGGCCAGAAACTCATATTGAAATTCTAGTGGGTTGGGAACATTCTAATGTTATGCCCTGAAACACACCGGCGATGAAACCGGACACAGAATAAGTACCGGTTCTTCTCGGCGAATATGGTTCCTTCTTGATACAAATAATTGGCTTGTGGTGATGGTTGGTGTCATCACATCACATGTCACGTGATGTTGGCAAGCTGACACAACTTGGAGAACACAAGAACACAGCTTGCGAACACACACACACACAATAGCCCAGTAAGGGAGCCTAGAGAAAGGAGGAGACGTAGAGGAAATGTCATGAGAACCAGCAAGGTGGACGGAAGCGTCGTAAAAGTGAGCGCACGACCTGAAACACACTCAAACATAAGAACAGGCGACATTAGAACAGGCTGCACTGTACACAAGTCACCGAGAAATACTAGCACAATACTGCACCAGTAACAAGTGACTATCTATTGGAACTGCTCGTTACGCACCACAAGCCCGCACATCGTGGCTTTGAAAACCAAGCGTGCTCAAGTTGTGAATGAATTGAGATGAGTGATCGTGCGTGAAAACAGAACCCTCAATCATTCTGTATGTCTGAAGTTTGACTGAATAGCTAACACACCACGCTGGCTTCATTCGTGTTTGTCTAACCGACTCTTTTCAACGACATAATTGGAATCAATATAAAACATGTAAACTACTATGAATGACATGAGAAAACAAGTTGGTCCAACAAACAGAAACCTGTTCTCCTAACACCGCCAGCTCAACCTACAAACAGGAATCTGATGAAGACGATTCCTATAACAAAAAGCTAGATACAAACTCGTATTTGTCGACAACGCCCGCCTATGGCCTGAACAAACACCTTACTAGCTCAGTCGCCGCCATCAACACACCCACCGCACTCTTAAACCGACCAACTGACACACACACACACACTGACCCGCTCGTACATATCGTCGCGTGGACGCTTGAAGCCGGACGAGTTGAAAATGTCAGTGTTGGAAGCGGAGCGCCGGCCCATACCGCCGCCACCGCCGCCTGATGCTCCAGAGTTCATCAGCGTGTCGACCGGACGCTGAGCAATGTCCAATTGAGCGCGCGTGTCAGACAAACCGCCACCACCGCCGCCGCCTGGCCAAACAGCCAACAAACGGACAAAATTGTTGGGTTTCACTTGGGCTCACATACTAACTAAGCTCGTTTCCCCCAGACAAATTGTATCTTTTGGGCGCTTCTGGTACATTATGTAGGTCCCGGCCATTAAGCCCATATTATAATCCAAAATTCTACTCCATAATTTTCAAGGAGGCTTTAATGTCCAGAACTACTTCAGCATCATGGAACTCAGTCTGTCGAAGGATTATTTATCACTACGTTTCTAATCCACATAAAGCGGTTTTATGTGATCAATAAACAGTATCGTTATCAAGTGAATACACGTGTATTCAAAACAGTCGCACACATCTACGTATGTACAGCATAACACTGCACGGCCAACAGACACCGCTAGATGATTGCAAAATAGCCTTAGTAATAATAATAGAGAAAAGTAACTAGACTTAGCTAAAATATTACTGGATAAAAAATTAATGAAGACAGACTGAGACTTCACGCTCACTCACTCACTCACACACACACACACACACACACACACACACACACACACACACACACACACACACACACACACACACACACACACACACACACACACACACACACACACACACACACACACACACACACACACACACACACATACAGCGTGATAGCGGGCGGAGCAAGAGGGCACGTATCATTACCATAGTCACGGCGTTCTTTGTTGTAGAATCGCGAGCCGCCGCCGTCATTGTAGCCAATTCCTCCCCGGTGATAGCCGCCACGACCCCGCGGCCGACCGCCAGAATAATAGCGCGACATCTTCCCGCACGTGAATCAGCCAACGAAACACAAGTACTCGCTGCAAGACGAACAGAGCAAGCACAATTAATGCCGTAACTATTCTGCTTGTTAAATATTCAAATTGCCAGTTTTCATTGTGTGTAAAAGTCGATTTTAACTATTTTGTCGATTTCAATGGCAATATCCACTGCACACAGTTACACAAAAACTGAGCACAATGTCTAGTGATTCATGATAGCCTTGAGTACGTCCATAAAGGCTAGGAACCGCACTCCAATCATAATTCGATCGAAAAACATTGAAGCTATTGCTTGAAAAAATCCAGAACATATTTCAACGATATCGCCAAAGGGGTAATAAAAACAAAAGCAACAACTAGATCAGGGATTCTGTAAAAGAAAACAAAAAATCAATATATATTCCAGACAGGCGCGCGTGGGCATCACTGCCCCACGCGCGCCTACGTCACAACCTGACAACTCCTCGAACACGACTGCTAGCTCACACCGTGACACACGGGAGCACACACGGACACACACACACGCACAGTCCTCACCCGAAGCAACAACCAATCAGCGGCGAGCCGGTCAATCGCTCGCCGCCGCGGGGCCCGAACACTCGACAAACGCATACACACACACACGCCGAAACAACTACACACACTCACCAATACAGCTATACACACTCGCTCACACACTCTCGCACGCAAAATACAATTCAACCATATACGATCACACATGGACACACTAACACGTTCACGCACACACAATCTTTCACACACACATTCTCTCACTGCGCACTAGGGGTGGGCGAGAATCGACTCCAAAATCGACTCTGGCGATTCTAGTGGCCGGGCTGCAGAATCGAGTCTGATTCGTCAAGATCGATTCTAACATTTTCTTGGTTGACTATATTTGAAGATTCACTCTAACAAAACACTAAAATCGAAGAATGCATATGAATAAAACTTTGTTTAGTATTAAATTAATTTAATTTTACCGGGATATACTGTATTAACACTGCGACTGGCCAGAGTTTGACCGCTGCACCACTAGATGGCAATAGCAGTCATCAATGCATATACATGGATATGTGTGATTTATGTATGTGATTTATGTATATTTATGATGTATATATGTGTGATTGTGTGTGTGTGTACATGTGTGTACGTGTGTGCGTGTGTGGGATGACTCGATTGAACAGTGTCAGTAGATCCACGCTGTATATATTGAACTTTGTATTATGGATGCGCCACGATTTTAGGCTGATAATCGGTAATAACAACCGTGTTGGTATATTCCAGCATATGAATACACGGATGGAAATTTGATATATATAGCGGCTGTACCTACACCAGAGGTTTTATAGTCAACACAGAGTTATTGGGGGTACTGCTCTCGGTGTTATTGGGGTACTCCATTTCGGTATGCTAAAATTAGTATTATTATAGTATAATTATTATAATAAATAAATTATTTATTATTTATTAAATATTATTATAAATTATTATAAATATTAGTATAATTAGTATTAATTACAGGCAAATCCAGTAGCATGGGATGAGTGCAAGCACTATTACCACCCTGCGGTGACTCCCATGTACCGGAAGCGCCCAAAAGATCTGGAAAGGTCTGGATAAGATCACTCCATTGTTTCATTTCACCTAAACTCCTCAACTATCCACAAACTATCCACAGCAAGTAAATGTATTATTCAATAAATATCAAACAATAAATATGAATAGGTAGGAATAAATATTAATATATAAGTCAATATATAACAAGCAACAGCTACCAACAGATAAATAAAAACATGATTTGATCCATAACAGCAACAAAGAATAAAAACAACAACCGAACAATAGAAAATTAAATATAAAAAATTCAATTTGAAACAATGAACAGTAAATAAAATATTCAATAAGATATATCGTCCATCCGCTCAGATTCAAATCACAGAATCGACTCTGGCCATATTCGAATCCGCCCAGGTTCGATTCGCATAATCGACTCTGGCCAGATTCGACTCCGCCCAGATTCGAATCTCAGAATCGACTCTGGCCAGATTCGAATCCGCCCAGGTTCGATTCGCAGAATCGACTCTGGCCAGATTCGATCCACAGAATCGACTCTGGCCAGACTCGAATCCGCCCAGGTTCGATTCGCTCAAAATCGACTCTGGTCAGACTCGACTTCGCTCATTATTCAATTTGTTATATTGCAGGTTTAAAATGTTACTATCTGGTATTAGAATGTTACTATCGGTGTATGAGGGTAATTGTCCAGTTTTGTCACTTTACACATAATTATACACATTATTTGACATATACTTTTACAACTATGTTTGACTTCAATCAAAATCATAACAAATTCCATAACAACCGTAATTTCCTCTTACGCCAAGAAAGTGAAAGTTGAAGCATGTGAAACATAATTCAACAGCGAATGTTCAAAATGAATTAAATATACAAATAAATACATGTTTCAGTGTAGTGTAGTGATTCAGTTATTAATATGTATATGTATTGTTGGTTGCTGTTTCTATTGAGTCATGCTTAATTTTGTGTATTTAGTTTACGCACTTGACTAAGACCGAGTTTTCAGTTATTGTTTGTTGTACCGCATCTGCACTCGTTGATTTAGCTCGTAACGAAGCTATACAACTGAACAACAACAACAACAACAATGTATTTGTATAGCGCTCACACAGAAACAAGCGCGAAAGAGACAACAATTAGAAACAACAGTACACGATATCAAGATGTGAGAAAAGAAGTAGAAAATTCACAGAAAGGAAATTTTTTTTCAATAATAATGAAGATAAATAAAATGAAAATAAGTAAAAACATAAGTAATTGTAAATTAGAGTCATAGGGAAGCGTAAGGTGTAAGAGTGCGAGAAGTGGGATCAAAAGATTTAGCAAAAAGATATTTACGAAGTGAGGAGGAAAATCTATTAAAGGATGAAGGGGAAGTGATTGAGGAAGGAAGATCATTGTAGACCCGAGGCGCATAGAAAGAAAAGGATTTTGCGGACCAAGGTGACTCGTTGATAGCGCGAGGACAGGATAAAGGACGATGAACACGAGAATTAAAGTCATTAGAAGAAACTAGAAGATCAGAAAGATAGGACGGGGAAGAGCTATTGTGCAGAATTTTATATATGAGACAACACAGCCGAAAGTGAATCCTAGGAATGATGGGAAGCCAGTGGAATTGGAACAAGAATTGAGAGGTATGGCGGCAAGGAGTAGGATGGAGCACAAAACGACAGGATTGATTAATTATTTTTTGAAGGATTTTCAGGGATTTGTTGGTAAGAATGTAGTGGAGTGAGCTGCAATAATCAAGACGAGAGAGAACAAGAGACTGTATTAATTTAATAGAAGAAGGCTGGTCTAAACAGGATCGAATAGGGTATAGACTGCGTAAAATCAAACGACAGGTGCGCGAAATAGAGACAACATTGTTTGAAAAGGACAAGTTGGAATCGAAGATAGCACCCAAGTTTCGAACAGAGGAAGATACAGCGATTGGGAGTAATGGAGGAGAAATGCCCGGAGGGTGAAGGATAAGAAATTCAGACTTAGAAGTGTTGAGAATGAGGCGACGAGAGGTGGTCCAGGACGTAATATCAGAGAGAATATCATTGAGAAGATTGGCATGAGAGAAAGGACAAGGAATTAGGAGTTGTATATCATCGGCATAAATATGGAAAGGAATGTTGTATTTACAAAGGACAGGACAGAGAGAAGACATGTAAAGATTGAAAAGAGTAGGACCCAAGATAGAACCTTGAGGGACACCAGAAATAAGAGAAGCAGATTTTGAAACAGTTGAATTGAAGTTTACTGAAAAAGTGCGACCAGAGAGATAGGATTTGAGGAGAGACAATGCTGACGAGGATAGACCCAGAGAAGAAAGATCATTGATGAGAATGGCATGATTGACAAGATCGAAGGCTAGAGACATATCGAGAAGAACAAGGAGAACTGATTGACGATAGGAAAATTTAGATAAGATTTCATGAGTAACTGAAATAAGGACGGATTCCGTAGAGTGACAGGAGCGAAACCCAGATTGGAAAGGATGAAGGACCTGGGAAATAAGGGGAGACAACTGGGAAAAAATAGCTGATTCAAGGAGTTTTGAAGGAAAGCTGAGAAGAGATATAGGACGGTAATTAGCACATTCAGACGGATTTAATGTAGGTTTTTTAAGGATAGGATGGACGATGGCATGTTTATCAGATAGGAATTGGCCATGAAGAAATGATGAATTAATGAGATGTAATAGATAAGGAACAAGAGAAAATATTGAAGGGGAGATAGCTCTAAAATTAATAGGATCAGCCGGAGAGGAGGAAATTTTGAACAACGTGTAAGTGAACAACGTGAATGCCATGGACCGACTGTATTCACACTCACAGTCACAACAGGACAGGACGAACCAGACACGCGTACAAAAAAGTTCACGCACACATGGTCCAACAACAAACACAATGACGAGGACAAACATGACACACAGACAAACAAATAAATCGACGTACACACCGCTGGTAGGGTCATGAGGTGGCGTAAGACGAAATTTGTGTCGCACCAAAAATTATCGAACCCAGTTGAGAAATCGCAATATGAAAATGGAGGCAATCATGGATATAACAAATTAGCCAATTCGGTCGCAGTTTTCTTTACTGCGAGCGCAATTTGTCATATTTGTGACTCAGCGGAGATTCATGAGAACGGCTTATGCAGCGAAACGATTGAAAACAATTGAAAGATAGAGCATTGCTGTTCCACGTGCGCCTACAGAAACAAACCACACTGAAACAACAAAGTTTGTTGAGCAAACTAACTCCGCGCGATGCTCGAGGACAAAGCAAGGACACATGCGCACACGCATGAACACATTACGACATACCTCAGCCAATCAGAGGCGACCTGATACACCAGACACTCCATCTACCGACACATCGCGCACTTCACCAATTACAACACACGTGCAACCAACGCCACCTAGACTACTAGGTGGCGTTGGTTGCACGTGTGGTGCGTAGAATCTACGCCACCTAGACTACTAGGTGGCGTAGATTCTACGCACCACATTGTTAACAGTAGAGGATACAGGGCGCAATGTTGGGAGGAGCTGAATAATTTTAGGGGGGAGCTAAGCCTTGGGGGCTGTCATTCATGTAAATGTATCACTATGCAACGTCTTTGCAATAATGCTTATATCAACAAATTCTACACAAACAATATTTTGACCTCTTAATGAGCTCTTCATCCCCCTGAACCCCTGGATCCGCCAGTGACTGTCCATTGTGCACGAACACACACAAAACACACCGACATCCACAGCACGCACGCTCAATAAAATCGTTCAACCATCGTTTGTTTCAATGCGATTTTAGCACGCGTCAAGAAATTTAATTAGGTTTTCGATAGCTATTTAGTATATCCTATCATTTGCTCGAGCCCAAACACACCTAATTGGAGCAACTGTATTTCGCTTTGTATGCGTATAACCAATGTGCGAGATGTTGAGATGTGGAGATTCCCCTGGTTACACATCAGACTCGATTCTAGACTCGATTCTGACGATTCTGCTGTCGGTTAAAATCGATTCTGACGATTCTTAGAAATCCGATTCGTGCCCAGCCAACGCCACCTAGGTATATAGGTGGCGTTGGCCCAGCCCTAATATGAATACCGAAACAGCTTTGAAAACGTCCCTCAGCGAGTTTCAAAATTAATTGAAATCACAATGTTCGTTTCTGATCCCACTTCTCGCACTCTTACACCTTACGCTTCCCTATGACTCTAATTTACAATTACTTATGTTTTTACTTATTTTCATCTTATTTATCTCCATTATTATTGAAAAAAAATTTCCTTTCTGTGAAATTTCTACATCTTTTCTCACATCTTGATGTCATGTACTGTTGTTTCTAATTGTTGTCTCTTTCGCGCTTGTTTCTGTGTGAGCGCTATAAAAATACATTGTTGTTGTTGTTGTTGTTTCTAATTGAGTTGTCTCGTATTTATGCTCGTTTCGCGAGCTAAAAGTCGTTCTTGATCGAAACTTAAAGGATAACATTATAAGAAAATCCAGGATAAACATCGTACACATAGTATGTGCGCCATCTACCGGTACAGATTTCAAACAAATATCGGCCTTTTAGTTGGCTTACCGGTGACAGCGGGGTCGCTACAGTATCTACTGTGTTCTGCTGTTGCTTACTGATAGTGTTCTGGTCATCTTCATGATATATACTCAGTCTGTTTCGTTTGTCTTGTCGTGCGGACGTGTAGATTTTCTAGTGAGCTATGGATCTACAAACTATTGAGGACTCAGCCTTTTCGGAGGAGACGAATACTTTTAACGCGTTACTCAATATAAACAAGGACACGTCGGGTGAGACCAGAATTATGCCGCTGCATTGTTGCAATGTGGAATTTGCCGCCGAGAATATTCGGCCCAAAGTGCAAGGCCTTCTGAACACCTACTGAACGATACTATCAAATGACCATGTCAAACACAGAACCTGTACTGTCGATGAAGGCATGCGGAGGACCTTTATTCAACAAACTTGCTTCCTTGCGTTTTTAGCGCTATCAGATAGGTACTCACACCAGGAGAGTCAGGAACATAAGGGCGTATATTACAAACGATTCCTTAGAAGAAAACTCGGAAGCACACGTAGGTCGTACAAGGAATACAAAAAACATAATTTACAAGCAATACAATTGAAGACAAAGAAGGTCATAATAAACCCTCATACTCACAACCTTACATATTAAATATTATATATAAAATAACAGTAATTACTTACGTGGACATTATCATATTCAAACATGGCGCAACTGGCGCAACCGCAATATTTATAAACAACAATTATGAGGGCAGCCACGCAATCATCAACAATCCGCCACAGGACTCCCCCACCAGAATCGGAGATGAAAAGATAAACACATGGTAAAAAAAGATAAACACACAAAAGAAGCAGCTAGCAACACTATGGATTACAGGCATCAAAAATGTACAAATATACATGAATCAAAAATATACAAAATCAGGCTTCCGCCGGAAACGAACAGTGCGCCCTCTGCGGGTTCGGACGCTTGATTCAGCTCTCACAGGGCCTTGACCGTTGTCTTGACTGGTGACGGCGGGATCAGCGGACGATGCGGGTGTTGGTGCTGACAGCTGCGGATCGGCGGCGGAGTCATCCGGTGGTTTCGGCAGCGACAGTGGAGGAGACACGGGTATGGTCGGTTTTAGCCGGGCAATAGACACCGTGTCTCTACCACCAGATGGCAGTTCGATGGTGAACACACGAGGGGTGCGGTCCACAACTCGGAACGGACCGCGGTACGGTGCCTCGAGGGAATGCCGCACCCGGTCGACTCGCACCCATACGTGTGTACAATCCTCCAGCTCCTTGGGCACGTACGATGCCGTCTCTCCATGGGCAGAGCCAGCTCACAGTCGACGGAAGTCGATTTCGGACATGCGACGTGCCAAGTCACGAACAAACTGGTGCTGCATGTTGGTAGAGGAGGTATCCTCGACGGTCACACGCGGACACAACAGCTCTGTACCAGTCACGGCGCTGAACGGTGACGTACCTGTCTCTGTCGGCAGCATACGAATGCCCAGTAACACCACAGGCAGTGCAGGTAGCCACTCCTGGCGGCGAGCCATGATCGCCGTATTCAGCACCCTGTGCCGGCGCTCGACCATACCGTTGGCCTGAGGTCTGTAGGCAGCAGTACGGAGCCTGTGAAAGCCAATCGTTGCCGCGAGACACCGGAACAGATCGGCCTCGAACTGGACTCCACGATCCGAGACGATGTAGAGGGGCACCCCGAAACGAGATACCCAGGTCTCCACGAAGGCGCGCGACACCACTTCCGCCGTTATCTCCGCCAGAGGGCAGGCTTCCACCCACCTTGAAGCACGATCTACACAAGTCAAGACAAACCGCATGGGGTTGGCGAATGGGTGTCCTGGCATTGACTGTGGAGGCAGAGGGCCGACAAGATCGATGTGCACTGTCTCAAACCGACCGGCAGACCCCACAAACGGCGTCGGCGGCGGCTTGGTATGACGGTGCACCTTGGCCTGCTGACAGGAGAGACAGGACCGGACCCATGCTTTGACGTCTCGCTCAAGTGTCGGCCAGAAGTACCGCTGCTTTAGCAAGACGACACTACCGTGCACACCAGGATGGGAGATGTTGTGCAGATGGTGGAAGACCGTCTGACGATGGCTGACCGGTACAAATGGACGCGGCATCGTGTTTGACGTCTCACAATAGAGTAGATGCTCGCCGCTGATTGTGTACGGTTTGAGGCGAGACAGCGCAGCCTGCGTCTCCATGTCTTCCGCCTGGGCTGCCGCCAAAGCGGGTAGGTCCCAGATGTCAACACTGACACTGCAGACTGGTCGTGAGAGGCAATCGGCAACGATGTTCGACTCGCCTTTTATGTGCTCCACCCGAGCTACAAATTCAGCGAGCACAGACAGGTGGCGCTGTTGTCTGTCCAACTTGGCCGGCTTGGAGCTGTAGAAGGCGCCTACCAGCGGTTTGTGGTCTGTAAACAGCACCGCATTCCTGCCCTCCAAGATATGCCGAAAGTGAAGCACGGCAGCTTGTGTGGCAAACAGCTCTCGGTCGAAGGCTGCGTACTTCCGCTGAGCGAGGGACAGCTTCTTAGAGTAGAAGGCAATGGCACGAGGGACACCACCAACAACCTGATGGAGAGCTGCCCCTGCCGCGTGAGAGGAGCAATCAGTGATGAGTATCACTGGTGGGATCCGGAGAACTCAGCAAGCAGGCGCTGGACAGGGCACTCTTCAGTGCGTCAAATGCCTCTTGGCCATCCGTTGACCACTCCAGATCCTTTTTACCCTGGTGCAGGCGCAGAATTTCGGTGAGCGGAAACGCAACATCAGCAAAGTGCGGGACCATTCGTCGGTAAAAGCCAGCCATACCCAAAAATCTGCGGAGGCCAGCGACGCTCTGTGGACGCGGAAAATCGGTTATGGCCGCCACAGTCCGTAGGAGGTCCGATGCCACTGCGGGTGATTTGATGTCCAAGAAACTGCACGGACGGGCAGAAAAACCGACACTTATCCATCGCCAACCGAAGACGGTGCTCATGGAGAACCGCGAAGACTGCAGCAAGATCGGCCTGATGTTGCTCTTCTGAATCTGAGAATACAAGCACATCATCCAGGTACACAAATGCGCATGAGAGATGCCTGAAGACACCGTCCATGAACCTCTGGAACGTCGCACCACTGTTGCGTAGTCCCAGAGGCATGTACCTGTACTCAAAGAGACCAAAAGGTGTCGTTACCGCAGTCTTCGGGATGTCCTGGTCGGCCATCGGGATGTTGTAGAAGGCCCGAACCAGATCAATCTTGCTGAACACCGTCTTCCCGTGCAGCTTCGATGAGACGTCATGGATATGCGGCAGAGGGTACCGATCAGGCGTGGTGAGAGCATTGAGGGCTCTGCAGTCTCCAGTGACGCGCCACTCACCTGGAGACCGCTTCGGTACCATGTGAAGTGGTGAGGCCCAAGGGGAACTCGAAGGACGTACCACGCCCTGCCGCAGCAACTCCGAAAAGGCACGTTCTGCAGCAGCGAGTCGCTCAGGATCGAGCCGACGAGGAGCTGCGAATGTCGGCGCCGCACTTGCTGTATCCACAAAGTGATGTACAGCACTGGCGGTCACTTTGTCAGCGCTGCAGCTCTCCACACTAGACGGTGCCGTCAGCGACGGGAACCGATCGAAGAGAGATTGCACGCGCTCGGGCAGATTTGGCCAACCATTGACCACTATGCCACGCGATACTTCCGAGGGAGCACACTTGACGATAATATTGGTGTTGGCATCGCTCACTGTTCGCTGCTTGCAGTCAACCACTAAACCGTAATATGCCAGAAAATCCTGTCCCAGGAGAGGGCGCGTAACGTCGGCAACAACAAAAATCCACTCCAATTGTCGACGCAAGCGCCGTAGCGCTAGCGTCAGGTGCACCTCTCCGTGGACAGGAATTGACTGACCGGTGGCAGAGCTCAGCTTGACAGCGGTTGGATTGATATTCAGTGATGACACTAGTGCAAGGGGTACAATCGATACCGCTGCACCAGTGTCCACCACAAAACTCACTGACCTGCAACCGACCTTTGCAGCGACTTCGAGCAGTGGCAGACGACCTGTCGCAGTGGAGATCGCCTGCCGCGCTAGTTTTCCTGCTCAGCAGGAAGAGGAGCAGGCGAACTGGATCGAGAACTATCGCGGGATGGCAGAAGAACCCTCAACCCCCTCGACTTCGTGGGCCACCTGCACCACGTGCGGCATGTTCGTGCAGCCGGTCCATAATAGAGGTGCGCCCGGCAAACCTGCGGCCTCTGACCATCGTGGAAAGGCTGCACACCGATCGAACTTCCAGTGCTGAGAGGGCGGCGTCCTGCTGTTCTTGGTGGAGTCTGTGAATGAAACTGTCGGTGATCGGCGATTGCGAAGCAGTGCTGGCTCCGAGTCAGAGGAACCAGCTCATCCGCCAGAGAGCCCAACTGCTCCAGTGTTAAATCTCTTTGCGCTGCCAACGCAGTGGAGATGGCCGGTGGCAGCGCTTGCAAAAACCGGTGGCGCACCAGGTCCTCTCCTGCTCCCGCTTTCATCGCCGTCTGGCGCAGTTCCACCATGAAAATGGAGGGGCGGCCAACCAAGGTAGTCTTCGAAAGAAGCTCTTCGAATAGCTCAGCCTTAGATTTTGAGAAGGCTCCTTCAAGTGCCGCCTTCAGCTGCGAGAATCGGTGACTCGAAATCACCTCGGGGTTCAGCCGTGACACCACCTCAGCCGGCAACGAGGCCACCGCATGGAAGAACTGAGTGTCCTCCGCGGTGATCCTCGCCAACCGGAACTGCGCCTCCAGAATGGCGATCCACCCACTCACAGACTTCTCAGAGAACGCTGGAGGCTTGATGGAGACGTGGGCGGAAATAAAGGGGTTGGTAGTTGACTGCTCACTGCCAGCTCCAACGTTAGACGCCTTGACATCTTCTGATGCCATGACACAATATGAACAACGATGAAACGATGAGAGGACAAAAAATCACCAATATCAAACAATTACGTCTAGAATTCAGGTCCTCACTCGGGGCACCACTTTAGCGCTATCAGATAGGTACTCACACCAGGAGAGTCAGGAACATAAGGGCGTATATTAGAAACGATTCCTTAGAAGAAAACTCGGAAGCACACGTAGGTCGTACAAGGAATACAAAAAACATAATTTACAAGCAATACAATTGAAGAAAAAGAAGGTCATAATAAACCCTCATACTCACAACCTTACATATTAAATATATCTATATATATAAAAGAGATCCTCTGTGTGTGTGTGTGTGTGTCTGTGTGTCTGTCCAGCCCACCTTGGTCCATTTTCTATCAGCTATTATTTGGCCACCATTTGGCCTACCCGCTAACGATTTATACCATCACGTTGGACATTCTCTTGTCTACACTTTAGATTAAATTTTAAATTTCAAAAATGAAATCAAAAAAAGTTATAGCGGTGAAAAGACAAAATGAACCCTGAAAAATGCGAAAATTTTGGTCAATTTTCTGAAGATCACTCCTCCTAAACCAGCAATGGTACAACTATAAAAATTATACCACTGTGTAGAAAATTTTCTGTGCTACTCAACAAATTAAAATTTATACCTAAAAATTAAATATAAAACATGGTAAATGGAAAAAAAATCAATCTACATTCAAAATTTTATTTAAACTCCACGCGTCCGATTTTCTATACTTTTTTCTCTATTTTTCAAAAACTAATTATCACACATCTAAATAAATAATATCATCATGCTGGGAATTTTGTTTGCTACAACACGGTATAATTTTTAATTTTCCAAAGTGTATTAAAAAAAAGTTACGGCGGTGTGAAGTGTAAATGACAAAGTCAAAAAAGCAAAATTAGCACACAAAAACGTGAATATTTTGGTCAATATTCCGCTATCTATTCGTCATAAACCAGGAATGGTACAGCTATAAAAATTATACTATTGTGTAGATAATTTTGTGTTCTACAAGAAAAATTATAATTTATACCCACAAATGAAACAAAAAACGTGTAAAATTGGCAAAATTCTCAAATACATCCAAAATTACACTTGAACACCGGGTGACTAAAATTCATTTATTTTTCTCCTATTTCTCAGTAACTATTAGTTATACATAAGAATTATTTATACCATAGTGCTAGAAATCTTGTTTTCTACAATACGGTATAATTTTTAATTTTCCAAAGTATATCTGAAGGAAGTTACGGCGGTGTAAAGTCAAAAGGACATATTGCCAATTTTACAGCTATTATGCGCACTTGCGATTACACAGGAATATACTACTGTGTAGATAATCTTGTGTTCTACAAGATAAGCTATAATTTATATCCACAAATGAAACAAGAAACGTGTAAAATTGGCAAAATTCTCAAATACATCCTAAATAACACTTGAACACCGGGCGACTAAAATTAATTCATTTTACTACTATTTCTCAGTAACTATTTGTTATAAAAAAAAAAAAAATTATACCATCGTGCTAGAAATCTTGTTTTCTACAATACAGTATAATTTGTAATTTTCCAAAGGAAGTTACGGCGGTGTAAAGTCAAAATGGCATGTTGCCAATTTGACAGCTATTATGCGCACTTGCGATTACACATGAATATACACTGATTTAATTTCACTGAAGTCCAATCACAATTTACGCACTTGCGATTAGACAGGAATATACTACTCTGTAGAGAATTTTGTGTTCTACAAGATAAGCTATAATTTATACCCACAAATGATACAAAATACGTGTAAAATTGGCAAAATTCTCAAATACATCCAAAATTACACTTGAACACCGGGCGAGTAAAATTAATTCATTTTTCTACTATTTCTCAGTCTCTATTGGTTGCACATAAAAATAAATTATACCATCGTGCTAGAAATCTTGTTTTCTACAATACGGTATAATTTTTAATTTTCCAAAGTATATCTGAAGGAAGTTACGGCGGTGTAAAGTCAAAAGCACATATTACCAATTTGACAGCTATTATACGCACTTGCGATTACACAGGAATATACACCGATTAATTTCACTGAAGCCCAATCACAATTAAGAATGCATCATATTAGCTCCAAGCATGGATGGTGTGGTTTTATTGGATACAGTTTAATTAATGCTACACTATACTGAATAGAAAGGCTTTATTGTCCTCAATATTTACACATGAATTGTTCCGCCCGACGGGCTGGTAAAATACTACTGGGAACAAAGTTAACTACTGAATTTTACTGTATAATTTAATTGGTTTAATTTCAAGTTGCATAAGCGTAAGCTGCATAAGGATATGGGTTGTAATATCATGCAATGCCAACTATATGAATATGCTGTTTTAGCGGACGCATAAATCTGGAATTATAGAGATGACAGAAGGTTTCATTGTTTTGATAGTGTTACACTTATGAATCACTACACACGAAGGATGGGTGTGAACTTGAGCAGTGTTGAGGAAAAAAACTTCGTCAATAATTAAAACAAGAATTTACAAATTTATATTTTTCTATTGGATAAGCTTTTTGCTTTTTGATTCATTATATCCTATTTATAGTTTCGCACGACGGGCGGGTTTAAATACGAGGCAGTTCGAGGGAAAATATTTTGCCACATCTAAAATAAAAACATTCACATTTAGACTTTTCTATTGGTCAATACTTTTTATGGGTTTACTTTTTCTTTTTTAATTTCCAATCATTTTATATTAATTCAATATTCATTTTACTTTAATTATTGCTCTGCACAAAGGACGGGTTTTAATGCTAGATGGTGATGTTGAGTTATAAATATATTTTGAAAACATTCCGATAAAAAATTAGTCATTTTTCATTGTTTTGTGTCAGAGTTCTGAATTATTCAGCACGACGGGCAGGTTTAAATATGAGGCGGTTTAGGCAAACTATTTTGTCAAAATAATATAAAAATATAGAAATTTAGACTTTTTATGGGTTTACTCTTTTCTTTATTAATTCATATTTATTTTCGCTTATAAATTGAATACAGATTTAATGGTATGAATTGTTCCGCACGACGGGCCGGTTTATATGCTAGAATTTCCATTGTCTGTTATGTGTTTGTGTTCTGAATTATTCCGCACGACGGGCAGGTTTTGAGTTTTTATTGGTGAACGTATATACAGGTTAAATTTTTTGCTTTTTATTTGTATTCAGTTTATTTTATGGATTGAATATCAATTTTACTTTATTAATTGTTCCGCACGACGGGCGGGTTCAAATCTATATATATATAAATATAAAAGAAATTATATATAAATATAAAAGAAATTATCTGTCTGTGTGTGTGCGTGTATGCTTGAATACGAGGTGACCTAACTGCGCGGGCTCAATGGTATTGATCAGGGGCTTCAAACGTGAACGAAGCGATGGATCATGTTTATGAGATAATAATCTCCCGGGGGCATCAACTGTAGACAATATAACGTTTAATTTCACCGTGTAAAACGAGTTCATATACAAAACTAACGGGTTTGACTTCAAGGTCCAGAGCGGATCGTGTTCGAGTTCTGAATTATTCCACACGACGGGCAGGTTTAAATATGAGGCAGGTTCAGGGATAGTATTTTGTCAAAATAACAATACAAAATAATTAAATAATAATTAATCTATTTGCAATATGTTGTTTTAATTTGCAATATGTTTACTAATTAAATATGAATTTAATTTTATGAATTGCTCCGCACAACGGGCGGGTTTGAATGCTATATATATACATAAAGAAGAAATTATCTGTCTGTCTGTGTATGTATGCTTGAATATGAGGTGACATAATTGCGCTGGTTCATGGTTCGCTGGTTCAATGATCAGGGGCTTCAAACGCAAACGAAGCGATGGCTCATTTTTATGAAATAAAAATGTCCCGCGGGTAGCAATAAAACGTTCAATTTCACCGTGTAGAATGAATTCATATACAAAACTAATGGATTTGACTTCAAGAACCAGAACGGATGGTGTTCGAGTTCTGAATTATTCCGCACGTCGGCCGGGTTTAAATATGAGGCGGGCTGAGTGAAAATATTTTGTCAAAATATAATTAAAAATAATGAAATTTAGACTTTTTAATTGATTAAGGTTTTTATGAGTTTGCCTTATTTGTTTTTAATTTGCAATATTTTTATTAATTGCTCCGCACAACGGGCGGGTTTTAATGCTAGTTATAATTTTCCAAAGTATATCTGAAGGAAGTTACGGCGGTGTAAAGTCAAAAGGACATATTGCCAATTTGACAGCTATTATGCGCACTTGCCATTACACAGGAATATACTACTGTGTAGATAATATTATGTTCTACAAGATAAGCTATAATTTATATCCACAAATGAAACAAAAAACGTGTAAAATTGGCAAAATTCTCAAATACATCCTAAATAACACTTGAACACCGGGCGACTCGAATTAATTGATTTTTCCACTATTTCTCAGTAACTATTTGTTATATAAAAAAATAAATTATACCATCGTGCTAGAAATTTTGTTTTCTACAATACGGTATAATTTGTAATTTTCCAAAGTGTATCTGAAGGAAGTTACGGCGGTGTAAAGTCAAAATGTCATGTTGCCAATTTGACAGCTATTATGCGCACTTGCGACTACACATTGTAGCGTCCCACGTGTACATTTATGTATATATATTTCACCCTCCAAACGTTACTGTATTACATGCGGCACCTGTTCTCACACACTTTCCTTCATCACAACTCTGCTCCTTTCCAAGCTTGTTTTGCACACTGAGCGTACTCCGCTCACATCCTTCTCTACTCCCATTCTCTGCCTTCCACGCATTACTTGTTTTTCTCGCCGTGTACATACATCCTGACACTCTGCTGCTTCGCTGTGCCTGAATCAGCGCTGTACCCACTGTACCGTTAGCCATTGTGTCCTTCCGGCTAACGGTCCTTCTCCCCTTGCGGTCGGTTGTTGACAGCATGACCGGGCAGACTACACGGGGTTACAGTGGGCCACAGTGGGCAGTCGTCTGTGGGGCATCTCTGTGGATATACGGTGCTACGTTTTATTACTGTTATCGGTGTGTTATTCCTATTAGTGTGTATTAGTGATATTCGTATTATTGTATGCATTACGGAGTCATTTGCTCATTGAGCTGCCGGAACTGTGTACGCCACTAAATACACTGCGTGCATCACATCGTGGACATTTCGTCGCATTTGTGGCGCGGGACTAAGACAGTAGCACGTTCCCGGGCAGAGTCACGTCTAAAGCGCTACACTGGTGACCCCGACGTGATCACCATGCCTGGAGGTCGTGCCATTCCTGCCGCCCCTCCTTCACAGAGCCACTCGCCGGACAGCGCTCCTGACGCACTTGCTGCTCATGCTGCTGCGGTCGCCCCTGACGCTCCTGCCGCCGAGGCGGTTCTTTCAAGGCCGGTCGCCGCATTTCGACTTCTACCATTCGCCGCACAAAATCCGGAGTTATGGCTCACACAAGTCGAATTTTCAATGGACGTGTCTGGCATCAATGAGGACCGCCTAAAGCTCAAATTGTTGGCCTCCAACTTACCCATTGACGTCGCGGAACATGTCAAAGACGTCATCAACCGGCCTACGTCGACATTTGCAGAGCTATGCAGCGCTCTTCGCACTCGTCTTGCGGAATCACGAGCGTCATGGCTAGAAGCGATGCTTAGGCACCAACAGCTGGGGGACCAGAAGCCCTCTCAGCTATTGCGCAGCATGACGAATGAGCTGACGACTTCCGGGGCCACCTGCGACACTGACCTGCTACGCATGCTGTTTTTGCAGCGTATGCCGCGTGATGTCAACGCTGCATTGGCTTTGTTGCCTGAGAGCACTGGATTGGCTGAGTTGGCTTTGGCTGCCGATCGATTCATAGCCGCCACCCAGCGTCCGCCAGCCAGCATCTGGCCGGTAGCTGCTGCTCTACAGACGTCAGCCGCCGTCACACAGTCACCTGTTGTGCTACAGGCACCAGCCGCTCTACAATCATCAGCTGCCGTTCTACAGCCACCAGCCGTGCTCGCTACTACACAGCAGGTTGCGCCGAACGGGCATGAATTGTACAATCTCACTGCAACTCTCAGCAGTTTGATTGAGAAATTGCAGTTCGCCGGGGACCGGGCCCGTCCGGGCACTCGAGGCGTTTCCGGTCGCAGACGGTCCAGATCGCGCACATCCGCTCCACCGTGTTCTCCGTCACCACGTTCGTCGACAGAGGCAAGAGTGTGCTGGTACCACCGTCGTTGGGGTGCCGCTGCCGAGCACTGCACCAGTCCGTGCAGCTGGTCCGCTTCCACGCCGGCGGAAAACTAGCGTGCCTGCAGCGCGGAGCACCAGCGACTGCAGGTAAACGGCCATCATCGGTGCCGCTCTTCATGGTCGAAGATCACCTCACCAAACAGCTCTTTCCTGTCGACACTGGAGCCCAAGTCAGTTTCATCATGCCCAAGGCACTTCCTGCTCCACTTTCGTCGACAATCGAGTCGAAACTACAGGCCGCCATTGGATCCCTCGTCGACGTCTACGGCACACATGACCTCCATGTGTCGTTTGACGAGGGATTTTTTGTCAAGTGGCGTTTTGTGGTAGCGAATGTCACCACAAATATTATTGGTGCTGACCTACTGTCGCATTTCCGGCTGATTGTTGACCTGCATAACCGTGAGCTCCGTGATTCATCAGGTCAAGTTCGTGCTCGCGGAATCCAGACCTGTGCTGGATCGTCCGAACTACAGTGCATAATTCAACCACGCAATCGCTTCGATCAACTTCTCCGTGAATTTACTGGTGTCGTGCGCCCTGCTAGCGAACCGTTCCCGTTGCTCCACAAGGTCACGCACCACATAGTCACCACTGGTCCACCGAAATTCTCTCGTCCTCGTCGTCTACCGCCTGATCGCCTACAAGTGGCCAAGAAGGCATTTGACCACATGTTGCAGACTGGAGTGATGCGGCCATCTTCTAGCAATTGGGCTGCTCCACTTCATCTAGTGCCCAAAAAGGAGCCTGGAGAGTGGAGACCGTGTGGCGACTACCGCGGCCTGAACGCCTGCACGCGACCCGACCGATACGCAATACCGTACTTGCAAGATTTTGTGAGTGATTTGGCTGGGTGCACTGTTTTCAGCACTATTGATCTCGTGCGCGCCTATAACCAAATCCCGGTGGAGCCAGTTGACATTCATAAGACGGCCGTCACCACGCCGTTCGGCTTATTTGAAGCAACGCGCATGCCCTTTGGATTGCGCAACGCGGCGCAAACCATGCAGCGCTTCATGGACGAGGTACTGAGGGGTGTGCCAAACGCGTACGCCTACATAGACGACGTCTTGATTGCCAGCCCCACAATGACCGAGCATGACCTTCATGTGCGTGCAGTGCTGCAGCGCCTTCAACAATACGGTGTTGTTATAATTCCGCAAAAATGTACATACGCTGCATCAGCAGTTTCGTTTCTGGGTCACCGAGTATCGGCTGATGGCATTGCACCACTTCCGGAGAAAACGCAAGACATATTGTCCTTTCCTCAGCCGCAGACACAGGCACAGTTGCGCCGGTTTCTTGGCATGCTTGCGTTTTATAACCGCTTTCTGCCCGCGTGTGCAGCACAACTGCAGCCGTTGCATAAACTGCTCGTCCCAGCTGGCAAACGTTCCCGACTGTCGGTCAAGTGGACAACGGAAGCGGACGACGCATTCAAGAAGGTGAAACTGCTGATGGTTAATGCTGTGCGCCTTGCACATCCGGTTAAAGAAGCTCCTATCAGCCTTCAAGCTGCCGTTTTACAGCAGTTCGTCGGTGGTTTTTGGCAGCCACTCAGCTTTTTCTAGAAAGCGTTGAGACCTGCAGAGCAGCGCTACAGCGCGTTTGGCCGCGAATTACTCGCAGTGTACTTGGCCATTCGTCGCTTTCGATACGCAGTTGAGGGACGTCCACTCACTGTTTTTACAGACCACCGTCCTCTAGTGTCTGCAGTGAATGTCCCGACCGATCGGCATTCACCTCGTGAAATGAGACACTTAGATTACATCGGCCAATTCACGAGTGACTTGCGTCACGTGCCCGGCGAAGACAACGTAGTCGCTGATACCACAAATATACTAATCTGAATATACTAATCTGTAGAGAATTTTGTGTTCTCTAAGATAAGCTATAATTTATACCCACAAATGATACAAAATACGTGTAAAATGGGCAAAATTCTCAAATACATCCAAAATTACACTTGAACACCGGGCGACTAAAATTAATTCATTTTTCTACTATTTCTCAGTAACTATTTGTTATATAAAAAAATAAATTATACCATCGTGCTAGACATCTTGTTTTCTACAATACGGTATAATTTGTAATTTTCCAAAGTGTATCTGAAGGAAGTTACGGCGGTGTAAAGTCAAAATGTCATGTTGCCAATTTGACAGCTATTATGCGCACTTGCGATTACACTTGAATATACACTGATTTAATTTCACTGAAGTCCAATCACAATTTACGCACTTGCGATTACACAGGAATATTCTACTGTGTAGATATTTTTGTGTTCTACAAGATAAGCTATAATTTAAACCCACAAATGATACAAAAAAACGTGTAAAATTGGCAAAATTATCAAATACATCCAAAATTACACTTGAACACCGGGCGACTAAAATAAATTCATTTTTCTGCTATTTTCCAGTAACTATTTGTTACACATCAAAATACATTATACCATCGTGCTGGAAATTTTGTTTTCTACAATCCAGTATAATTTTTAATTTTCCAAAGTGTATCTGAAGGAAGTTACGGCGGTGTAAAGTCAAAGGGACATATTGCCAATTTGACAGCTATTATGCGCACTTGCGATTTCACAGGAATATACACCGATAAAATTTCACTGAAGCCCAATCACAATTAAGAATGTATCATATTAGCTCCAAGCATGGATGGTGTGGTTTTATTGGGTACAGTTTAATTAATGCTACACTATACTGAATATAAAGGCTTTATTGTCCGTAATATTTACACATGAATCGTTTCGCACGACGGGCGGGTAAAATGCTACTGGGAACAAAGTAAACTACTGAATTTTACTGTGTAATTTAATTGGTTCAATTTCAAGTTGCATAAGGATACGGGTTGTAACATCATGCAATGCCAGCTATATGCATCTGCTGTTTTAGCGGAAGCATTAATCTGGAATTATAAAGATGAAAGAAAGTTACATTGTTTTGATAGTGTTACACTTCTGAATTACTACACACGAAGGATGGGTGTGAACTTGAGCACTGTTGAGGGAAAAAACATCGTCAATAATTAAAACAAGAATTTACAAATTTAACTTTTTCTATTGGTCGTTTTTTATCAATTTTCTTTGTGTTTGTTTCGTGTTTGAGTTCTGAATAATTCCGCACGACGGGCAGCTTTAAATATGAGGCGGGTTGTGGAAAAACATGTTTTCTAAATTGAAACATAAATTTCACATTTGGACTTTTATATTGGCTAAATCTTTTCTATGGGTTTGTTTTTCTTTTTAAATTTGCACTAATTTTCTATGAATTGAATATTAATTATATTTTATGAACTGTTCCGCACGACGGGCGGGCTTAAATGTATCTATAAAGAGTGGGTTTAAATGATAGCGAGGTATATGATATTTTGCTAGCAGTAAATATTCTAGCGATAAAAGTAGAATAGCTCTTAAGCAAATGATTTTGGAGAATGATGTGAAGCTTTAAATATATTTTGCGATCTGATGATATATGTATTAGGAATAATACGTAGCAGAATATAGATTGCATAATATATTATCGGCTGTAATATCAAGGGCTGTAATATCGGTGTAATCCAAAAAATAACAACTTTATGAATATGATGCATTAGTGGAAGCATTAACCGGGAATTATGAGATAATATTATGGAAAAAAGTTCATATATATACTAAAAAATTTATTGTTATTTTGTGTTTACATTTCGAAATTATCCCTGACGATAGGCGGGCTTAAGTATGAGGCGGGTTGACTGAATAATATGCCGTCAATTATTAGAATAAGAATATGCAAATTCAGAACAGGAATTTTCTATTGGTATAGATTTTTCAATTGAGAGTTTTCTATTAGACTGGCTGTTTGCATTTAAATATGTATTACTTTTGTTTTATTAATTGTTCCGCACGACGGGTGGATTCAAACATTCAATTTTACCATGTGGAATGAATCCATATACAAAACTCACGGGCTTGACTTCAAGATCCAGACTCACTAATGTAAATGTGACTTAAATGGTGTATAAATATATCGCATTATGCAACAAATGTGAATTTAGCTGTTTGTAACAATTTGGTTCCGATACTATATTGGCGGGTTGAGAGAAAAGTATTGGTGGGCCGCGTGTTTGGGACCCCTGGGGTAGGTAATCTCAGTCTTCTGATTACAAATTATGATCGAATCAGTATATTTTGTGATCACAAACTAATAAGTTAAATCACCTCAGACTAGGCTGGGTGCGGTCAAGATTGGATGGTTGGGTTGGGTTGGGTAGGTTTGACTCAGGTTATATTGGGTTTTAATGAGAGCGGAAAATATATCAATTTTAGCAATAAATATTATAGCGGTAAAAGTAAAATAATACTTAAGCAAATGATGTCGGGGAATGATGTTGAGTAATAAATATAGTTTGGAAGCATTCTGATGAAAAGATTTCATCATCTTTCATTGTTTGTTTCGTGTTTGTGTTCTGAATTATACCACACGACGGGCAGATTTATATATCAGGCGGGTTGAGGGATAATATTTGTCAAAATAAGAACAAAAGTATTCAAATTTAGACTTTTCTATTGGTTAAGATATTTATAGGTTACATTTTTTGGTTTTCAATTTGTATTCATTATATTTTATGGATTTGATATGAATTTTATTGTATGAATTGTTCCGCACGACGGGTGGGTTTAAAAAAGTGTTTTTAGATCATTTTTTCAAATGGTTCATTTAAGAAAGGTAATTTTTTTTAAAATAAAAATGTTCCGCGGGCAGCAACTATAGACAATAGAACGTTCAATTTACCCTGTAGAATTAATCCATACACAAAACCAATGGATTTGACTTCAAATATGAATTTTATTGTATGAATTGTTCCGCACGACGGGCGGGTTTAAAAGAAGGGTTTCCATTGTTTAGTTCATTTTTTCAAATGGTTCATTTAAAAAAAGGTATTTTTTAAAAAATACAAATGCTCCGCGGGCAGCAACTATAGACAATAGAACGTTCAATTTACCCTGTAGAATTAATCCATACACAAAACCAATGGATTTGACTTCAAGATTCAGAACGGATCGTGTTCGAGTTCTGAATTATTCAGCACGACGGGCGGGTTTAAAAATGACTCAGGCGGACTGAGGGGAAATATTTTGTCGAAATAAAAATAATTAAACTTATAATTTTCAATTGATTAATATTTTTAAGAGTGTACCCTAATTCATTTTTATTTTTCCATATTTTTTTATGAATTGAATATGAATTTCATGTTATGAATTGCTCCGCACAACGGGCGGGTTTTAATGCTATATGTATACATAAAGAAGAAATTATCTGTCTGTCTGTGTATGTATGCTTGAATATGAGGTGACATAATTGCGCGGATTCAATGGTATAGACCAGGGGCTTCAAACGCAAACGAAGGGATGGCTCATTTTTATAAAATAAAAATGTCCCGCGGGCAGCAATAAAACGTTTAATTTCACCGTGTAGAATGAATTCATATACAAAACTAATGGATTTGACTTCAAGAACCAGAACGGATGGTGTTCGAGTTCTGAATTATTCCTCACGTCGGGCGGGTTTAAATATGAGGCGGGTTGAGTGAAAATATTTTGTCAAAATAAAATTAAAAACAATGAAATTCAGACCTTTTAATTGATTAAGGTTTTCATGAGTTTGCCATATTTATTTTTAATTTGCAATATTTTTATGAATTGTTCCGCACAACGGGCGGGTTTTAATGCTAGTATTATATATAAAATAACAGTAATTACTTACGTGGACATTATCATATTCAAACATGGCGCAACTGGCGCAACCGCAATATTTATAAACAACAATTATGAGGGCAGCCACGCAATCATCAACAATCCGCCACACATTCAACGCATGCTTGTGCATTATTAGTGTGTGCATGTTTCTTGGCAGAACTGTTTAATCGACTGATTAATGAATCAATACATATTTCATTCAATTATGCGTTTGACTATTGCGCAATAAATGAAACAAACTGTAGTTCTAGGTTTTCTTTGTGTGTGGTCTAATGCTTCTTGTGTTTGCTGGCGTGGTGCTTTGCGCATTGTGTATGTATGTTTGTGTGCGAGTGTGTGTGCATGTGCATGTATTGCAGCGAGGAGTGTGCAAGATTGCAAGTGTCGAGTGTCAGATGTCGTGGTGTCGTTGGTTTCCTCTGCATGTGTATGTGAGTGTGTGTGGACGTCGCTGTCCCACGCGCGCCTGTCTTTTAATATATCTTTTTCAGTTGTGTTTTTTTATTATAAAACAGTTAACAATGAAACAACACTTCCAACAAACTCCAATACACGTAGAACACTCCTTCCATTCCCCTCACTATTCTCTCACCCCCTGCAAAAAATCTCCCCGTGTTCCATTTTTCCGTTGCGTTGCCATGGCAGCTCAGGAACTCTCACAATTATAAATTAACAAGCAATTAACATCACTGCAATTAACATGATAAGCAATATGTAAAAATCATTATATATATAGATATATATATATATATATATATATATATATATATATATATATATATATTGTGGTTGAATATATTGAAGTAATGGTGAACACAAATGCACAATGTAAACACGGACTCCACTGAGCCAGCAACACAAACTACACAGTTAAAATACAATATGCGTATCACAACGATATCTCCACCGCACTCGCACACACTTCTCTCTTCACGCCGAGATTCAACACCGCACTGTCTCCCATCAACACGCCACTTGATAAACAAACGCATCGCTGCCACCTGATACCTCGTCAGCACCTTGCAACGAGTGCATTGTGCAAACATACACCCGCACACAGACGTACATACACGATGCGGAGCACTACGCCAGCAAATGCAAGCACACACACACACACACACGCACACACGCACACACACATGCACATAACGAAAACCTTCAACTACAACAATATGACAAGATAATATATCAAAACCACATTCCCCCTTGATCTCAAGATCACTCGGACACGTAATCATTCATCCAGACCGGAGGTAGTCTCTCTCGTACACTTCGTCTAGGGCTTTGCCTGATGGGCGGTTCCGAAGTTGGTGTTTCGGTGGCCTCAGAGTGATCACCGTTCTCTTCGTCAGCCGGAATGACCACAGGTCTCAAGTCCAATATGTGACGAGGTACACCATCCACCGACACATTATTTGACGAGTTCACCCCCGTTACAGCACCACGGGTCCACTGCGAAGTACACTTCCGATCTGGTGGTTTTACCCACACTTCCTCGCCGATGTGAACAGCACATTCTTCGGAATCATTATCGACAGTGCATTCTACAAATGTATTTCGCCACTCATACTTGTGTACAATGCGATGAGGCACTGACGATTCCTCCACACCAACCCTCGGAGACATTTTATACCAGTATACCGCCGTAGTCGGTGGTATGTTACTTCTTTCGGCGAGCGCTTTTATCGCCCGATGGTGGCGTTCAACAATGCCATTGCCGTTAGGGCGGTAGGCTGCGCGGTAAAACGGCCGAATCTTCCACTTGTCCAGCAGCTCCTGCATTTCTCTGGAACGAAATGCTCTCCCGTTGTCCATTAACAGCTCACGAGGTGGTCCTCTCTCTCGGAAAACTTCATCCAGATGCTTACATACCTGCTCCGCTGTCTCAGACCGAAGCTCACGCCACACAGCAAATCTACCTGGTCCGCAATCGACAATCGACAAGTACTGACGGTGTTCATAGTGGGTCACATCCACGGCCAGTCTGCACCACACGTCGTTCACACTAAGATGTCCTGCATCATGACGTGAAGGAGCGGGATCAATGGATTGGCACCGCTCACAGGCTCTCACCACTCGCCGCACAGCGTCGCGTGACACACTAGGGTCCGCTTGTCGGGCTAAGAAAAGAGTCCTGTCTACGCCCATGTGATGCATGCCATACATCTGCCGAATTTCATCTGCAGTCATTGCACATATATGACTGTCTTCTTTGTCATGTTCACAGCCGCTTTTGACGGCATTTCCAGCTTTGACTAACCATCCCTTTTTCACGCGAGTCAGTTCATCAGCTTTATTTTGCGTGGTCGGAACACTCGTGACGGATATTTTCAAACCAAGTTCTGCAATGAGATCGCTCAAAATTCCCAATCTTCTCTTGATCAAGACTTCCGCTGCACCCTTTGTCTTCACTCTTCTTTCCCTGTCGATCACTGTGCTTACCCAGCCGGCTACTGTTGCAGAGTCTGTGCGAATATCAATATCCTTCAATTGCCATTTCACCGCCATGTTCACACCTTTCATTACTGCATCAAGTTCCGCGACATTGATATGATGTACATCATCAATTTTCCTTTGCCAAGCAGCATCTTCAACGATGTGGCCCTCAATCTCCACTGCTGCACCCATTGCAATGCTGCTCGCATCGCACCACACGACACCTTTGTCAGTGACAGAAACATGCCATTTTCCACCAACCGGATCATCAGATCTCACTCTTTGGACCATATCAGCCACCATCTGCATAACAAAATCGCTAACTGCACTTTCCCATTGTATTCTATCGGTATGACGCTTTATGTAGCTACTGGCAATCCTTAGCCACCTAGCAACTGGGTAATGCCCGATCATTTTTCCACACAACGAGAATATATCACGCTTCGTCATGTTGTCTGAGACGGATGGAATTGCATTGCCCCTGCGAAACACAACACGACCACGATTGTCTTTACTCAATCTGAGACCCAACACAGCACTTCCCTCTATAGACACCGGATCTTTCGCTTGCAGGCCATATTTGTTTCAATGGTCGACGACTTCCCTGCCGGACACAGCCGATTCGCATACGATAATGTCATCGATGTATGAATCCGTGCTCTTGTTGATGATTTCCGACTGACTCAGAACGGTGCGTACTATTCGAGTCATAATTCTCGGTGCGGATCACAGTCGAAAACCCAGTCTAGTCAAGCAGAAGACATGGTCATTATATTTCACCAGCTGGTACTTCCATAAATTCGGGGCGATATGCACCTGCAAATACGCGGACTTCAAATCAACGAGTGAAGCTGGTCCAACGATGCGCTTCCACTTCCTCAGCTTCTCTCCGCACACATCTATAAACTCGTCACCCGCGTGGCTACTGACAAATGCATTTAACTCTCGAAAGTCCAGCACTGGTCGCACTTTGTTTTTAGTGGGCTGTACCACTGCCATGAGTGGCAGTACGCCTGTGCAGTCTGAATCAGTCCATGGAACGAGAATTCCTTCCTTAATCCACCGCTGCACCTCGGTGTCAAATTCACCACGGATATCTTCAGTCACTGTCTTGTTGTAACAACCCACTGTTTTTGACAAGAATGGTTCACCTGCTTTCACCACCCATTCCACTTCCCATTTGTCACCATCGAACACAGCGGTGAAGTCCGGATCAGTGATATCCAGTCTCCGTTTAGCACAGCATTGCACTTCATCACTTTTGGAAACCGCAGCGCTTGCAACATTGTCATTTGAGCCAAATTTGACTTGAGAGCCACACACAAAAACACCACCAATCTTCTCGATTACCTCCATCCCAATCACAAGGTCGACATCATTCACAATATTATCAACGACCATAGCACACACTCTTAGACATTTTCCAGATATCTCGATATCAATCACAGCCGTGTCACGACACTCTACCCTTCGTCCGTCAAAAGCCGTTAAATAACTACTGCCTGCGATGCAATTAACAAGGTGTGACCGAACAATAGCCCCAGAACAACCAGTATCGACTAGTGCGTGAATCGTCTCACCTGAGAGTTTTGCCTCGACGATTGGCAGTTGGATGAGCGCCTTCACTGATTGCTTGGAGTAGCTGCTGGCACACCAGCTACTCCTGAACCGTTTCCTTGACGACACTGTCGCGAAATGTGTCCCTTTTTCCCGCAATTGTAGCACGTAATTGCTTGTCTTTTTGGACACATTCGAGCCATATGAGGTCCATCACACAAGAAACAACTGCCTCTGAACTGCTGAATTTGCTGAGTGTCGACTGGTCTTGCATTTGATTTGCATACGCTCTGTGGTGCAGCCGCAGCCGCGACTTGTTCATCATTCCGTGTGAGCACACGCGCGTGGTTAATCAGCGCAGACATTTCCATTGAGAAAGCATCCTGCATTCTTTGCAGGTTCGCTCTGACATGACTGGGAAACCCATTCACAAACGTCAATCTACAGATGTTCTCCAATGCTTCACCACCAAAATTAGCCAAACAAGCAAGCTTTCTAATGTCAGTGGCAAAGACATGAACTGATTCTCCTTCCCATTTCTTGTCACACAGCTTTTGAAATGCAATAAACGGATCGTCTGCAAACGCCGTTTGCAGCGCGTACTGGATTCTGTCAGCATTTTCCTGGTCTTCGTCGTTCAATTGCAGAAACAGAGCAAAAGCATCACCTTCTAAGTAGAGAGGAATGAAGCTGGCAAGATCCGTCACCTTTTTCAGCTTCGCCACTAGTTTTGCTTTCTTGAGCCACGCAGCCACATCTCCTTCTCCTGTGAACGGTCTCATTGTGTAGTCACTGCCCGACACTGCCATCATCCGATATTGGCCGGTTAGCTTGTGGTTGAATATATTGAAGTAATGGTGAACACAAATGCACAATGTAAACACGGACTCCACTGAGCCAGCAACACAACCTACACAGTTAAAATACAATATGCGTATCACAACGATATCTCCACCGCACTCGCACAAACTTCTCTCTTCACGCCGAGATTCAACACCGCACTGTCTCCCATCAACACGCCACTTGATAAAGAAACGCATCGCTGCCACCTGATACCTCGTCAGCACCTTGCAACGAGTGCATTGTGCAAACATACACCCGCACACAGACGTACATACACGATGCGGAGCACTACGCCAGCAAATGCAAGCACACACACACACACACATGCACACACGCACACACGCACACACACATGCACATAACGAAAACCTTAAACTACAACAATATGACAAGATAATATATCAAAACCACACACATATATATATATATATACTAGCATTAAAACCCGCCCGTTGTGCGGAGGAATTCATAAATAGAATTAATATTCATGAAAATTCATATTCATAAAAAATATTACAAATTAAAAAAAGAAGAAAACTCATAAGTGTCCTACTCAATAGAAAAGTCCAAGTGTGAATATTTTTTTTTTGACATAATATTTTCCCTCAACCCGCCTCATATATAAACCCAACCCGGGACATTATTATCTCATAAACATGATCCATCGCTTCGTTTTCGTTTGAAGCCCCTGATCAATACCATTGAGCCCGCGCAGTTAGGTCACCTCATATTCAAGCATACACGCACACAGACAGACAGATAATTTCTTTTATATTTATATATATATATATATATATATATATATATATATATATATATATATATATATATATATATATATATATATAGATTTGAACCCGCCCGTCGTGCGGAACAATTAATAAAGTAAAATTCATATTCAATCCATAAAATAAACTGAATACAAATACAAAAGCAAAAAATTTAACCTGTATATACGTTCACCAATAAAAACTCAAAATGATAATATTTTAAATTTAAATTTGACAAAATATTATCCCTCGATCCGCTTTATATTTGAACCTGCCCGTCGTGCGGAATAATTCAGAACACAAACACATACCAGTGAATGGAAATTCTAGCATATAAACCGGCCCGTCGTGCGGAACAATTCATACCATTAAATTTGTATTCAATTTATAAGCGAAAATAAATATGAATTAATAAAGAAAAGAGTAAACCCATAAAAAGTCTAAATTTATATATTTTCATATTATTTTGACAAAATAGTTTACCTGAACCGCCTCATATTTAAACCTGCCCGTCGTGCTGAATAATTCAGAACTCTGACACAAAACAATGAAAAATGACTAATTTTTTATCATAATGTTTTCAAAATATATTTATAACTCAACATCACCATCTAGCATTAAAACCCGCCCTTTGTGCAGAACAATAGATAAAGCAAAATGAATATTGAATTAATATAAAATGATTGGAAATTAAAAAAGAAAAAGTAAACCCATAAAAAGTATTGACCAATAGAAAAGTCTAAATGTGAATGTTTTTATTTTATGTGTGGGAAAATATTTTCCCTCGAACTGCCTCGTATATAAACCCGCCCGTCGTGCGGAACTATAAATATAATATAATGAATCAAAAAGCAAAAAGCTTATCCAATAGAAAAATATAAATTTGTAAATTCTTGTTTTAATTATTGACGAAGTTTTTTTCCTCAACACTGCTCAAGTTCACACCCATCCTTCGTGTGTAGTATTTCAGAAGTGTAACACTATCAAAACAATGAAACCTTGTGTCATCTCTATAATTCAAGATTTATGCGTCCGCTAAAACAGCATATTTATATTGTTGACATTGCATGATATTACAATCCATATCCTAATGCAACTTGAAATTAAACCAATTAAATTATACAGTAAAATTCAGTAGTTAACTTTGTTCCCAGTAGTATTTTACCCGCCCGTCGGGCGGAACAATTCATGTGTAAATATTGAGGACAATAAAGCCTTTCTATTCAGTATAGTGTAGCATTAATTAAACTGTACCCAATAAAACCACACCATCCATGCTTGGAACTAATATGATGCATTCTTAATTGTGATTGGGCTTCAGTGAAATTTAATCGGTGTATATTCCTGTGTAATCGCAAGTGCGCATAATAGCTGTCAAATCGGTAATATGTGCTTTTGACTTTACACCGCCGTAACTTCCTTCAGATACACTTTGGAATATTACAAATTATACCGTATTGTAGAAAACAAGATTTCTAGCACGATGGTATAATTTATTTTTATGTTTAACAAATAGTTTCTGAGAAATAGTAGAAAAATTAATTAATTTTAGTCGCCCGGTGTTCAAGTGTAATTTTGGATGTATTTGAGAATTTTACAGGTTTTTTGTATCATTTGTGAGTATAAATTATAGCTTATCTTGTAGAACACAAAATTATCTACACAGTAGTATATTCCTGTGTAATCGCAAGTGCGTAAATTGTGATTGGACTTCAGTGAAATTAAATCAGTGTATATTCATGTGTAATCGCAAGTGCACATAATAGCTGTCAAATTGGCAACATGACCATTTGACTTTACACCGCCGTAACTTCCTTCAGATACACTTTGGAAAATTACAAATTATACCGTATTGTAGAAAACAAGATTTCTAGCACGATGGTATAATTTATTTTTATGTTTAACGAATAGTTACTGAGAAATAGTAGAAAAATTAATAAATTTTAGTCGCCCGGTGTTCAAGTGTAATTTTGGATGTATTTGAGAATTTTGCCAATTTTACACGTTTTTTGTATCATTTGTGGGTATAAATTATAGCTTATCTTGTAGAACACAAAATTATCTACACAGTAGTATATTCCTGTGTAATCGCAAGTGCGTAAATTGTGATTGGACTTCAGTGAAATTAAATCAGTGTATATTCATGTGTAATCGCAAGTGCGCATAATAGCTGTCAAATTGGCAACATGACAATTTGACTTTACACCGCCGTAACTTCCTTCAGATACACTTTGGAAAATTAAAAATTATATCGTATTGTAGAAAACAAGATTTCTAGCACGATGGTATAATTTATTTTTATGTTTAACAAATAGTTACTGAGAAATAGTAGAAAAATGAATTAATTTTTGTCGCCCGGTGTTCAAGTGTAATTTTGGATGTATTTGAAAATTTTGCCAATTTTACACATTTTTTGTATCATTTGTGGGTATAAATTATACCTTTTCTTGTAGAACAAAAAATTATCTACACAGTTGTATATTCCTGTGTAATCGCAAGTGCGCATAATTGCTGTCAAATTGGCAACATGTCCTTTTGACTTTACACCGCCGTAATTTCCTTCAGATACACTTTGGAAAATTAAGAATTATACCGTATTGTAGAAAACAAAATTTCTAGCACGATGGTATAATTAATTTTGATGTGTGACAAACAGTTACTGAGAAATAGTAGAAAAATAAATTAATTTTAATCACCCGGTGTTCAAGTGTAATTTTGGACTAATTTGAGAATTTTGACAATTTTACACGTTTTTTGTATCATTTGTGGGTATAAATTATAACTTTTCTTGTAGAACACAAAATTATCTACACAATAGTATAATTTTTATAGCTGTACCATTGCTGGTTTATGAGGAATAGATAGCGGAATATTGACCAAAATATTCACGTTTTTTGTGCTAATTTTGCCTTTTTGCTTTTTTGTCATTTACACTTCACACCGCCGTAACTTTTTTTTAATACACTTTGGAAAATTAAAAATTATACCGCGTTGTAGCAAACAAAATTCACAGCATGATGGTATTATTTATTTAGACGTGTGATTATTAGTTTTTGAGAAATAGAGAAAAAAGTATAGAAAATCGGACGCGTGGAGTTTAAATAAAATTTTGAATGTAGATTGATTTTTTTCCATTTTACTTGTTTTATATTTAATTTTTGGGTATAAATTATAATTCGTTGAGTAGAACAGAAAATTTTCTACACAGTGGTATAATTTATATAGTTGTACCATTGCTGGTTTATGAAAAGTAGTCTTCAGAAAATTGACCAAAATTTTCGCATTTTTCAGGGTTCATTTTGTCTTTTCACCGCTCTAACTTTTTTTGACTTCATTTTTGAAATTTAAAATTTAATCTAAAGTGTAGACAAGAAAATTTCCAACGTGATGGTATAAATTGTTAGCAGGTAGGCCAAGTGGTGGCCAAATAATAGCTGATAGATAATGGACCAAGGAGGGTTGGACAGACACACAGACACACACACACACACACACAGAGGATCTCTTTTATATATATAGACTAGCATTAAAACCCGCCCGTTGTGCGGAAGAATTCATAAGAATATTGCAAATTAAAAATAAATAAGGCAAACTCATAAAAACCTTAATCAATTAAAAAGTCTAAATTTCATTATTTTTAATTTACATTTTGACAAAATATTTTCACTCAGCCCGCCTCATATTTAAACCCGGCCGACGTGCGGAATAATTCAGAACTCGAACACCATCCGTTCTGGTTCTTGAAGTCAAATCCATTAGTTTTGTATATGAATTCATTCTACACGGTGAAATTGAACGTTTTATTGCTGCCCGCGGGACATTTTTATTTCATAAAAATGAGCCATCGCTTCGTTTGCGTTTGAAGCCCCTGATCATTGAACCAGCGAACCATGAACCAGCGCAATTATGTCACCTCATATTCAAGCATACATACACAGACAGACAGATGATTTCTTCTTTATGTATATATATAGCATTAAAACCGCATTAAAACCCGCCCGTTGTGCGGAACAATTCATAAAAATATTGCAAATTAAAAATAAATAAGGCAAACTCATGAAGACCTTAATCAATTAAAAAGTCTAAATTTCATTATTTTTAATTTTATTTTGACAAAATATTTCCACTCAACCCGCCTCATATTTAAACCCGCCCGACGTGAGGAAAAATTCAGAACTCGAACACCATCCGTTCTGGTTCTTGAAGTCAAATCCATTAGTTTTGTATATGAATTCATTCTATACGGTGAAATTGAACGTTTTATTGCTGCCCACGGGACATTTTTATTTCATAAAAATGAGCCATCGCTTCGTTTGCGTTTGAAGCCCCTGATAATTGAACCAGCGAACCATGAGCCAGCGCAATTATGTCACCTCATATTCAAGCACACATACACAGACAGACAGATAATTTCTTCTTTATGTATATATATAGCATTAAAACCCGCCCGTTGTGCGGAGCAATTCATAACATGAAATTCATATTCAATTCATAAAAAATATGGAAAAATAAAAATGAAATAGGGTACACTCATAAAAATATTAATCAATTGAAAATTATAAGTTTAATTATTTTTATTTCGACACAATATTTCCCCTCAGTCCGCCTGAGTCATTTTTAAACCCGCCCGTCGTGCTGAATAATTCAGAACTCGAACAAGATCCGTTCTGCATCTTGAAGTCAAATCCATTGGTTTTGTGTATGGGTTAATTCTACAGGGTAAATTGAACGTTCTATTGTCTATAGTTGCTGCCCGCGGAACATTTTTATTTAAATAAAAAAAAACTTTTTTTAAATGAACCATTTGAAAAAATGATCTAAAAACACTTTTTTAAACCCACCCGTCGTGCGGAACAATTCATACAATAAAATTCATATCAAATCCATAAAATATAATGAATACAAATTGAAAAGCAAAAAATGTAACCTATAAATATCTTAACCAATAGAAAAGTCTAAATGTGAATATTTTTGTTCTTATTTTGACAAATATTATCCCTCAACCCGCCTGATATATAAATCTGCCCGTCGTGTGGTATAATTCAGAACACAAACACGAAACAAACAATGAAAGATGATGAAATCTTTTCATCAGACTGTTTCCAAACTATATTTATTACTTAACATCATTCCCCAATATCATTTGCTTAAGTACTATTTCACTTTTACCGCTATAATATTTATTGTTAAAATTTATATATTTTCCGCTATCATTAAAACCCAATATAACCTGAGTCAAACCTACCCAACCCAACCCAACCATTCAATCTTGACCGCTCTCAGCCTAGTCTGAGGTGATTTAACTTATTAGTTTGTGATCACAAAATATACTGATGCGATCATAATTTGTAATCAGGAGACTGAGATTATCTACCCCAGGGGTCCCAAACACGCGGCCCACCAATACTTTTCTCTCAACCCGCCAATATAGTATCGGGACCAAACTGTAAGGTAGCTAAATTCACATTTGTTGCATAATGCGATATAATTTTACACCATTATCATATTATCTCATAATTCCCGGTTAATGCTTCCACTAATGCATCATATTCATAGAGTTGTTATTTTTTGGATTACATCGATAATGCAGCCCTTGATATTACAGCCGATATTATATTATGCAATCTATATTCTGCTACGTATTATTCCTAATACATATATCATCAGATCGCAAAATATATTTAAAGGTTCACATCATTCTCCAAAATCATTTGCTTAAGAGCTATTCTACTTTTATCACTATAATATTTACTGCTAGCAAAATATCATATACCTCGCTATCATTTAAACCCACTCTTTATAGATACATTTAATTCGCCCGTCGTGCGGAACAGTTCATAAAATATAATTAATATTCAATTCATAAAAAAATTAGTGCAAATTGAAAAAGAAAAACGAACCCACAGGAAAGATATAGCTAATCTAAAAGTCTAAATGTGAAATTTATGTTTCAATTTAGAAAACATGTTTTTCCACAACACTATCAAAACAATGCAACCTTCTGTCATCTCTATAATTCCAGGTTAATGCTTCCGCTAAAACAGCATAAGTTGGCATTACATGATATTGCAACCCATATCCTTATGCAACTTATGCTTATGCAACTTGAAATTAAACCAATTAAATTACACAGTTAAATTCAGTAGTTTACTTTGTTCCCAATAGCATTTTACCCGCCCGTCGTGCGGAACGTTATTGAGGACAATAAAGCCTTTATATTCAGTAGAGTGTAGCATTAATTAAACTGTACGCAATAAAACCACACCATCCATGCTTGGAGATAATATGATGCATTCTTAATTGTGATTGGGCTTCAGTGAAATTTAATCGGTGTATATTCCTGTGTCGCAAGTGCGCATAATAGCTGTCAAATTGGCAATATGTCCTTTTGACTTTACACCGCCGTAACTTCCTTCAGATACCCTTTGGAAAATTACAAATTATACCGTATTGTAGAAGAAAATATTTCTAGAACGATGGTATAATTTATTTTTATGTGTAACAAATAGTTACTGAGAAATAGTAGAAAAATGAATTAATTTTAGTCGCCCGGTGTTCAAGTGTAATTTTGGATGTATTTGAGAATTTTGCCAATTTTACACGTTTTTTGTATCATTTGTGGGTATAAATTATAGCTTATCTTGTAGAACACAAAATTCTCTACACAGTAGTATAATTTTTATAGCTGTACCATTGCTGGTTTATGAGGAATAGATAGGGAATATTTACCAAAACATTCACGGTTTCCAGTGCTAATTTTGCATTTTTGACTTTGTCATTTTGACTTCACACCGCCGTAACTTTTTTTTAATACACTTTGGAAAATTAAAAATTATACCGTGTTGTAGCAAACAAAATTCCCAGCATGATGGTATTATTTATTTAGTTGTGTGATAATTAGTTTTTGATACATAGAGAAAAAAGTATAGAAAATCGGACGCGTGGAGTATAAATATAATTTTGAATATAGATTGAAATTTTGTCATGTTTACATCTTTTATGTTCTATTTTTGGATATGAATTATAACCTATCTTGTAGAACAGAAAATTCTCTACACAGTGATATAATCTGTTTGGCTGTACCATTTCTGGTTTATGAGGAGTAGATGGCAGAGCATTGACCACAATTTTCGCATTTTTCAGGGTTCATTTTGTCTTTTCACCGCTATAACTTTTTTTGGTTTCATTTTTGAAATTTAAAATTTAATTTAAAGTGTATACAAGAAAATTTCCAACGTGATGGTATAACTTTTCAGCGGGTACGCCAAGTGGTGGCCGAGTATTAGCTGATAGAAAATGGAGCAAGGATGGCGAACACACAGACACACACACACACACACACACAGAGGATCTCTTTTATATATATAGATATATATATATATATATATATATATATATATATATACTACATGCCCCCTTGATCTGAAGATCAATCAGTAACATAATCATCTAGCCACGCCGGGGTCTTCCGTTGTCTTGTTGAGCGCCGAGGCAATTCCACATCGTCGTGCTCTGCATCTGTAGGAACGTGGCGTTCGTCATGAGCGTCTCTTGCCGGCCGCACATCCAATATATGTCGCGGCATACCGTCTACAGAAATGTTGTTTGGCGAATTGATATCTGTTACTCTACCGCGCGTCCACTGCGTTGTACATTTAGGAACGGGGTGCTTCACCCAAACTTCATCCCCTACGCTGATGGAAGACTGAGTGGACTCGCGTCTCGGCGGCATTTCTAACGATGGATTTCTCCACTCGTATGCATGGACGTGTTTATGTGGTACCGAATTGTGAGTCAAGCCCTCGCGTGGCGTCATATTGTACCAAAACACTGCCGACAACGGTGTCACTTGAGCTCTCTCTGCCAAAGCTTTGATGGTGCGATGGTGACGCTCTACAATGCCGTTACCACTTGGCCGATATGCAGCTCTGAAATAGGGTTGTATCTTCCACCGTTCCATCAGTCTTTTCATTTGCTCTGATCTAAACACCATACCATTGTCCATGAGCAACTCAAGAACTGGACCTCTTTCCTTGAATATCTCATCGAGAATGGCACACACCAGCTCTGCGTTCTCAGCACGCAACTCTCGCCAGATGGCGAACCGACCTGGACCGCAGTCCTCAATTGACAAATATGTTTGCTGGCGGTAATGACTCACGTCAATGGCCAATCTTGACCATGACTTGCTCACATTCAGATGTCCGGACGTGTGTTGGACTGGTGCTGGATCGATTGATTGGCATCTAGCACAGCATTGAACAACACGTTGTGTTTGGTCTCGTGTCACTCTTGGATCCTCTTGTCGCGCTAAATAAAGTGTTCTATCCACACCCATATGATGTAATTCATGGAGTTCAGCGAGTCTTTCCGACGTCATTGCACATACACTAGAACTCGACGCGGTGCAATGATACTCTTCTTCACTTTCTACGAGCATTGCCAGCCATTCTTTCTTTACGCGGGTCAGTTCGTCTGCTTTATTTACCGTAGCGGGAACTCGCACAATCTTAAATTTCAGCTCGAGCTCCTCCACCAAGTCACACAGTATAAGTAGAAGAGTTCAACACTTTGTTACATTTGTTTACATTATCCCCCTTGCCCCTCCCCCCTCTGACGTCACCCCCCTCTGACGTCACACTTAACCTAACTTTTTTTTTACCTAACTTTTTTAACCTAACCTAACTTTTTTTTCTTTTTTTTAACCTAACCTAACTTTTTTTTTTTAACCTAACCTAACTTTTTTTATAGTTTTTTACCTAACCTAACCCAACCCGACGCAACCTAACTTAACCTAACCTAACTTATTTTCTTTATTTCTTTATTCTATACCTAACCTAACCCGACCTAACCTAACCTTTATTTTCTTTATTTCTTTATTCTATACCCAGCCTAACCTAACTTTTATTTTTAATATTTATTCTATACCTAACCTAACCTAACCCAACCCGACCTAACTTTTATTTTTAATATTTATTCTATACCTAACCCAACCTAACCTAACCTAACCCAACCGAACCTAACTTTTATTTATTCTGTTTAATTTAAATATGCATACCTGACAGGTTTCGAACCGGGGTCCTCGCAGAGTTCAGTCACAGCGGGAATATGCTGGTGGGGCTAGACATTTGTTTGCACCGCATTTGTCTCTAAATTATTTTGTTTGTCTCTTTCACGCCACATTTGTTTGATTTACAGTATATAATAAGCATTTCTTCTATACCCTTTACCAAAATTATTTTCAATTATAGTTGAAATGGGTGTTATGTTTATACAAAATGGTTTGACTAAATCGGTAATTAAAACGGTCGCAAAGACAATGTACAAAATTGAATTCATGTATTCAAACACGTTGAAGTTCTTGATAGTAAAATGTGCCGGTAATCAAATTTCCATCATCATCACACAGCTTATACATGGGAATTGATCGACGTTTGTATATGGAATCAATTTTGAACGTTTCGTTGCTAAATGTCTGTCGATATCCTTTTTCAAAGAGCGTTTTCGGTATAAACATTCGCACATGATCGCCTACGCGAAGCTTTGGTGTTTGTTTTTTGCGCGACAATGTGTTGACCAAGTGTTGATTTGATAAAGTTACAGCGCGAGGTGCCATACCGATTGATCTATGTACAGTGCTGTTATACAAATTCACCAATTGAGGTAGATTTTTGACAAAGTGTTTTGTGTTGTTTTCGGTCATAAACTTGTGTATCAGCGAGAGCAGAGTCCGGAAAAATCGTTCAATTATCCACGCCTTCCGTATGATTGTAGATGTCGTATAATGATAGATGTTGTGCTCTTTCATTACACGTTGAAATTCTCGCCCTGTGAATTCACCACCATGGTCGCTCATTATTTGCATCGGTGTGCAATTGTTGGTGAGAATATGGTTCATTGCTTTGGCTACGGCAGGTCCCCGTTTACTATGTAATGCACGCACATATGCCTGTCTGCTAAACACGTCAATTACACCCAACAAATAACGCACTTGTGTGTTATGGCCACGCAGACGTGAAACATCGCACAAATCAACTTGCCATGTATCATTTAGTCCGGTGGAGGTGCATGCATTGCGCACAAATCGTTTACGTACTGGACGATGGAGTTGTTTGGTTCTTTGCGACCAAATCAGTTTACTATCCATTTGCGCGGGATATTTGCCGATCGTTGATCAACTGTCGAAACTCGCTGCCCGTGAATATTCGGGGCAACTTCTCGCGGTAAATTCAACGACTCAATCAGTTGTCGCAGCTGTGCCCACCCTGTTGGCTCAGGAACACTTTTACGACGTCGAACGATATAGTTAACCACATCGACAATATTGCTCCGAAGAATTTGTGCGTGATTGAGATAAATGATACCGGTGTTGTTGTCCCATCTCAGCACATTACTCAATTGGGAAAGCACGAATTGTGCGTGTTTTTTATAGCTGGATGGTACAAGTTGGAGCCATTTATCAGACTCTACAGACGGAGCAGGAGCGGTGGTCTGTTCAGGGCGCCAGGCGTTCATGTACTCGATCCGTTTCGCTTCGGCATTCCCTGTAGACTTGTTAAGAATTTGCTCTAGAGGGGATGTGGTTGTGGCCATGGTTCGACCTTGCATTTCATCATATGTGGCTTGTGATATGAGAACCATTCGTTGGAAGGCGCTCATTACTTTGCAGAAAGTATACAGCTTATAACCGATGCAGCCACGGGTATAAGGGCGGAGAGAAATTTTCCGCTTTGCACCAGCACTCGTTGTTTTTTCTTCAGTGACGGACGTTTGTCACCCAATTTACGTAGTATTTTCTTGTATTTGGATAGGCGACGCTTTTGTTTCTTTTCCAAAGGGACACGGTCTTTCAACAGGTTATGACAAATTTCACAAATAGCCCGTATCAGAGCAGGGTCGTACGTGTTGAGAACGGCTTTTTGTTGACGGTGTGTGAGACGCGGAAGTGATTCGATTGTCGGCCAACAGCGTTGCAACGTCGACGACATGTTGACAAATGATTCACTTGTTCAACTATATGTGCTATTTATACCTCAAAGCGGGAAGATAAACTATTATGGGTTGTTCCAACACATTGCTACGCACACGTAGTCTGTTGTCAGTTTGTTGACGCAAATCCACAAGCAAATGACCGTACATTTTCTTCATTACGTCTCTATAAACATCCATAATGAACCTGATATTATCTGGCATGTACTGTTGAGCAAATGCGCGCAGTGGTGTTTGATCTCGAAAATTACGGAAAAATACATAATAATTTGTATTTAGGCTGATTGTGCGGTAGTTTGGCGACTTGAGAAACGTGTTTTGGGTGACAAATAGTACACTCATGTTGTCGTGACGCGACGTTTTTGTAAACATGTCACGTACAACAGGCCCTTCCACAGCATCCAGTAAGTCGTCGATAATGACCATGCAACCTTTACCGTGTTTATGTTTGCTTGCCAATCGTTGAATTTCCTCATGCGATGGCACCCCGTACTGCATCTCGTTAACTAAATTCTTATCTATATGATCTGGCGCTGCAGTTCCGTGGCAATACAGTACATAATCGGGGCTTCGGGTGAGCACTTGGTCCGCCCGTGTCAGCATGTCGACTATAAATTGACTCTTGCCGGACCCTGAAGGACCGGACAAGATCATTGTGAACGGTGTAACAAGACGTGCGTCAAACGTTTCCATACCCGCCGTACCGATGAAACTGATCTACGTTTAACTATAGGGGTATTATATAAAGTATGTTTTGCTGATGTGCGACCAGTTTTGCGCTGAGCATCACTAGCCAAACACCCCCGACGCCTAATCGGATCATATAACAATCCCACAATTACCAGCTCTGCAATTACACTTTCAACATAGTTGACAAGGAGCAATAGTGATAATAGGAGCAACATTATATTCGTCACCATCTCGGTGATTGTCAATTGAATGACACACATACACATCAACACTTGTATATTAAAGCTTGCACAACACCCCCCCCCCCCCCCCCACACACACACACACACACACACACACACACTAACACACACACACATACACACCAAAGCATGTATACACATCAACACTTTTATATTTATATAACACACACACACATACACACCAAAGCATGTATACACATCAACACTTTTATATTTATATAACACACACACACACACACACACACACATACACACCAAAACATGTATACACACCAACACTTTTATATTTATATAACACACACACACACACACACACACACACACACACACACACACACACACACACACACACACCAACACTTTGATATTTATATAACACACTAACACAGCTAACACACTAGCACAACTAACACATCTAACACACTAGCACAACTAACACACAGCTAACACACTAGCACAACTAACACACTAACACTGCTAACACTTTTATATTAAAAACCAATACATCGAGCACAACTAACACACCTAGCACAACTAACGCTGGTAACACAGCAAATAAGTAGCAATAAATAACGATGATGATGATGATGATGTCGGTCGGTCGGTCGGTCAGTCGGTGAAGCCGTACGGGAAGGTGCGATAATCGGGAAGGACCCTGCGTTTGCTGGAAACTAACCTATTAATTTTTTCCCCTCCCACCGTAATTATCTTAAAATCTACAGTCTTTTTAAATTGCCGAAAGGGGACTTTGATTGTGGACCCAGGCGCCTCTAACAGGGATCGGAAAGCGTCCAAGGAAATAAGCTGCTGCGTGTCGTGTGTTTGTGTGATGCCGCGCATTTTTACTATAGTCTTGGTGTGCCCGTCTGGTGTGTGTACAGTAAAAGCGTAATTTTTGGGAGACAGGCAGACTATATGAGAAATATAGCTGCCTGCCCCGAAACAAGTCAGTTCGTCAGTCATGTCGCCGAGAAAGTGTGATGTGTGTATGCGCGGCATTTCTGGTGATGTTTTGTAAATGACTGAATCTGTGTCGCAGTATATTAGCTGAAAAGGATTAAGGCGTTGCAGGTAAGAGTAAAGATAAAGTCGGGATTGGCAAGTGACAAAAGCAGCAAGGATTATGTTAGTTTTAAGCGGACCGGCCACAGTCTTGTCTTGTCGATGGGAATACGTCAGCCTCCATACATCGTGCATTATGCTGTCCCCCTCACTATCGTCAGCCACCGATATGAGGTCACACGCGGAGACCTCCATGTCGGGATCCTCCAGCAGATCGTAAACACGACGCATGGAAGTGACGTATTCAGTCTGCCCCAGGTTTGCGCGCTGAGCCAACTTGCCCCACTGGCTGTTGAGGCACAATTTGGCCACAGCTCTCAGGCCCGGATTCCTCTCAATGGTCGGCAGGGTTATACCCTCACGCGCTTCGAGAGTCTGTCTGTAGTCGTGTCGGTCGTCGTCAGTCTGCACGTGAGTGGGATAACCCTCGGCGCCGACCTTGAGGGCGTAAAACTTGTTTACATATTCTGCAAACAGTCCACCTGCCTCGCCGTCGTTGAGCTGTGTGGTGTTGGCAAAGTGCCAGAACTCGTGGATGGAAGTGAGCCGATACCCCAACCCCAAAGCTTTTGCTACTTCCAGCGACACCCAGCTGGAAGTGAGACTGCGCTCCTCGTCCGAATGGTGACACTGCGGCGACCTCGTGGTGAAATTGCCACCGATACCCTGCTCGGCACATGTTCTACACAGGGTGAACATGAGGCGGTCGTTGATGCGTGCGGGAAGGACGGGAACGTGAAGATTGTGCGGAGGGAGAATTGTGCAATAAATGATGCCGAAATATTTGTGAAAATTTGTGATGGGAGGACGGAAAATGTGAGAAGGATGACCGAGGGGAAATTTTCCGTTTTTAAGGATGTAAGGATACAAGGAGCACACATCAACGTACTCGATCCGCTCGTCACCAGCACATTCGGTATAGTGACGAAACACCTCTGTTCGCCCTCCGTAGAACGCGTCCCGAACATTCATCGGCGGCAAGACTTGCACTGCTTCGGCGCGACAACGTTGGTCGTCATCGTCTCGAAGCAGTGCATCAAATTCACACTCCCAGATGGTGATGAGAGTTGTGTCGTGTCGGGCTCGCAGTATCGCCAGACGAGCCATGGTGCCATCATATAGATGGCGCGTTGATGGAGCCCCACTGTTCATGACATAGCGACAGTTTTTGCTGGCGCAGAGACACTTACCAGAATGCCGATGACCGTGAAAGTAGCAACCGAGAAACTCGAAAAGCAGGTGTTGGTCTCCCAATTTGGCATAGCCGTCCACTTTGTACGACCCAATACGCACCTCACCAGAGTTCAATGCGTGCTGGATATTGATGTCGCGAGACGACACCTCCAGTTCCAGCCACTGGATCGATTTCTTCGAGTAGTTGCCACATGGTCGGTAGTGCTCATGGCTCGGTATCAACGCGACGCTGTCTTTGCGCAAAAACTTTTGACGCCACACCTCATGACACGCAGATGGAAGCGTGATGCTCTGAAATGGGTCCACCTCAGTCACCTCGATGAATTGTTGGCGGAAACGCATACTACCGAGACGAAGTACATTGACATCGTCGCGGCAGTACGCTCCCATTTCCTGGCGCAGGTCATACTGCCGGCCCACCTGCGAGGCATGCCAAGTGAGAAACTCGGCGTGCTGTTCGGTGGACATGCGACCCGGGTCGAACATATCGGCTGAAGGAAAAGGACCTACATAATTTCGATTGACCGTAGTGTTGAGGAGGTGAGGGAAGAAACCTTTACGGACAGGAATGTTGAACGTTTTGGAAAATTTCGCAAGAGGCATAGGAAGGAAACTGAAGGAATCAATGAAACGGAGTTTGGAGTTGGAGAAGCGCATGGAGAGGATTTTTCTGCCGTTCATGATCAGGTCT
>OU696574.1:8121086-8203586 GCA_916048095.2 Sacculina carcini | reverse complement strand
GCGTCGTTTATCACCGGCAATTCCAGTCTCGTGCTCAAGGTGACGCATATTGCCAGACGTCCACCGCACGACATCCCGGACGACGAAATGGAGGGCTCGGCGCGTCTCAAGAACACCGGCGATTTCGCCACGTGGTTCTCCCGGAAGAACTGTTTCTTCCGTGTACTTGGCACACAGTGTTTGCCCCGGGCACTGGTTACTGCCAGGTACATTGCAGAGAACCACGCCGCGTCGAGCGCCTTCCGAATGCGTGTGCAACGTCTGGCAAGGGACCCCGCAAGTTTCATGTCTGAGGCTAGGGAATTGTGTGAACATTCCGGGGTAGACTTTTCCCTGCCCAGCATGGGCTTGCGGGAGCTCCAAAAGTTGGTGGCTGGTTGGTCGGAGTACCGGGTCCACGTCTACTCGGCGGATCATTTTGGGCGACTCGGCGCAACCTTCGGTGAGTAATTCGAAAAAATATTCCGTTAGCGTTAATTATTTGCATTAATATAATTCCATTTACATTAATTCGCATGTGTGTGTTTCAGGCACAGGACATCATCATCTATATTTGTATCATCACCATCACCATTTCGACGTCATCACGAAGATCACGGCATTCCTCGACACTCCATATTTCTGCGAGGAATGCCAAACGCGCTACACTCATCCTCGTCAACATACCTGTGCCGGAGGTTGCAAGGACTGCGGAGCGCCTCATCGATGCCAGCGGGAAGGTGCGTTAACCCATTGTCCCGAATGTAGTTTAGATTTAATTTCCAGCTCCTGTTTCGAGGCTCACAAACAATCACGCTGTAAGGTGCGGCGTGGGTGTCCCAGATGTGGTAATATTTTGTACCCCACGTACAAAAGTCGCCATGTCTGTGGCACTCACATATGCCCTTACTGTCGTGAACGAGTCACGAACCACGAGCTCATAGATGCGGAAAACGTCCATCGTTGCTTTCTCCAACCTTCGCATCAATCTTCTGTCAACAAAAAACAAATCTATATCTTTTACGACTTTGAGTGTATGATTGACACCAGCACCAACCTTCACATTCCTAATCATTGTGTCGCACACGTATGTTGTGAGTCCTGCTTTGATTGCATTGACCGGCCATGCACTGACTGTGGGACAGAGCAGCACGAACATGTGTTCTCTGGCCCAACGACAAGACAAGACTTTGGTCAGTGGCTTTTCACGCTCAAGGACGCGAAAGCCATTGCCCATTATGCCCAAGGTTATGACAACAACATTGTTGCCAATTACGCGTTGAGCCAAGGTGTGGTGCCAGACCTGATCATGAACGGCAGAAAAATCCTCTCCATGCGCTTCTCCAACTCCAAACTCCGTTTCATTGATTCCTTCAGTTTCCTTCCTATGCCTCTTGCGAAATTTTCCAAAACGTTCAACATTCCTGTCCGTAAAGGTTTCTTCCCTCACCTCCTCAACACTACGGTCAATCGAAATTATGTAGGTCCTTTTCCTTCAGCCGATATGTTCGACCCGGGTCGCATGTCCACCGAACAGCACGCCGAGTTTCTCACTTGGCATGCCTCGCAGGTGGGCCGGCAGTATGACCTGCGCCAGGAAATGGGAGCGTACTGCCGCGACGATGTCAATGTACTTCGTCTCGGTAGTATGCGTTTCCGCCAACAATTCATCGAGGTGACTGAGGTGGACCCATTTCAGAGCATCACGCTTCCATCTGCGTGTCATGAGGTGTGGCGTCAAAAGTTTTTGCGCAAAGACAGCGTCGCGTTGATACCGAGCCATGAGCACTACCGACCATGTGGCAACTACTCGAAGAAATCGATCCAGTGGCTGGAACTGGAGGTGTCGTCTCGCGACATCAATATCCAGCACGCATTGAACTCTGGTGAGGTGCGTATTGGGTCGTACAAAGTGGACGGCTATGCCAAATTGGGAGACCAACACCTGCTTTTCGAGTTTCTCGGTTGCTACTTTCACGGTCATCGGCATTCTGGTAAGTGTCTCTGCGCCAGCAAAAACTGTCGCTATGTCATGAACAGTGGGGCTCCATCAACGCGCCATCTATATGATGGCACCATGGCTCGTCTGGCGATACTGCGAGCCCGACACGACACAACTCTCATCACCATCTGGGAGTGTGAATTTGATGCACTGCTTCGAGACGATGACGACCAACGTTGTCGCGCCGAAGCAGTGCAAGTCTTGCCGCCGATGAATGTTCGGGACGCGTTCTATGGAGGGCGAACAGAGGTGTTTCGTCACTATGCCGAATGTGCTGGTGACGAGCGGATCGAGTACGTTGATGTGTGCTCCTTGTATCCTTACATCCTTAAAAACGGAAAATTTCCCCTCGGTCATCCTTCTCACATTTTCCGTCCTCCCATCACAAATTTTCACAAATATTTCGGCATCATTTATTGCACAATTCTCCCTCCGCACAATCTTCACGTTCCCGTCCTTCCCGCACGCATCAACGACCGCCTCATGTTCACCCTGTGTAGAACATGTGCCGAGCAGGGTATCGGTGGCAATTTCACCACGAGGTCGCCGCAGTGTCACCATTCGGACGAGGAGCGCAGTCTCACTTCCAGCTGGGTGTCGCTGGAAGTAGCAAAAGCTTTGGGGTTGGGGTATCGGCTCACTTCCATCCACGAGTTCTGGCACTTTGCCAACACCACACAGCTCAACGACGGCGAGGCAGGCGGACTGTTTGCAGAATATGTAAACAAGTTTTACGCCCTCAAGGTCGGCGCCGAGGGTTATCCCACTCACGTGCAGACTGACGACGACCGACACGACTACAGACAGACTCTCGAAGCGCGTGAGGGTATAACCCTGCCGACCATTGAGAGGAATCCGGGCCTGAGAGCTGTGGCCAAATTGTGCCTCAACAGCCAGTGGGGCAAGTTGGCTCAGCGCGCAAACCTGGGGCAGACTGAATACGTCACTTCCATGCGTCGTGTTTACGATCTGCTGGAGGATCCCGACATGGAGGTCTCCGCGTGTGACCTCATATCGGTGGCTGACGATAGTGAGGGGGACAGCATAATGCACGATGTATGGAGGCTGACGTATTCCCATCGACAAGACAAGACTGTGGCCGGTCCGCTTAAAACTAACATAATCCTTGCTGCTTTTGTCACTTGCCAATCCCGACTTTATCTTTACTCTTTCCTGCAACGCCTTAATCCTTTTCAGCTAATATACTGCGACACAGATTCAGTCATTTACAAAACATCACCAGAAATGCCGCGCATACACACATCACACTTTCTCGGCGACATGACTGACGAACTGACTTGTTTCGGGGCAGGCAGCTATATTTCTCATATAGTCTGCCTGTCTCCCAAAAATTACGCTTTTACTGTACACACACCAGACGGGCACACCAAGACTATAGTAAAAATGCGCGGCATCACACAAACACACGACACGCAGCAGCTTATTTCCTTGGACGCTTTCCGATCCCTGTTAGAGGCGCCTGGGTCCACAATCAAAGTCCCCTTTCGGCAATTTAAAAAGACTGTAGATTTTAAGATAATTACGGTGGGAAGGGAAAAAATTAATAGGTTAGTTTCCAGCAAACGCAGGGTCCTTCCCGATTATCGCACCTTCCCGTACGGCTTCACCGACTGACCGACCGACCGACCGACATCATCATCATCATCATCGTTATTTATTGCTACTTATTTGCTGTGTTACCAGCGTTAGTTGTGCTAGGTGTGTTAGTTGTGCTCGATGTATTGATTTTTAATATAAAAGTGTTAGCAGTGTTAGTGTGTTAGTTGTGCTAGTGTGTTAGATGTGTTAGTTGTGCTAGTGTGTTAGCTGTGTTAGTGTGTTATATAAATATCAAAGTGTTGGTGTGTGTGTGTGTGTGTGTGTGTGTGTGTGTGTGTGTGTGTGTGTTATATAAATATAAAAGTGTTGGTGTGTATACATGTTTTGGTGTGTATGTGTGTGTGTGTGTGTGTGTGTTATATAAATATAAAAGTGTTGATGTGTATACATGCTTTGGTGTGTATGTGTGTGTGTGTTAGTGTGTGTGTGTGTGTGTGTGTGTGTGTGTGTGTGTGTGTGTGTGTGGGTGTGTGTGTGTGTTGTGCAAGCTTTAATATACAAGTGTTGATGTGTATGTGTGTCATTCAATTGACAATCACCGAGATGGTGACGAATATAATGTTGCTCCTATTATCACTATTGCTCCTTGTCAACTATGTTGAAAGTGTAATTGCAGAGCTGGTAATTGTGGGATTGTTATATGATCCGATTAGGCGTCGGGGGTGTTTGGCTAGTGATGCTCAGCGCAAAACTGGTCGCACATCAGCAAAACATACTTTATATAATACCCCTATAGTTAAACGTAGATCAGTTTCATCGGTACGGCGGGTATGGAAACGTTTGACGCACGTCTTGTTACACCGTTCACAATGATCTTGTCCGGTCCTTCAGGGTCCGGCAAGAGTCAATTTATAGTCGACATGCTGACACGGGCGGACCAAGTGCTCACCCGAAGCCCCGATTATGTACTGTATTGCCACGGAACTGCAGCGCCAGATCATATAGATAAGAATTTAGTTAACGAGATGCAGTACGGGGTGCCATCGCATGAGGAAATTCAACGATTGGCAAGCAAACATAAACACGGTAAAGGTTGCATGGTCATTATCGACGACTTACTGGATGCTGTGGAAGGGCCTGTTGTACGTGACATGTTTACAAAAACGTCGCGTCACGACAACATGAGTGTACTATTTGTCACCCAAAACACGTTTCTCAAGTCGCCAAACTACCGCACAATCAGCCTAAATACAAATTATTATGTATTTTTCCGTAATTTTCGAGATCAAACACCACTGCGCGCATTTGCTCAACAGTACATGCCAGATAATATCAGGTTCATTATGGATGTTTATAGAGACGTAATGAAGAAAATGTACGGTCATTTGCTTGTGGATTCGCGTCAACAAACTGACAACAGACTACGTGTGCGTAGCAATGTGTTGGAACAACCCATAATAGTTTATCTTCCCGCTTTGAGGTATAAATAGCACATATAGTTGAACAAGTGAATCATTTGTCAACATGTCGTCGACGTTGCAACGCTGTTGGCCGACAATCGAATCACTTCCGCGTCTCACACACCGTCAACAAAAAGCCGTTCTCAACACGTACGACCCTGCTCTGATACGGGCTATTTGTGAAATTTGTCATAACCTGTTGCAAGACCGTGTCCCTTTGGAAAAGAAACAAAAGCGTCGCCTATCCAAATACAAGAAAATACTACGTAAATTGGGTGACAAACGTCCGTCACTGAAGAAAAAACAACGAGTGCTGGTGCAAAGCGGAAAATTTCTCTCCGCCCTTATACCCGTGGTTGCATCGGTTATAAGCTGTATACTTTCTGCAAAGTAATGAGCGCCTTCCAACGAATGGTTCTCATATCACAAGCCACATATGATGAAATGCAAGGTCGAACCATGGCCACAACCACATCCCCTCTAGAGCAAATTCTTAACAAGTCTACAGGGAATGCCGAAGCGAAACGGATCGAGTACATGAACGCCTGGCGCCCTGAACAGACCACCGCTCCTGCTCCGTCTGTAGAGTCTGATAAATGGCTCCAACTTGTACCATCCAGCTATAAAAAACACGCACAATTCGTGCTTTCCCAATTGAGTAATGTGCTGAGATGGGACAACAACACCGGTATCATTTATCTCAATCACGCACAAATTCCTCGGAGCAATATTGTCGATGTGGTAAACTATATCGTTCGACGTCGTAAAAGTGTTCCTGAGCCAACAGGGTGGGCACAGCTGCGACAACTGATTGAGTCGTTGAATTTACCGCGAGAAGTTGCCCCGAATATTCACGGGCAGCGAGTTTCGACAGTTGATCAACGATCGGCAAATATCCCGCGCAAATGGATAGTAAACTGATTTGGTCGCAAAGAACCAAACAACTCCATCGTCCAGTACGTAAACGATTTGTGCGCAATGCATACACCTCCACCGGACTAAATGATACATGGCAAGTTGATTTGTGCGATGTTTCACGTCTGCGTGGCCATAACACACAAGTGCGTTATTTGTTGGGTGTAATTGACGTGTTTAGCAGACAGGCATATGTGCGTGCATTACATAGTAAACGGGGACCTGCCGTGGCCAAAGCAATGAACCATATTCTCACCAACAATTGCACGCCGATGCAAATAATGAGCGACCATGGTGGTGAATTCACAGGGCGAGAATTTCAACGTGTAATGAAAGAGCACAACATCTATCATTATACGACATCTACAATCATACGGAAGGCGTGGATAATTGAACGATTTTTACGGACTCTGCTCTCGCTGATACACAAGTTTATGACCGAAAACAACACAAAACACTTTGTCAAAAATCTACCTCAATTGGTGATTTTGTATAACAGCACTGTACATAGATCAATCGGTATGGCACCTCGCGCTGTAACTTTATCAAATCAACACTTGGTCAACACATTGTCGCGCAAAAAACAAACACCAAAGCTTCGCGTAGGCGATCATGTGCGAATGTTTATACCGAAAACGCTCTTTGAAAAAAGATATCGACAGACATTTAGCAACGAAACGTTCAAAATTGATTCCATATACAAACGTCGATCAATTCCCATGTATAAGCTGTGTGATGATGATGGAAATTTGATTACCGGCACATTTTACTATCAAGAACTTCAACGTGTTTGAATACATGAATTCAATTTTGTACATTGTCTTTGCGACCGTTTTAATTACCGATTTAGTCAAACCATTTTGTATAAACATAACACCCATTTCAACTATAATTGAAAATAATTTTGGTAAAGGGTATAGAAGAAATGCTTATTATATACTGTAAATCAAACAAATGTGGCGTGAAAGAGACAAACAAAATAATTTAGAGACAAATGCGGTGCAAACAAATGTCTAGCTCCACCAGCATATTCCCGCTGTGACTGAACTCTGCGAGGACCCCGGTTCGAAACCTGTCAGGTATGCATATTTAAATTAAATAGAATAAATAAAAGTTAGGTTCGGTTGGGTTAGGTTAGGTTAGGTTGGGTTAGGTATAGAATAAATATTAAAAATAAAAGTTAGGTCGGGTTGGGTTAGGTTAGGTTAGGTATAGAATAAATATTAAAAATAAAAGTTAGGTTAGGTTGGGTATAGAATAAAGAAATAAAGAAAATAAAGGTTAGGTTAGGTCGGGTTAGGTTAGGTATAGAATAAAGAAATAAAGAAAATAAGTTAGGTTAGGTTAAGTTAGGTTGCGTCGGGTTGGGTTAGGTTAGGTAAAAAACTATAAAAAAAGTTAGGTTAGGTTAAAAAAAAAAGTTAGGTTAGGTTTAAAAAAAGAAAAAAAAGTTAGGTTAGGTTAAAAAAGTTAGGTAAAAAAAAAGTTAGGTTAAGTGTGACGTCAGTGGGGGGTGACGTCAGAGGGGGGTGACGTCAGAGGGGGGAGGGGCAAGGGGGATAATGTAAACAAATGTAACAAAGTGTTGAACTCTTCTACTGTATACCCAACCGTCGCTTTATCAGAAGCTCAGCTGCACCTTTTGTCTTCATTCTTCTCTCCTTATTTAAGGCTGCGTTGACCCAACCCAATACCGTTGCTGAATCAGTGCGTACTTCCACATCGGTCAAATTCCACTTGACAGCCAAATTTAATCCTTTCAATACCCCTTCCAGTTCAGCCACATTGATGTGGTGAACATCGGACTCCTTCCGCTGCCACGCTGCATCCTCAACAATATGACCACCAATCTCCAGCGCCACGCCAACGGCCAAGTTGCTAGCGTCACACCACACCACCCCCTTCTATGTTTTTGGCACATTCCACACACCCCCTACAGGGTCACCACGCCTTACTCTATCTAACACTTCTCGAAACATTTTCACAACATTGTCACCGACCAGTCTGTCCCAATGTCCGCCATGGGCTCTGCGTTTAATGAAACTGCAGGCCAACTCTAGGGGCTGAACATAACCCAAAACCCATTCTCGTCAGAGTGCACTTTCCTCTCACCTCTGGGGTTCCACAAGGCTCACTTCTTGGTCCTTTACTTTTCAACTTATACGTATCATCCCTTTGTCCTATTCTCCGCAGCTATCCAGTTTCATTTCACGTATACGCTGACGACATCCAAATTTTTTTCCTCTTTCTCCTCATTCTTCAAATTTGGTCTCTATGCTGCTCACACAGATTTCTTCTTGGGCTGCTTCACGTAAACTTGTTCTCAACCCTGACAAAACAGAATATATAGTCTTTCATCCTCCTCGAACTTCTCCTCACTCTATCAACCTTCCGCTAGCCAATCAAATGCGCAATTTGGGTGTCTTGTTCGATCCCAACCTTTCTTTCTCGACTCATTTTTCTCAGCTTATCCGCTCGTGCCGCTTTTTACTCCGACAATTTTACCCTATTCGTTCGTCGATTGATGTCTCATCCGCTAGTCTTCTGGTAAACTCCTATATCTTTTCTAAGATCGACTATTGCAACTCGCTCTTCTTCCATCTTCCCTTGAAATCTATCCGCCAACTCCAAGCAGTGATCAACCTTGCTTGTCGGTTTGTACTGAGGCTTCCTCCGCGAACCCCTACTTCGGTGCATATCCGACAGCTCGGTTGGTTACCTACTCTTTCTCGTATCCGCTATAAGGTATGTTGTCTGGTCTTCAAACTTATCCACTCTCCCTCTTCTCCTTCATATCTCCGTTCCCTATTGACTCTCAATAATCGCACTTCTTGTCGCATTCCTGTGCCATTAGTCTGTCCTCCTGCTCTTAATCAATCTTCTTGGTCATCCAAATCTTTTTATTTCTCTGCTCCTCGTATCTATAACTCGCTTCCATCTTACCTTCACCACAAGTCTTCATTCCGATCCTTTTCTGCTGGTCTTCATAAAAATCTCCTCACTCGTTCTCTTGATGACTAAATGTATGATTGTCTCTGGTTATATGCGTGTTGTTTGTGCTGATCGTCGTATGTTGTACACTCGTTGTTCTTGCTTGATATTTGTCGTTTTACTCACTGTGAATTATCTGTTTTCGTTGCTGCGTCCCGTTTTTGCATCTCTTGCATTCGTAGTTGTCTGGTCAGGCTTCGCCCTGCTACTGGTAACCGTGTAATTCCAGTACAACCAGATTCATGGTCGAGTCGTCGGCGACTAAACCGGCTCCCCCACTGTTCTGCAGTGAGGAGGGTGGCTAGACACCCGACAGGTAAAAAAACAAAACCTGTTTCAAGGGCGGATGAGCTATCTGATAGCCAACGGCCATCTAGCATGTTCCAGTTTGCAAACGTGTTTTCATTTTTCTATTTGTGCCTACTCCCTGCTCGCTGTGATGTTCCTGTCGGTTGTCTTTTTCGCGCCTGTGTATAAATATGTGCGCTATATTAAATATATGTTGTTGTTGTTGTTGTTGTTGTGTAGACTTTGCCGCGGTATTTGACCAACTTCTTTAATAATTTCTTTGACACGTGAATTTGCAGATATGCCGTCTTCAAATCTACCACAGACGCAGGACCATCGAGGCACCTCCATTTTCTCAATTTTTCATTACATATGTCGATGAATTTATCACCCGTATGACTACTCACATATTCATTTAATTCTCGAAAATCGAGTACTGGCCAAACTTTTCTTTTCGTCGGTTGCACCACTGCAAGCAGTGGTAATACACCCGACTTTGTGTTGCCTGTCCACGGCACCAGAATCCCTTCTGCTACCCAACGTTGCACTTCGGTGTCAAGCTCGTGACGTGTTTCTGACTTTATTGTTTGATTGTAGCAGCCGATAGAGTTCTTTAACACTGGGGAGTCTTCCTTCACAAACCATTCTACCTCCCATTTTTCTCCATCGAACGACGCGAAAAAATCTTTATCGTTGATACTCAATTGTTTACTCTCATTTTTCTTACTATGGTATGTTATATTGCCTGGTACTGGTGTTTCAGCACCCACAGCAACACAACTGCAATCCCCAAATTTGACACCATTATTTGTCACAAATACACCACCAAGACAATCAATCACATCCATCACTAATACACAATCTATGTCGTTCACTATCTTATCAACTACCATCGCACGCACTCTCACGCTTCTGCCTTCCACTGTCAAGTTGACCCAGGTCTTCCCTCGGCATTGCACCTGCCTCCCGTCAAACGCACTTATGAAACCACCTGCCTCATAATTCTTAACAATCTTCGTCGTCACGACAACTGTTGAACAGCCGGTATCCACTAATGCCCGAACATTTCTGCCTGCAACTAAAACATTGACCAGAGGCAGTCTGCCAGGCTGCGCCATCAGTGAGTCAAAGGGGTGACTGCTGGCGCACCAGTTCCCCTTTGCTCGTTTACCGGATCAGCGGTGCACTGAACTGCAATGTGGCCTTCCTTGCCACATCTAAAACACGTCAATGATTTTCTATGGCTGCCACTACGCGCTATATGAGGCTCTCCGCGTACGACGCATTTGTCTTCGAATGAGTTCCGGCGCAGTGCAGTTTTTCTTCTGTCAGTCAGCGTGTTGTTCGCCGCCACCGCGTTCACGGAGCTCTCTCCTCTCACAGCAAGTACTCTGGCCCTGCTAAGCACTTCGCCCAATGGAACACGCCCCACATTGTTGATCTGCTGCAACTGCTTGCTGATGTCATCAGGAAATCCTTTCACGAATGTTAACTTTGCAATATTATCAAGACCTTCTCCAACAAATCCTGACAGTCCAGCCAACCGCCTTATTTCATTTGAAAACACATCAATTGGCTCACCTGTCCATCTCATTCTGGTCAATTTATGATACGCAATGAAGACACTGGTTGAAAATACTTCCTTCAATTTTTCTTCGATTCTGTCAGCATCTTCCTGATCATTCTCCTCCATTTCTATATATGTTGGAAGCGCAGAGCCTTCCAAGTACAGTGGGAGCAAACTCGCCACATCATCCACTTTCTGGAGCTTGGCAACAAGTCGCACTTTTTTTATCCATGCGACAACATCTTCGTCTCCATTAAATGGCTTTATCATATCTTGGGAAATTTTTGCCATGCCGAAATAGCTTGTGGTTTTTTATTATAAAACAGTTAACAATGAAACAACACTTTCAACAAACTCCAATACACTAGAACACTCCTTCCATTCCCCTCACTATTCTCTCACCCCCTGCAAGAAATCTCCCCGTGTTCCATTTTTCCGTTGCGTTGCCATGGCAACTCAGGAACTCTCACAATGATAAATTAACAAGCAATTAACATCAATGCAATTAACATGATAAGCAATATGTAAAAATCAATATATATATATATATATACTACATCAGTTTTGTTTTGTCAAGTTACAAGCTATTTCGGCCTTTTCAGTGCTTTGTTTTCTTGTGGTATTTATGGTGGTTTTGATTTTGCTTCGGAATAGTGCAGTTTAGTGTAGTTGTTAGTGTTGTAGTTGCTTCGGAATAGTGTCATGGATTGGGATGGATCGACCAATGACTTCATCAGCGGCGGTGGTACTGACCCTTGGGCATCAGTGGTAAAGTGGAAGACAGAGGTTGTGTTCGGCGGCGTGGCAAGAGGGTGTGCAGGGGGACGGCAGTGGAGCATGGTGCCGGCAAGGAGGCAGTCGGGGAGCTGCGCCGAGGTTGCTCGTCGTCCCGCCTGCATTGGTGATGGCTACGTCGCAGAACTGGTGAAACAGTCGGTGGAAGCTGCTGGTGCTCAAGGAGGTAGGCAAGGAGCTGCTGAAGTCGCAGGAGGCGTTGTGGCCCGGAAGGCAAGACGGCTTGTGTGGAAGGTGGATCACGGCCGGCTGCGACAGGGTGCTGAAGAGCACAGGTGGCGGCGGGAGCACGGTGGGTGCTGGGGCCGGTGTTGTGCCCTGTCGCGGCGGCCGGTGATGGAGAAGACGGCAGGTTGCGGGGGAGCACTGAAGAGCACGGGCGAGGCGGGAGCGCGGGGGACGCTGGGGCCTGACGTGTTGTGCTTCGCCGTAGCCAGGTGCGTGTTTCTAGGGAGCCGTCGAGCTGGATGGGCGGGCCGGAGCGGATTTTGTTTGGTTGTTCTTTCTTTGTATATCTCCGTGATTGTGTTCGCTTTTTATTTTTTGTTGCTGTGTTGGCGTTTTTTATATGTTTGTTTCTTTAAGAAACAGGGGGAGGTGTAGTTCTAGGTTTTAGTTGTGTGTGGTCTTATGCTTCTTGTGTTTGCTGGTGTGGTGCTTTGCGCATTGTGTATGTATGTTTGTGTGCGAGTGTGTGTGCATGTGCATGTATTGCAGCGAGGAGTGTGCAAGATTGCAAGTGTCGAGTGTCAGGTGTCGTGGTGGCGTTGGTTTCCTCTGCATGTGTATGTGAGTGTGTGTGCGCTTATGCAATGGTGTCCTTGTATTGTCCTCTCAGTTCGTGGAGGGGGTCGTGTTCTGGTGTGTTTGCTGGGCGGTGTGTTCTTGTAGGCGCGCGTGGGACGTCGCTGTCCCACGCGCGCCTGTCTTTTAATATATCTTTTTCAGTTTTGTTTTGTCAAGTTACACAAACAGTATCAAAGATGTATTATTCAAAGCCGATCGTCTTAGCTTGCGACATGTGCAGCGAAGTATATTTGCCATAAATTTGGCATCTTTCCACAGCACAGCGAAAACTATACCGGTGTTTATGAGGACACGGGTTAACAAAACATCCACCGGCAACATAAGCAATTGATGATTCACATATTCTTCTAGATTTTCACCGTCAGATGTAAAATCGTTGACAGCCGTCGTGACTTGTCCAGCCCCTTAGCGAAGATCAAGCCAGGTTTCAGTTGCCGAATGACTTGAGCGAATCTGTTCAGTAAGTCTTCGTAATCACTCGTGTACGGAGAATACGAATAGTGCAGGCCGTGAATACAATTCGTTAAAAATTGAAGTGTTGCTGGGGTTTGTACCTCTATCGACTGAGTCGAGGACGATCGAGGCTGAGGCAGAATCGTATACCAACACTGTTGTGAGGCTGTGTCATACGCACTCGATTTCTTCACAATTGCTTGTGATTTTTTTATATTGGAAGAATTCGCAGTAGAAAAAACAGCCATATTTCACGAATCAATTTCTTGTTCCTTTGGGTGTCTGCGTAAAACAGCGAGATGCAGTTAGCTAACTTTCCTCCAAACCCAAAGTGTAAAACAAAGAGTGAACTCAACACGACGCAACTGCTGCTCGACGAAAACTGAATCTGACGAATGCTGAACTTACACCGTGCATAACCGCCATGCATCTAGTGTGAACCTTCCCCGCGAACGGTCGTGCTTTCCTCTTTCTCTCTAAACCACTGTTGATGTGCCTTCACCCTTGTTTACGTGTTCGCGTGCCATTGAGTGAGTGTGTGAGTCGCGTGCCCGTGAGTGAGTGCGCGAGTCCGCGTGGTTTGTACGTGGGCACTTTCGTTTGTGTGTCCGTGTGCACGTGTCCGGAGTGCTGGCCGCCGCCATCGTTGATCTGTGCCGTGCTCTTTCTCAACAGTTTCTCGTCTGTTTTATTCGTCCATCATGAGGCCCTGTGGTCAGGGGATAAGAATACTGCCGCCGTACCCGCTGCGTGTTGTAAGAGGCGACTAAAAGCGAACCCTCTGCTTCTTCCCTTCCAGCAACTACTGCCAGGTGCGGGGGGCGCGATAATTCAGCAGAGTTGGTGCCCCCCTGACCAGTGCAGCTGTTTTCTGTCCTATCCCTCACCCGAAATGAAAAAACATCCCATCGTGCCTGTGATGATGAATGTTAATTGTTCGGTGTGCGACACACCGGCCGGCGATATTTTGTGTGGTCTCTGTGGGCAGCACCTGCACAAAAAGTGCATTATGTCTCAGCATGTCGGCTGCGACAAGTCGCGAAATATTCTCTCCGTTGACACTGCATGGATTGCGATGAAAAGCTATCGGTGATCTCATCACTGACTTGAGTCAATCTCTCTAAAAACAAATTGACACCAAGATATCCACAGCTGTTACTGTCTATCGTCTCTGGTGCCCCTCCGGTTACTAGTGCCGCCACCTATGCGACCTACTGTGACGTTTGTCGTATCTGGCGACGCTCCGGATACTACAACCACCGCCCCTGTACCCACTGTGACTTATGTCGCTTCTGATGCCGCTGTCGTCGCTCTTGATGCTGACCTCAGCGATTCGGAAGCTGCTGAAACCTCTGCCGTCGCTACCTGCAACACATCTTACCTATCTTGTGATGACCATAACGGTCATTTGTCAGCTTTAGGTGGTTTGTCTCCGAAGAAAACGGCTTTGTACTCATGGCAGCGCGCGCCGGCTCAACCGGAGCATGCTCGTGGGTGACGCCTCGCAGTGGGCCGTGGTGAGAGCCAAGCTAGTCGCCGAGTTTGGCCTGCCTCGCCAAGAGGCGTGGCAGTCTGTCTGGCGAGTCAGTGGACGCCTTTGTGGACGACCTAGAGCGTCTGGGTCGCCGTGTAGGGTTGTCCTCCGAGACCTTGGCGTTCCGCGCCACGTTTTATGAAGGCCTACTCGATTCAATTTATGAGTGGGCTATGGCGAGAGAAGGGGCCTATACCTCCGATTTCGACAGCGTGCTGTCGGTGGTGCGCGCCATAATTGGTGCGCGTAGGGCTGCTGCAGCGAGAAGCCGCCCATCCCGGGTGGTGGCTGCATCTAGGCAGCGAGCCAGCTACGCGCAAGTAGCAAGTAGCTCGAGGACTCGCTCACCTGTTCCTCGAGCGTCGGACCGACGAGACGGCTCTTTGTCTCGGTCCGCGGGCCGCCCGGAGCGCTGTTCTGCGCGCCGGACGCTCCGCTTTTTCCTGTTCGGCGGCGACCACTTAATCCGTTAGTGCCCGGGAGCGCAGTGCTACCGGTGTGGCAAGCACGGGCATTTCGCTCGTGACTACGATGAGTCGGCGGCGACTTCACGTCGCCCGCGAGCTCGATCAGACTTGCATTTTCATTCGGAGGGCGCAGCACGGGGCCCTGCTCTGCGAATGGACTCATCAGCGGACCACATTTGGTGCACCGGGCTCGCCGGGCGATTCGAAGGACGACCGGTGTATTGACCTCGCGTCGTATGCCGGTCGTTGAAGCTGTTCTTAACGGACGTTGTTCTCGCTGTTTGGTTGACACGGGAAATGAGTGCACAATTGTTGGTGCACGGGTGGTGGTGGGCTCACTTCCACGTCGGGGACGACCGTTAATAACGGTGGATGATAGGACTTCTCATGACACAAGGTCCTGTGATGTAGTAATAGGGCTACAGGGACAAAGTTTTAGAGTCTCCGGGATCGTAGTAAAGGGATTGGAGAACCTTGGGGTGGAGATCCTACTAGGCAACGATGTTGTCGATCACATGGGAGGCGTGACAGTGAAGAGAGGTGCTGACTCAATATACACCGTTGAATGGGGAAAACCTTACCCCGAGGGGTGCTGTCGTGCACCGGCGCGGAAGTATGTGTCTAACAAATTGGCGTATAATTCATCAACCGACCGTGAGAGGAAGATCATGAGAGCAAACTGACACGCCAAGCTGCATCAAAACAAACTCATCAAGCACAACCAGAAGATCATCCAAATTCCGAAAGACCAAATACCCCAAGGGAAGATGAAAATCAAGACAAGCCTATTCCAAGATCATATTTCGACAAGGACAAAGATACGTACACCATGATCAAGACTAGCCGAGCTTACAAGACCAATTTCTTCAAGTCACCACTGGTCAGAAATATTCTGCTGCCATTCATAACATCTCATTCATCTTTGGTGATGATTTTCAAGATCCTGGAGTTGACAGTGACACCTCCTGATCAGTGCCCTTTGAGGCCCAAATAATTCAATTTCGATTATGTCCTCCAGTCATTCAGTTTTTATTTTTTGATGTACTTTTCGTTTTCGGCGTTTCTTCAGGCTCAATTTTACTATTGATTTTCTTCATTCATGAGTTGGTTTTTACTTCAGTTGCAATACAGAGGTTTCAGTTCATTATTGTGTATCGAATTTCTTGGCGATATTAGGAAGTTTTCAATTAAATTCAGACTAGACATGCGACCTAAAAAAACCGACGGTTTTTTTTACCCTCTGGCCAGCTGCTTTTTAGCCAGCTGGCTAACATCCTAATGTAGGCCCGCTGGCCGATCCTAGATTGGATAGGGCGGTCCCCAACGCGGTTTGGTAGTGAAGCCACTGTTGACGTTACTGAGTGGCAAGCCGACTTTGATTGGCTGTGCAGTGTCCAGCAGGTCGATCCATGCGTAATGGTCGACCATATGCTGGATGGGAGCGCGCGCCGGCTCTACCGGAGCATGCTCGTGGGCGACGCCTCGCAGTGGGCCGTGGTGAAAGCCACGCTAGTCGCCGAGTTTGGCCTGCCTCGCCAAGAGGCGTGGCAGTCTGTCTGGCGAGTCAGTGGACGCATTTGTGGACGACCTAGAGCGTCCGGGTCGCCGTGTAGGGTTGTCCTCCGAAACCTTGGCGTTCCGCGCCACGTTTTATGAAGGCCTACTCGATTGAATTTATGAGTGGGCTATGGCGAGAGAAGGGGCCGATTTCGACAGCGTGCTGTCGGTGGTGCGCGCCATAATTGGTGCGCGTAGGGCTGCTGCAGCGAGAAGCCGCCCATCCCGGGTGGTGGCTGCATCTAGGCAGCGAGCCAGCTACGCGCAAGTAGCAAGTAGCTCGAGGACTCGCTCACCTGTTCCTCGAGCGTCGGACCGACGAGACGGCTCTTTGTCTCGGTCCGCGGGCCGTCCGGAGCGCTCTTCTGCGCGCCGGACGCTCCGCTGTTTCCTGTTCGGCGGCGACCACTTAGTCCGTTAGTGCCCGGGAGCGCAGTGCTACCGGTGTGGCAAGCACGGGCATTTCGCTCGTGACTACGAGGAGTCCACGGCGGCTTCACGTCGCCCGCGAGCTCGATCAGACTTGCATTTTCATGCGGAGGGCGCAGCACGGGGCCCTGCTCTGCGAGTGGACTCATCAGCGAATCACACTTGGTGCGCCGGGCTCGCCGGGCGATTCGAGGGAAGACCGGTGTATTGACCTCGCGTCGTATGCCGGTCGTTGAAGCTGTTCTTAACGGACGTTGTTCTCGCTGTTTGGTTGACACGGGAAATGAGTGCACAAATGTTGGTGCACGGGTGGTGGTGGGCTCACTTCCACATCGGGGACGACCGTTAATTACGGTGGATGATAGGACTTCTCATGACACAAGGTCCTGTGATGTAGTAATAGGGGTACAGGGACACAGTTTTAGAGTCTCCGGGATCGTAGAAAAGGGATTGGAGAACCTTGGGGTGGAGAGCCTACTAGGCAACGATGTTGTCGATCACATGGGAGGCGTGACAGTGAAGAGAGGTGCTGACTCAATATACACCGTTGAATGGGGAAAACCTTACCCCGAGGGGTGTTGTCGTGCGCCGGCGCAGAAGTATGTGTCTAACAAATTGGCGTATAATTCATCAACCGACCGTGAGAGGAAGATCATGAGAGCAAACTGACACGCCAAGCTGCATCAAAACAAACCCAACAAGCACAACCAGAAGATCATCCAAATTCCAAAAGACCAAATACTCGAAGGGAAGATGACAATCAAGAGAAACCTATTCCAAGATCATATTTCGACAAGGACAAAGATATGTACACCATGATCAAAACTATCCGGGCTTACAAGACCAGTTTCTTCAAGTCACCACTGGTCAGAAATATTCTGCTGCCATTCATAACATCTTATTCATCTTTGGTGATGATTTACAAGATCCTGTAGTTGACAGTGACACCTCCTGATCAGTGCCCATTGGGGCCCAAATAATTCAATTTCGATTATGTCCTCCAGCCTTTCAGTTTTTATTATTTGATGCATTTTTCGTTTTCGGCATTTTTTCAGGCTCAATTTTACTATTGATTTCATATATTAATTAGTTGTTTTTTACTTCCGTTGCAATACAGAGGATTCAGTTCATTATTGTGTACCGGCGCTATAGCAAATACACGTTGTTGTTGTTGTTGTTGTTGTATCGAATTTCTTATGCCGACATAGTTCAAACCAGTTGTGGCGTTAGTTTGGATGCCAATGAACGTTCTAGAACGTTCGAGTGTTTCGAGTGAAACGCGTGCACTGATTGGCTGGCGCGTGTGTAGCGCCGTCTTGTTACGCGTGCGCTGATTGGCCGTGACTTGAGCCTAACCCCGGAGGCGTGTATAAGCTGGCGTGTGTGAAGGTGGCTTTGCGAGCGGTTGAGCGTCATTTCTGTTGGTGGCTTTCGCGTTGAACGTATCGCTGCCGTTTCTAGGTGACAATTCGTACTGTGTGGACGTGTTTCCGTCGGATGCACAGTTATGCTGTGCGAAGGTGAGAGGGCTTTAGCTGACCCGTTTAGCTGACAAACTATTTCGGCCGTTATGGAGAGGGAGGGTCAGGGAACCGTGGTTAGGGCTGTGGAGTCCGTAGAGGGTCTGGTACCCGTGGTGGATGCTGGCCAGCTGTATAGCATACCAATGCAGGCCCTCGGGCCGATCCTAGATAGGATAGGGCGGTCCCTAAGGCGGTTTGGTAGTGAAGCCACTGTTGACGTTACTGAGTGGCTAGCCGACTTTGATTGGCTGTGTAGTGTACAGCAGGTCGACCCATGCGAAATGGTCGTCCATATGCTGGATGGGAGAGCGCGCCGGGGCATGCTCGTGGGCGACGCCTCGCAGTGGGCCGTGGTGAAAGCCACGCTAGTCGCCGAGTTTGGCCTGCCTCGCCAAGAGGCGTGGAGGCGTTTCTCGACTCGCCAGTTCCTGTCTGGCGAGTCAGTGGACGCCTTTGTGGACGACCTAGAGCGTCTGGGTCGCCGTGTAGGGTTGTCCCCCGAGAACTTGGCGTTCCGCGCCACGTTTTATGAAGGCCTACCCGATTCAATTTATGAGTGGGCTATGGCGAGAGAGGGGGTCTATACCTCCGATTTCGACAGCGTGCTGTCGGTGGTGCGCGCCATAATTGGTGCGCGTAGGGCTACTGTAGCGAGAAGCCGCCCATCCCGGGTGGTGGCTGCATCTAGGCAGCGAGCCAGCTACGCGCAAGTAGCAAGTAGCTCGAGGACTCGCTCACCTGTTCCTGGAGCGTCGGACCGGCGTGGCGGCTCTTGGTCTCGGTGGGCGGGCCGTCCGGAGCGCTCTTCTGCGCGCCGGACGCTCCGCTCTTTCCTGTTCGGCGGCGATCACTTAGTCCGCGAGTGCCCGGGAGCGCAGTACTACCGGTGTGGCAAGCACGTGCATTTCGCTCGTGACTACGAGGAGTCGGCGGCGAGCTCAATCAGACTTGCATTTTCATGCGGAGGCGCAGCACGGGGCCCTGCTCTGCGAGTGGACTCATCAGCGGACGACATTTGGTGCGCCGGGCTCGCCGGGCGATTCGAAGGACGACCGGTGTATTGACCTCGCGTCGTATGCCAGTCGTTGAAGCTGTTCTCAACGGACGTTGTTCTCGCGGTTTGGTTGACACGGCAAATAAGTGCACAATTGTTGGTGCACGGGTGGTGGTGGGCTCACTTCCACATCGGGGACGACCGTTAATTACGGTGGATGGTAGGACTTCTCATGACACAAGGTCCTGTGATGTAGTAATAGGGCTACAGGGACACAGTTTTAGAGTCTCCGGGATCGTAGTAAAGGGATTGGAGAACCTTGGGTTGGAGTGCCTACTAGGCAACGATGTTTTCAACCACATGGGAGGCATGACAAAGAAGAGAGGTGCTGACTCAATATACACTGTTGAATGGGGAAATCCTACTCCGATGGTGATGTCGTGAGCCGACGCGGAAGTATGTGTCTAGTAAATAGACGAAGCGTGTGAGGTCTATGAAGGCAGGTTCCACGGAGAGTCCGCAGCCGCCGGAAGTCTTCGACAAGGACTTCGTAGCGTCATTCGCTGATGGTCGATGGACGGTGAGCTGGCGGTGGTCTGACAAAGAGCCAGACCAGCTACAGAACAGCGTGGTGGAGTACAGATGTACGAGAGCTACTGGGGTGAGCGAGAGGTATAATGCCGATATCCGGAGCTGGATCGAGAAAGGCTGGTTGCTCCCATGGCACGGTCCAGTAAAGGGACTCATCCCGCTGTTGGCCGTCGTACTGACAACAAAGGACAAAGTTCGTCCTGTCATGGATTACCGTGAGCTGAACGGCTCTGTCGAGTGTCACACAGGAGATGTGTGGTGTGTCAGTGTGTGCTGACAAGATCAGAGTGGAGGCAATGGCAGGGGGAGATCAAGGTAGTTGGTCTAAAGTCGGCGCACCTGCAGATCTCAGGTCGGCGTACCTGCGTACCCACATGAGCCTAGATCTGTGGAAGTATCAGGTCGTGATGTATAACGGTGTGCATTATGCGTTGACGTGGCTGGGCTTCGGCCTGACATGCGTACCAAGAACAATGACGGTGATTCTTCGAAAGGTCCTGTCATTGGACGAGAAGGTGCAAACGGCGACGGATCACTATGTCGACGATATCATCGTGAGGACGTCCGATGTGAGCGTGCAGCAGCTTCGGGAGCATCTGCGAAGGTATGTCTTTGAAACTAATAAGCCGGAGTGCCTAGATGGGGTCGATAACTGGGAATTGCTCTGAGGACCCGATGGGTATTTGAATGTGTCGAGAGGGACAGCTCTTCGTGATGCTGCAACCGAATTGACATGGCTGACCAAACGGGGGTTGTTTTCTATATGTGGTCGCTTGATCGGCCTTTACCCAGTTGCCGAGTGGTTGCACCCCCATTGCAGTTTTTTTGAACGGCTGGGGTGTGGCGGGTCGTGGGATAATCCGGTGGAGAATGTTGTGTGTGTGCTTGTGTCTGAGCTGTTGCAGTGTGTTCAGAAGGCGGACCCAGTAAAGGGTTGACGGGACGTGAACGCAGCTGGAGACATCACTGTGTGGACTGACGAGAGCACGCTAGCCCTTGGCGTGGTGGTCGAGGTGGACGGCTGCGTCGTTGAAGATGCTACTTGGCTACGTAAGAAGACCGATGTTCTACACATTAATGTGCCCGAGCTGTAGGCAGTCGGTCGTGGCATCAATATGGCGATTGCATGGGGGTTCAAGACGTTCACCGTCGCGACAGACTCGACGACAGTGCTTAGTTGAATGGACAGCACTGTCGAGGGGCGCAACCGTGTCCGCACTAAAGGTGCTGCTGAGATGCTGGTGAAGCGCCGACTGGCGGTGATTAAGGAGACGATCGCCGATCATAGCCTGACAGTTTCTCTCCGGTTCGTCACGACGGTGGAGAATATGGCTGATCAGATGACCATGGTGGCCAAGAAATGCTTGTTCATTGTGACGCTGGTGAGGCGATGACTATATCAACAGCTATTGCTACGAAGAGGAGTATCAAGGACACCGTTTGGGCGGCTCATCTGACCCATCATTTAGGTGTCGAGAGGACGTTGTACCTGGGTCAGCAACTGCGGAGTGACTTGACGAGAGTCCAAGTGAAGGCGGAGTTTGCTGGATGCGAGGCGTGTCAACGTATCGATCCAGCGGTGAGAGAGGAGAATCTCGTAGGTCAGGGTAGATTGGTCGTGGACAGAGACTGGTATCGAGTGGCAGCGGACGTCACTCATTACGATGCCGGCGTTCACCTGTCGATGGTGGACTGTGACCTGGACACCTGTCGATTGTGGACCATAACGTCTTACCGTATGGCGCAGATTGCCGAATGAGACGGCGTCGTGCTCAGGTGCGACAGATCGTAATTGAGCATGGGCCGTTTGAGGAGTTGAACAACTCGACGGCGTTCAGGTCAGCGGCGATGGATTAGTTCCCCGACGAGTGGTGCATGTCTTTGCGATTCCGAGCCACGTACCCGGGCGGCAACGGAATCGTGCGATATGCGAATCGCGGTTCTTACGCACCCAACAAAACTCTTCCACGATGTCATGTTTCACCTGAAGAGCTACACCGAGCGCAATCGAGCTAGCATCCACCCACAGAGTACATTCATCACCCTGCACTCCCCATATTCCCTTCGAAGGGTCATATTTTTGCCACTTTTGATACAAATCTTCCATCAACAAACGTCACCGTCGTTGACCTCATCATCCCATTATTCTGATTTGTCAGTGACTCTGCGTTTTATATATGAAGATGCAGGTCTAATAAACCCACACACAGGTAAGTGACCGGTAATCTGTCCACACCAAGAATACACATTTCTTCTGGTCAACTTGTCTGGTATTTTAGGAATTTCTTTTAGTCTCCTCCAAGCCAAACATTTGTTTTTTTATCTCGACATGCACTCCTAATACTTTTGTACCGTTGTTAAGGCGAACAGGTGGCTTGCACACGAGTACATGCTACTTTAAATGGTCTGCCACCACCTCTGATGAAACAATACCCTCATCAACCAGGATATCATCAACATATGGGGACGTACCCCGCGAAATATATTCTCTGTTGCAGCACCACCGGCATCTTCATAACCATTGGCGCAAATTGACAAACAAAATCCTAGTCTTGTGAGGCAATACCTTACTCCGCGATACTCAACTGTCTGGAAACCACATAATGATTTGTACACTCTCAACTGAAGATACACATCCTTCAAATCCACCAATTACACCTCATCTCCTCTACGACGCCATTCCCTAATCTTGTCGGAACATGCATCAGCTTCAGCTGTATGCGCATCCAGATCTCTAAAATTAGTTCAATTCACTGAAATCCATCACGGGACGAAGTTTTTCCCCGCTTCGCAGTATAACCGCCATCATGGGTATAAGTCCTTTGGCAGGACTAAAGGCAGCATCGTCGTATGGTACCAACCAACCACAGGCAATCCACCGCTCCATTTCATAGTTATATCTCACTTTGTCGCCTGCCGGAATCCTGTACTGAGCAACTCAAATATATAACATGGTTGGTTCTTTTCCTCCTGCCCATTTCCAAGTGACAGTCCAAACCTTTTGTCTACTATCGAATTTCACTCTGAAATCCTTTTCGTCAATGTCAAAACCGGGCGACTCGCTAAATGACTTGATACCAGCACCACACAAGTCCCCATGTTGATGGCTGAAACACATGTTCTGAGGTGAGAGTACTGTAACTCCTCCTAATAATGAAATGCCATTTATATCTAAAATATAATCAACTCCAACTGGCTGATAGTCAACAACGAGAGCGTTCATTTGTGCTGACCGACCATCGGACAGTTGAACACGCACTTTTCCAGTGCCTACACACGTCGCATGCTGACCGCTAACAGTGGTAAAACCAAATTGTTTTCTATTCCATCGAAGGCATACTGAGTCGTATACTATTGTAGCGTCCCACGTGTACATTTATGTATAGATATTTCACCCTCTAAACGTTACGGTATTACATGCGGCACCTCTCTCACACACATCCTTCATCACAACTCTGCTCCTTTACAAGCTTGTTTTGGACACTGAGCGTACTCCGCTCACACTCTTCTCTACTCTCATTCTCTGCCTTCCACGCATTACTTGTTTTTCTCGCCGTGTACATTCACCCAGACACTCTGCTCCTTCGCTGTGCCTGTATCAGCGCTGTGCCCACTGTACCGTTAGCCATTGTGTCCTTCCGGCTTCTCCCCTCGCGGTGTCGGTTGTTGACAGCATGACCGAGCAGACTACACGGGGTTACAGTGGGCCACAGTGGTCAGTCGTCTGAGGGGCATCTCTGTGTATACACGGTGCTCATGTGTGTTACTGTGCTCGGTGTGTTATTCATATTAGTGTGTATTAGTGTATTGGTATTATTGTATGCATTCTGGTGTCATTTGCTCATTGAGCTGCCGGAACTGTGTACGCCACTAAATACACTGCGTGCAACACACATTTGACATTTCACCACATTTGGGCGCGGGACTACAACAGTGGCACATTCCTAGGCATAGCCACGCCCAAGGGCTACACTGGTGACTCCGACGTGATCGCCATGCCTGGAGGTCGTGCCATCCCTGCCGCCCATCCTTCACAGAGCCACTCGCCGGACAGCGCTCCTGACGCACCTGCTGCTCATGCTGCTCCGGTCGCCCCTGACGCTCCTGCCGCCGAGGCGGTCCTTTCAAGGCCGGTCGCCGCATTTCGACTGCCCCCATTCGCCGCACAAAATCCGGAGTTATGGCTCACACAAGTCGAATTTTCAATGGACGCGTCTGGCATCAATGAGGACCGCATCAAGCTCAAATTGTTGGTCTCCAACTTACCCATTGACGTCGCGGAACACGTCAAAGACGTCATCAGCCGGCCTACGTCGACATTTGCAGAGCTATGCAGCGCTCTTCGCACTCGTCTTGCGGAATCACGAGCGTCAAGGCTAGAGGCGATGCTGAGGCACCAACAGCTGTGGGACCAGAAGCCCTCTCAGCTATTGCGTAGCATGACGAATGAGCTGACGACTTCCGGCACCGCCTGCGACACTGACCTGCTACGCATGCTGTTTTTGCAGCGTATGCCGCGTGATGTCAACGCTGCATTGGCTTTGTTGCCAGAGAGCACTGGATTGGCTGAGTTGGCTTTGGCTGCCGATCGATTCATAGCCGCCACCCAGCGTCCGCCAGCCAGCATCTGGCCGGTAGCTGCTGCTCTACAGACGTCAGTCGCCGTCACAAAGCCACCTGCTGTCCTACAGGTACCAGCCGCCCTACAATCACCAGCTGCCGTTCTACAGCCACCATCAGTGCTCGCTGCTACACAGCCGTTTGCGCCAAACGGGCATGAATTGTACACTCTAGCTGCAACTCTCAGCAGTTTGATCGAGAAATTGCAGTTCATCAGTGGCGGGGCTCGTCCGGACACACGAGACGTTTCCGGTCGCAGACGATCCAGAGCGCGCACATCCGCTACTCCACATTCTCCGTCACCACGCTCGTCGGCAGAGGCAAGAGTGTGCTGGTATCATCGTCGTTGGGGTGCCGCTGCCAAGCACTGCACCAGTCCGTGCAGCTGGTCCGCTTCCGCGTCTGCGGAAAAACTGGCGTGCCTGCAGCGCGGAGCACCAGCGACTGCAGGTAAACGTCCATCATCGGTGCCACTTTTCATGGTCGAAGATCACCTCACCAAACAACCCTTTCTTGTCGACCCTGGAGCCCGAGTCAGTGGCATCATGCCCAAGGCACTTCCTGCTCCACTTTCGACGACAATCGAGTCGAAACTACAGGCGGCCAATGGATCCCTCGTCAACGTCTACGGCACGTATGACCTCCAGGTGTCGTTTGACAAGGAATCTTCTGTCAAGTGGCGATTTGTGGTCGCGAATGTCACCACAAATATCGGTGCTGACCTACTATCACATTATCGGCTGATTGTTGATCTGCACAACCGCGAGCTCCGTGATTCATCAGGTCAAGTTCGTGCTCGCGGAATCCAGACCTGTGCTGAATCGTCTGGACTTCGGTGCCGAATTCAACCACGAAGTCGCTTTCAACAACTTCTAAGTGTATTTCCTGGTGTCGTGCGTCCTGCTAGCGACCCGTTCCCGTTGCTCCACAAGGTCACGCACCACATTGCTACCACTGGTCCACCGAAATTCGCACGTCCTCGTCGTCTACCGCCTGATCGCTTACAAGGAGCCAAGAAGGCATTTGACCACATGTTGCAGACTAGAGTGAAGCGGCCATCTTCCAGCAATTGGGCTGCTCCACTTCATTTAGTGCCCAAAAAGGAGCCTGGAGAGTTGAGACCGTGCGGCGACTACCGCGCCCTGAACGCCTGCACGCGACCCGACCGATACGCAAACTCGTCAGGACTTCGATCTCAGCCGTGCTGCGGACCTCTGCCAATTCTTCAAACTAGTCCACACATGACAGGCGCAGCTCCCGCTAGCACGGCTTCACCGTCAGAGGCGTCACCATCATCGCCACCCCCACGTGCTCCGAGTGCGTCTCATCAGTCGTTATCCGGTGCACAGACTCGAACGTCGTCACACTCCACCCGGCGAAGAGGTCTGCACTCTCAAACTGGTTCATCAGACGGTGCCAACATGTCCAACCGGTCAACATTTGCACAACGTACGACAACAAATCTACCTTCACAACAAACGCCTGGCCCCACATCCATACTAAGAACGCGCTCTGGACGTCAGATTCTACCGCCAGCGCGCTATCGTCGTGTCACTTTACTAGTGCCATCTGAGAGGGGGGTGGTGTAGCGTCCCACGTGTACATTTATGTATAGATATTTCACCCTCCAAACGTTACGGCATTACATGCGGCACATGCTCTCACACACTTTCCTTCATCACAACTCTGCTCCTTTCCAAGCTTGTTTTGGACACTGAGCGTACTCCGCTCACACTCTTCTCTACTCCCATTCTCTGCCTTCCACGCATTACTTGTTTTTCTCGCCGTGTACATACACCCAGACACTCTGCTCCTTCGCTGTGCCTGTATCAGCGCTGTGCCCACTTTACCGTTAGCCATTGTGTCCTTCCGGCTAACGGTCCTTCTCCCCTCGCGGTGTCGGTTGTTGACAGCATGACCGAGCAGACTACACGGGGTTACAGTGGGCCACAGTGGTCAGTCGTCTGTGGGGCATCTCTGTGGATACACGGTGCTACGTTTTATTACTGTGCTCGGTGTGTTATTCCTATTAGTGTGTATTAGTACTATTCGTATTATTGTATGCATTACGGTGTCATTTGCTCATTGAGCTGCCGGAACTGTGTGCGTCACTAAATACACTGCGTGCATCACATCGTGGACATTTCGTCGCATTTGTGGCGCGGGACTAAGACAGTAGCACGTTCCCAGGCAGAGTCACGTCTAAAGCGCTACACTATACCAGTAGAGCATCCCGTATCTATCAGCACAGTTCTACGGACTCCATCCACCAACAACTGCACGCATGGGAGCGCCTCATTCACTGTAGAGAAGAGACCGGCGCTGACGTCTCTCCTCCTTGCTCGTTTCCCGACTTTGGATGTCGCACACACCTTAAGGCAATATGCCCCTCTTCTCCGCAGCGGAAGCACACCACAGAGCGCTTATTTTTGCGACACGTTCTAGCAAAATGTCCCGATTCACCGCACAAATATCACCGTAGAGAATAAGTGCTAGCGCTGTTATTTGTGGTGCTCTTTCCCACGGCACAAACACGAAATTTTGAGCCGACACACCTTCGCTCATCATCCATAACTATTCGCGCGCGTTCCAACACACCCTCAAGAGACATGCCATCTAGCTTTGTGTTGGCTCGCAGCACATGACGGACATTCTCAGGTAATCCGCTGATAAATGCGCACTTGAGTGCTAGGTCTCCACAAATAACACATCTAGCGGCCAACTTCTCCAATTCAGCCAAGAAAGCATCTGCTGATTCCCCTTCGATGAGACGTCGGCTTATTAACTTGTCATACGAGACATACGGGTCGGCACCGAAAGCCTGAATCAACGCTTGACTGACTTTCTCAATGTCCATTTGATCACTGTCTGAAAGTCTGTCGACAACTGAATATGCGTCTCCAGACAACCTCATTTGCACCACTGTTGCAACATCGGAAACTCTCCTCAGGCGGCACATCTTCTTCACCTTGCCAAGCCACTCAGTTACATCTTGGCTCCCGTCGAACTACGGAATCAGTCGCAAGTCGAAATCTCTTCCAATAACTGGGTTGTCCTCTGCCATGATATCAATGCCGAAATAGCTTGTAAAACTTGCCGTGTTAATATAAAAATATGCATTTAAAACAAAAATTAACGTACAACAAACATTTCACTCAATCTACCACATTCCACACAATTCTTACTCCTTGTTAAATCGATAACGCCAAAACAGTTTAAACACGACATATAGATCAACAACTTCCGTGCTAAACATCACAACGGCACCTCTTCATAATTACGGAAACATAATTACATATTACACCTCTTAATAATTGCCCCATCACAAAAGCTTGTTCAGTTGAGCATTAGCTTTCACGCATGGTACCAAGACTGGTTTGAAGCATGTCCGCATAACAAATTCGAAACACAATATTGAACTGAAACCTTTGTATTGCAACGGAAATAAAAAGCAACTCATTAATGAAGGAAATTAATAGGAAAATTGAGCCTGAAAAACGCCCAAAACGAAAAATACATCAAAAAATAAAAACTTAATGACTGGAGGACATAATCGAAATTGAATTATTTGGGCCTCAATGGACACTGATCAAGAGGTGTCACTGTCAACTCCAGGATCTTGTAAATCATCACCAAAGATGAATAAGCTGTTAGGAATGGCAGCAGAATATTTCTAACCAGTGGCGACTTGAAGAAACTGGTCGTGTAAGGCCGGATAGTTTCGATCATGGTGTACATATCTTTGTCCTTGTCGAAATATGATCTTGGAATAGGTTTCTCTTGATTGTCATCTTCCCTTCTTGTATTAGGTCTTTCGGAATTTGGATGATCTTCTGGTTGGGTTTGTTTGGATGCAGCTCGGCTCAGGTTTTCCATACTTGTCCGTGGTAGACTGCGGTTCTGGGCGGTTTGTCATATGACGTAAATTGAGGAAAGAAGACGCCGAACAGGTATTCAGCGGAGTTGGAGAGTATATCTTTTGAAAGAGGATTTAGTGGATTTACTGTTGGGTAATAGCAGTTTTTCGGTCACGCGAATTGGGAGAAATGTTGGCGCGTTGGAACGTGATTCGTTTCTTCCGCCCGGCTTATCGCCCATCCGGCAATGGGATAGCGGAAAGGCATCACAGAACAAAGTGATTGAAAATAGAAAAACAACACTAACAACAAACAATACATTAACAATTACAAATAGAAAAACAACCGTGTAGATTGGTGTATTGCCGCAAAACACACACAAACAGATACATAGACGTGCTGCAATACAGTGTGGTGACTTGCAACCCAGTCAGCAATGAAGTGATACACCCAACTAGCAAACACCGACACACACAAATGAACCTCTGAAACGTCGACGGAGAACACGCAGACAACACGATCACACGGATACATCGTGGCATCGCGTAAACACAAACGATAACCAACAAGCTTTCAACACGAGCACAGGAAACATAAGAAAACCCGAGTGTTTTTGCTAATCAGAAAATCAGAGTCAGATAATCATACTTTGAGAGAATCAGAGTAGGTGAGAGAGTTTCAATCCTCCTTGCCGTCATCCTGATCGTCTCCCAGAATGAAGTTGTCGTCCATTGCCTCCCAGGCGCTGGACGCAGCCGTCGTCGCCGCCGCCGACGTCTTCGAGTCGTCCGTCTTGTTGACGTCGGTGCCTGCAGCGCTAGCAGAGACGGCCGTCGCGGTTTTGCCGGCTCTAACACCTCCTCCTCCGGCTCCGCCAGCGCCGGATTTCTGTCCGGCTCGACCACTGCGAGTGGCACGCACCACACGAGTCACGCCACCCTTCTCCTCCACACCATCGCCCTGCTAACAAACACACACACACACACACAAACACACGGATAAACATACTGTAAGTACTTCAACTGCAAACTGTTTTATTCACTCAAAATCAGAACACTGCAATAATGTGAAAACCACGTAAAGAAAATAGACAGAAAGAGAAAATGGAGGGAATTGAAGAATATGACAGAAGGAAGACATGATAAAACAAGAGAAAAAGAACAAAGTCAAATAACAGAACAGAGAGAAAAGGGCAGGACAAGAGGCGAGAAGATAGACAGGTACCTTGTTTAGTCGTGTGGCTGGTGATCTGGTGGTGGCTGGTGAGCTAGCAGCACCAGTGTCGACGGTACCGCGCACAATACGAGCCTCACCGCCCACCTGCATCACATCATGCTCATCATCCACGTCGCGGCCGTCATCACCATCATCATCATCATCATCACGTGGCTGTGTTGCTGAGTCAGTGACAGTGTCATCAGCACCGATCGTGTCATGATGAACCTGGCCGTCGTCCGACACTGCAGTACCGGCGACCATCTGCTGGTCGTCTGCCAGTATGGTGACGTCATCATCGTCCTCCTCCAGGATCACACTCGCCTGTCAACACACCGACACACACACACACACACACACACACACACACACACACACACACACACACACACACACACACACACCGACACACACACACACACACACACACACACATGACACTGACCTGCTAGGACAAACAAGAAGTAAATGACGGACACGAGGAAGACGCGGGAAAATCACGATGAATGAGATATAATGAATAATATGCCGGTATAAATGCAGCCAGTTGCAATGAGAAGACAGCGAGGTCAACAAGAGAACAGCATTATCATCAGCCAACATTGATTTAATATGAGCACAAGTGGACTGAGCTCTTTCTAGTAGACGACCGGAAAAATACACAATAAACTAGACATACACACAGCTTCAGAAGTTCGTAAGCGTTCGCTTCACACTTCTGAAGTGAATCCAAAAGTTGTCATTCATGACACAGAACAGACATTCCTTTCGAGCCGAATTCATCCCGAACTGCAAAAATACGGAACTAAATTTTGAAATGTCTTGAAAGAGAAAGGAAAGTGACTGATAAACAATAATGAATGTCGCACTTGTGAAACAGTGTTCTATTCACGCACTTCCGGCAAGTGACTAATTCTGCAATGCACGACTCCAACACACACACACATACACACACACACACAGACAGACAGACAGTGAAACACGTGACAGGCACCTGTTGTACGGACGCCTGCTGTTGTTGTTGTTCCTGTTCGGCGAGGCGAGTGAGACGACGTCGGTAGTTGTCGTGATGTTTCTTGCCCATGCAGTGTTTGGCCAGCACGGCGCCGATCTTGTTGGTGATTTTGATATAGATGTCGCACAAGTCGCAGTGGTACACCTCCGTCTTGCGCATGTAGTCAGACGCTGACACACAAACACAAACATACAGGGTGTATGAAACAATGGTTGATAACATCGTTGACTCGTATTACCACTCAAATACAAGCCGTTTAAATCTGGAGAAACTCACACATAAAATGCCCTAGATACAACGCACGTACTAGCTGTGTAGACAACCACACACGCACACACACATTCTAGTGCCATTCATCTGTGTACGGGCTTGTAAACACAAGTGTACATGCCACACACACACACACACACACACACACACACACACACACAAGGACAGACAGACAGACATACCGACAGCACATTTGCCGTCATAGACGCCCAGCTTGGCCAGTTGCTTGGTGGCACTCATGGAGACGTCGCGTTTCTTAGCCACGCCGCCACTGCCGCCGGCCGTCTTGCGTTTGTGGTGGCCAGTGGTGGCGCCACCAGTGGCCGCATCACTGCCGCCACCAGCCGCCTCGTCAGCCGCGCCGTCCACGTCGCCCACCTCGTCCAGCGTGAGAAAGTCGCCACGGTTGAAATCGGCAGTCTCGCCCGCCTTCTCGTCGACCTTATCGGCGCGACTCTACGACACACAGACACACAATTGGAGCACAAATTGAGCGAGAAAACAATTACCTACACGACTTACTATTCAGTGCCGGTCAATACGATCAAATACACCTCTGAAATATCACAAGTCAAACATACACACACACACACACACGCTGATAGGCGTATGAACCCACCATTTTCTGGAGATGCGTGAGCGATGCGATATGTATCTCGTAGGCGATGCGCGACGGATACTTGGTGCCACACAGCTTACACGACGGGTTATGGTAGCTCTTCTGTTTCAAGTGCCACTCGGACTCCTCGTGCTTCACACCGTCAATCTCCTGCCACACACACACACACACACACACAAATATAAGAGTGACATACTCCTGGCTCAATCTGTTTGTGCTAATTTTCCTTTTGAAGTGACATAGTATACGCTTTGATAATGATCTGATTGCATTGTATAATGAGCGTGAACTAGCATCCTACACACCACCCGAGACATTGTAACCATCCAAATCAAATATTCGTTCATATATGAATATTGTGTCACGTGCTTGCGTACACACCCAGTTCTCGATGCTGTAATCACCTCATCAATCACGTGCTCATTCACGTGTGAATATTGTTTCGCCCGTGAGAGATTTTGGAGCCGGTTAAAGAGACAGAGGTTTATCGCGGCACATGACGAGAAGAGGTTCTTCCCCGAATAATACACGAGCATACAGAAGCAACGTTTCATCTGACAGCCCAGATAACAACGCTTCATTGGTGCCGTGACCCGGATCTTCACCGTACTAATAAATACACTTAGATATCGTTTTCATCCCAAGTATGATATTTTCAATTTGCATTCAATCATTTTTCTGTCATGATGACACATTTCGCAGAGAAATAGTTCATCTCTTAACTCCATTTCCCGTGATAATTCCTCATTTTCTTCTTCTATTCCACAAACACACTCAGAGCCAGACAGATGTGTCTTAGTTGAGACATACGCAAGCACACGCACAAATCGACACAGATGCGGTGTTGTGTGACGGCGAAACGCACCCGGTAGGAGAGTTTGCAGAGACCACAGAACTCGGGCGCCTGCTTGTGAAACTCGTCGGCCGCCTGCTCGCCCTCCTCGCCGCCGCGTGCTTGTCCTCCAGCTGCTGCTGGCTCTCGGCCTGCGCCTGCCGCAGTCGCGTCAGTTCGGTGCGCAGACGCGTCACCAAACGCCGCATGGCCGTCATGTGCGTCACGCTGCGCTGGTGGCTGCGATACGAGGCGAACGTGGTACATTGTGTCTTGCAGTGTGGACAGCGCAGTGGGATGAACGAACGCGGCACCTGACACACACACACGAACACACGAACACAGTACAGTACACGATTACATCTTAATCGCCATTTACACTCAAACGTTTCTAAAGCGATCACACACACATGAACAGAAATATAAACAAACAAGGTTATATACAAATGCACCAGCAGATACGCAAACACAAAAAGCACACACACGCATACACAGACACACGCACGCACCACACACATACACATGCCAACACCAGTGGTTCATAAGCCTTTTTTGGCGGAGTCAAAATTTTGCACAAATCAAGCATCGCGACCCAGGCCTAAATATACCAATTGTCTTTATATGTAATAATTACACCTTTAATCTTAATTAAATTTAATAATTATCTGCTTCGATCAAATCAGAATTAATCAAAGTCTGCTGGAATCTCTAGATATGCCAAGACATTGGACATTTCAATTATCACCGTATCTAATTGTATCTAACATATTTTGGTGTCAAAATAATTATCTTCTACGAATTCTTAGCGGCCTAATAGAATCGATTGGCGACCCAAATTTGAGTCGCGACCTAGAAGTTGGCAACCACTGGCTTATATTGTCCAGTGTCAGTCTGTGGAAAATACATGACTTACAAGTACACGAAAACATTGCCATACAAACTTCCATACAAATCACATTTGTACAGATCAACAAGCTCGTATATAAAGTCCTGAGATGTAGTACTGTACAATGAACAATATATACACATACACATATACAGGCAGACAAGTATTTGTCACAGGATGAAATTGGTACTCACATTATCCATGTTTCCAGTCATGTGCGATTTCGGTCTGAAAATACCACATCACACACACACACACACACACACACACTGTTATTGTGGTACAAGGTACACATACCAGGGTAGAAGACACGCACTATGCACTGCGACATACAAGGCAACATCCACCAAACACAAGTGCCCATAGAATGGATCATAACGCCGGAACAGTGCAGTCAAAGACACAGGTGTGATAACCGGATAAGACCAACAGAAAAACTCACTTAATCTACGCATAAGAGCCGCAATGTTATTTGATCATAATATGAGATAACACAATCACGTACGACATCCAAGTGAAACCAATGATAGCAACATACAACTTGACACACACACACACACAAACAGACGTCGAAGAAACGGCAAAACAGTAGCATAAAGTAGAAACAGTTGACGCACAGGAATACAATAACCTATTTTCATAAAATGAAATGAATTTCATATCAAATGCTCCTTTAAATCATCCAATCAACACCTGGATTTGACATCAACAACACGAGACACATCAAGTTGTGATCTACAAAAGGACGCAAATGTACACCTCCTCAAGGCCTGAAAGCCGATGCTTTTGAGAGGAGATAAAAGTGTTAGTGCGTTGTGACGCCGTCTTATTGGTGAAACAATGTAACACAAGTGGCACACAGGAATACAACATATCCAATAATGATGAGCGCAAATCAAAGACAAACTCACAAAGACAGTTCTCACAAGCACGCACGACTCTGCGAATCACAACGTGAAAGCGACAATGCACTGAACAATATTTGCACACAGCGACGAGAATGCAAGCGCAGTCCGCCTCCTGTCCTGCGCTTGTTCTTTTTCTTCTCAAGAAGACACCAGCAGAAAACAGCAGCGAACATCACTGAACACCTGGCACGAACGCCGGCCGACGTAGCACCAGCCTGGACGTAGCTGCTGACGTCACAAGTCTTGACGATGACGCATGCTGTGTGATATCATCATGTACGCTACACGAGGCCATCCTTTGTGGCTGTGTCGCCGGCATGTGTGTAGGACCGGCCCTGCTGGCGCTAAACGCCTGGTCATCGACACACACCTATAACAAGCGCCGTTCGTGATATCACGACGGACGCCAATAATCGCCCGGTACTGACTCCTTACAGACCATACAGTCAGAGCACGTCACAGTGAGACTTCTGTGTGCGTGTGTGTGAGTGCGTGTGTTACCTGTTTGCATTGCGATTGAAAATGAGTTGCAAACACTCACAATAATTCAGTGTTGCAGTGGGTATAACAAACGTTCTTGCACCAAGCATAGGCGATATTCAACCTCTTATACAAATAAGGGTTATCAAATAGATATTTTGTTGATTTTTGGTTGTTTGTTTTGTATTGTTGTTTGTTTTTTGGCATTTGGCAACGACTGTTTCGTAACTGATAATCTCACAGTCTGGAATTGTTGAGCGTGTAAACATTTCATCGTCAACTGTGAAACGTGTCAATCGTGGACTATGGTGTAGTGGTTAGCACACCCGCCTCATAAGCGAGAGGTCCGTGGCTCGAAACCCGGCTGAGCGCTATTTCTTGAGCGAATTCTATAATCTAAGAGCCCCTGTCCACCCAGCGGTAGATGGTACCAGATATCAGTCATGTGTCGTGTCATGCATTCTGGGGAGGTGTCCCTCTAATACTTAGTTTGTCATTGTGGCGCCATAGCGTGGAGGGGGTCGGTTCTTTGGTGACAGCGAGCTGCACGGGACACACCTGTGTGTGTTCATAAGCTTCGGCTTCTTCCCGTATAGCAGCCGCCAATTAGGCATTTAACCTTTAATGGAATAATGTTAGCACGACCACATAACCATCACCGTACCAGCGGCTATCACTCAGCCACCTGTCAATGATCATAGCTCAAAGTATTGTCACATAGAGAACAGTCAATGAACGCCGCCATGCCTATGTCACAAATGACGACAAATTAGAGAGATTTGTGGCTAGTATGGCGGTGAGGCAGCTGTATCAGTCATTCTATCTTACCATCTCTCGCTCGTGCTGTTTCACACGCATTCAACGCCTCAACAATGGTCACTACATATACATTCTTGACTGGCACGACGCACACGATGAACCAGCACACACACACACACACACAAACATACAAGAAAATTCATGCCCTTGTCTGTCTTTTGCTCTCTCGCTCAATCTCTGTCTCTCACTCTCTCTCTCGTTCTATCTCATTGCGTCTTGCGCTTGATTTGCTTGTACAATGCTTGCCAGTGCGCAGGGACATTGTCCATCTGCATTTACCTGAAGCGACCATTGTCCATGGGCATGCCATTGCGGTAACCAGTACCGCCGCCGCCACCGCGGTACGAGTAACCGGCGCCGCGGCCGCGGTAACCGCCTCCGTTGCCCATCTGACGCCTATTAGACTGGCCAAAATCGCCGTCATCACCGCCGCCGCCGCCGCTGTGGCGACGATAATCCGTGCCACCGCCGCCGCCTCCTCCTCCTCGACGAGCGTATCCGTCACTGTAGCGACGCACACTCGACGACATTGGCTAGGTATACAGACACATACACACACACACACACACAGGCACACGCGCACGCAAACACTTGAAACTCGAATTGGAAATGGAAGTAGAATGATTGCGGATGGAAGGTGTGGAGTGGATGAGAATGTTGAGTTTGTTCAAGACAAAATGTCGATAAAGTGTCGAAGTCGATGAAATGGTCTTGTTTGTGGGAATGCCAGCACGTGACAAGCGCTCAGCGAAGCACAAAACGCACAGGACAAACACAAACACACAGGTATAGAAAAAGGATGACAAGACCAATAGCCGTGGGAAAACAGTATGTGGGAAAGTGGGAAGTGTAATCGAGGATACAACCAGTCAGAACAAGGCCAGAAACTCATATTGAAATTCTAGTGGGTTGGGAACATTCTAATGTTATGCCCTGAAACACACCGGCGATGAAACCGGACACAGAATAAGTACCGGTTCTTCTCGGCTAATATGGTTCATTCTTGATACAAATAATTGGCTTGTGGTGATGGTTGGTGTCATCACATCACATGTCACGTGATGTTGCCAAACTGACTCAACTTGGAGAACACAAGAACACAGCTTGCGAAACACACACACACACACACACACACACACACACACACACAATAGCCCAGTAAGGGAGCCTAGAGAAAGGAGAAGATGTAGAGGAAATGTCATGAGAACCAGCAAGGTGGACGGAAGCGTCGTAAAAGTGAGCGCACGACCTGAAACACACTCAAACATAAGAACAGGCGACATTAGAACAGGCTGCACTGTACACAAGTCACCGAGAAATACTAGCACAATACTGCACCAGTAACAAGTGACTATCTATTGAAACTGCTCGTTACGCACCACAAGCCCGCACATCGTGGCTTTGAAAACCAAGTGTGCTCAAGTTGTGAATGAATTGAGATGAGTGATCGTGCGTGAAAACACAACCCTCAATCATTCTGTATGTCTGAAGTTTGACTGAATAGCTGATACACCACGCTGGCTTCATTCGTGTGTGTCTAACCGACTCTTTTCAACGACATAATTGGTATCAATATAAAAACATGTAAACTACTATGAATGACATGAGAAAACAAGTTGGCCCAACACACAGAAACCTGTTCTCCTAAAACCGCCAGCTCAGCCTACAAACAGGAATCTGATGAAGACGATTCCTATAACAAAAAGCTAGATACAAACCCGTATTTGTCAACAACGCTCGCCTATGGCCTGAACAAACACCTAACTAGCTCTGTCGCCGCCATCAACACACCCACCGCACTCTTAAACCGATCAACTGACACACACACACACACACACTGACCCGCTCGTACATATCGTCGCGTGGACGCTTGAAACCGGACGAGTTGAAGATGTCAGTGTTGGAAGCGGAGCGCCGGCCCATACCGCCGCCACCGCCGCCTGATGCTCCAGAGTTCATCAGCGTGTCGACCAGACGCTGCGCTATCTCCAATTGAGCGCGCGTGTCAGACAAACCGCCGCCTACGCCGCCGCCTGGCCAAACAGCCAACAAACGGACAAAATTGTAAGGTTTCACTTGGGCTCACATACTAACTAAGCTCGTTTCCCTCATACAAATTGTATCTTTTGGGCGCTTCTGGTACATTATGTAGATCCCGGCCATTAAGCCCATATTATAATCCAAAATTCTACTCCATAATTTTCAAGGAGGGTTTAACGTCCAGAACTACTTCAGCATCATGGAACTCAGTCTGCCGAAGGATTATTTATCACTACGTTTCTAATACACATAAAGCGGTTTTATGTGGTCAATAAACTGTATCGCTATCAAGTGAATACACCTGTATTCAAAACAATCGTACACATCTACGTATGTACAGCATAACACTGCACGGCCAACAGGCACCGCTAGATGATTGCAAAATAGCCTTAGTAATAATAATAGAGAAAAGTAACTAGACTTAGTTTGGTGTTTTTATTACAAAAACAATATTAACAAACACTGAATTATTAACACTTCTCACTACGACACCGCAATCCCTTCTTCCCCCCAAACTAACTGACTCTTCCCGACATTGTTGATTCGTCCGTTGCCATGGCAACCAACTAGTCAACGATTACACAAATACACGAACTGTTAACACAACACGCCCACCTGATCTGAAGATCAAAAAAATACATTCACACAACAATTCATACATAATCGTGCATCCATTGAGGAGGTCTCCTTTCTCTTCTGGGATATTGCCTTTGAGGTTCTGTTGGTTCTTCATCAACCCTTTCATCATGTTCTTCTGAACGATCCGGATCAATTGGTGCAGTAATACTTCGTACGTCCAACACGTGTCGTGGCACGCCGTCAACCGATATGTTGTTTTCTGAATTGATGTCAGTAACACAGCCTCTCCTCCAGCCAGTTGTGCATCTCGCCTGAGGCGGTTTCACCCAGACCTCGTCTCCAATTTTGATAGACGGATGCATTCCTCTGTGCTTCACGCTGGGCACCGATGCCGGGTGTCTCCAGTTGTATCTGAATATAGATTTGTACGGTACACTGTATTCCTTCAAGCCATGCTTTGGTGTCATATTATACCAAAACATCGCTTCTTGTGGGCGTATGCTTCCTCGCTCTGCGATAGCCTTAATAGTTCTGTGGTTTTGTTCAATGATTCCGTTCCCACTTGGCCTATATGCTGCCCTGAACCAACTCTTGATGTTCCACCTTTCAAACAAACTCTTCAGTTGAGTAGATCTAAAAGCAGTCGAATTATCCAGTAATACTTCATTCACTGGTCCTCTCTCCAAAAACACCTCGTGCAAATTCTTAACGATACATTCTGCCGTCTCTCTAACTAATTCTTTCCATATGGATATGCGACTGGGTCCACAATCGATCAGCGTAAGATAAACTCCACCTCTGTAGTGCGTAATGTGGATCGCTATTCGCTTCCAATTGCCTTCAACTGTTAAGTGACCCGTGTCATGGTGAGCAGGTGCAGGGTCAATAGATTGACACCTCTCACACCGTTGCACTACATCCTTGACCTCATCTCGCGTAACATTTTTACCAACTTTCCTGGCCAGATATAAGGTGCGATCAACCCCTACGTGGTGCATGTTATGCAATTCTTGAACGCTCACTGCACCCACATGATTCACTATATCATTGTTGCCCTCCATCTCGCTGTCATTCAACCATTGCCGCTTCACCCTTGTCAGATCATCCGCCTTATTTTTCGCAGATGGCACAAGTTTTATATCCACCTCCAACTCGAACTCATCAATCAGTTGCTTCATTGTGCACAACCTACGTTTTACAATCATCTCGGCTGCTCCTTTTGTACGGGGTCTTTTTTCCTCCGTCAAAGCCCTGTTAACCCAGCCTTGGACGGTGGCTGAGTCAGTGATTAGACTGATATGGCTCAAACCCCATTTCAATGCAAGATTTAAGCCCTTTAATATTGCTTCTAGCTCCGCAACGTTGATGTGATTGTAATCGTTTTTCTTTCTTAACCACGCAGCGTCCTCTACCACATCACCATGCATCTCCAGCACTACTCCAATCGCTAAACTACTGGCATCACACCATACTACTCCATGCGTTGTCTTAGGAACACTCCACTTGCCTCTCACGGGATCCGATGCTTTAATCTTTTCGACTGCTTCACGTATCATCTTGGTTGCGCCATCTCCAATAGGATCATCCCAGTACACACCCTCCGCTTTTCTCTTGATGAAACTGCTGGCTGTTGTCAACCAACCAGCGACTGGATAGTGCCCCACCAATTTTCCACATATAGAGAACAGTTCCTTTCTCGTGACTGTATCAGGTATGTCGGGGACCGTGTTTCCTCGCGAGAATTCCAATCTATCGAATCTGTTTTTTCTCAATCTTAGCCCCAGAGCTGTTCCTCCATCTAATTGTTCCGGCTCTTTTGTTGTCAGACCAAATTTTTTCAAATGCTCAACCACTTCATCAACACTTACCATGGACCGATTAACGAGAATGTCATCGACGTATGAGCTCGTCGCGGCCTCGATTCTCTTGGACTTTGCCAGCACTGTTTTAAGAAGTTTTGACATTATGCGAGGTGCGACACTCAAACCGAAGCCCAAGCGAGTAAGGCTGTATGTTTTACCGCGAACATTCACCAGTTGATACTTTCTCAGTTCGTCGGCAACACAAATTTGCAAATAAGCCGACTTCAAATCAACCAAAATCGGTTCTCCTTCTTCTTGCCTCCACTCTCTAATCTTTTCTGCACATATATCAATCTCACCGCCACCCGTGTGACTTTCCACAAACTGATTCACCTCCCTATAATCTAGCACAGGTCGTACCTTACCCTTATTTTTCTGTTCGACCGCCATCAGTGGCAAAATTCCATATTTGATTTGACTCGACCATGGCACGAGAATACCTTCGTCTATCCACCTTTGTACCTCTCTCTCGTATTCTTCTTTTCTCTGGGGTGGTAATTCTTTCCTATAATTACTGACACAGTTCTTCAGCACAGGAGGACCTCTGTTTTTCCAATGCCACCTGACGGTCCATCGTCTTCCATCAAATTGTCCATCAAAATCCTTATCTTTGATCTCACAGGCCGTTTCTGCTTGATTGAATTTTCTAGACACATTCGGCGACACTGTTGAACACTGGTTTCTGCAGAACACAACGTTTTCTCCATTCACGGTCACTCCACCAAGTTCGGTAATGACGTCCATTCCAAGCACAACATCTATATTATTAACAATTTCATCAATCACCATTGCCCGTATTCTCAAACGACTTCCATTAACACACACATTTAGCCATGTCTCACCCCTACATCGCACCCTTCTTCCGTCGAACGCACTCACTGTGCCCCCATTCATGTACTGTTTTACTAGTGACGTTTTCACCATGGTCATTGTACATCCTGTATCCACTAATGCACTCACTCTCTCTTCATCAACAAGCACGTCAATAATCGGCATTTTACAAGATTGCGCCATTATAGAAGCGAAGGGATGACTGGTGGCGCACCAGCACCCCTTTCCTCGTTTCCCTGGTTCCTACGGCATTGGTATGACACGTGACCTTCTCCACCGCACTTGAAACACCTGACGCGTCTTTTTTTCGTGCACTCGCGCGCCATATGCGGCCCACCACACTCAAAACATTTCCCGCTGAAACTTGATCTTCGCTCGTCTATCTGGGTGTTGGACATTGCAGCAACAACATTTCCATCCACTTTTCCTGTGAGCACTCTCGCTCTGGTCAAGATATCGCTCATTGACAGCTCCAAGATGTCTTTAACTTGTTGCAGCTCTTTACTTGTGTGTTCAGGTAGTCCGTTCACAAACGTCAACTTCAACATCTTCTCGAGAGCTTCTCCTTTGAATCCAGCTAGCCCAGCCAATCGTCGAATTTCGTTGGCAAACGCGTCCACTGGCTCGCCAGTCCATCGCACTTTCATCAGTTTCGCATGCGCCACAAACGGGCTATCAGAGAAGGCTTCTTTCAATTTGCTTTCAATTTCATCAGCATTTTTCTGATCAGTTTCTTCCATTTCCAGATATGTAGCGAGCGCATCACCTTCCAAATATAGCGGTAAAAGACTCGCCACGTCATCAACTTTCTGCAGCTTAGCAACCAGCCTCACTTTCTTTATCCATGCGACCACGTCGCCATTTCCACTGAACGGTTTTATCATGCTTTCTGATATTCTTGACATATTGCCGAAAAAGCTTTTGGAGTTTTTATTACAAAAACAATATTAACAAACACTGAATTATTAACACTTCTCACTACGACACCGCAATCCCTTCTTCCCCCCAAACTAACTGACTCTTCCCGACATTGTTGATTCGTCCGTTGCCATGGCAACCAACTAGTCAACGATTACACAAATACACGAACTGTTAACACAACACTTAGCTAAAATATTACTGGATAAAAGTTAACATTTTCCGCGGGCTTATTGGACCATGCTACTAAACACCTAGTATTTCAGTTGCAGGCGGACACAATCACACACACAAACACACACACACACACACAAACACACATACATACAGCGTGATATCAGGCGGCGCAAGAGGGCACGTGTCATTACCATAGTCGCGGCGTTCTTTGTTGTAGAATCGCGAGCCACCGCCGTCATTGTAGCCCATTCCTCCCCGGTGATAGCCGCCACGACCCCGCGGCCGACCGCCAGAATGATAGGGCGACATCTTCTCGCGCGTGAATCAGCCAACAAAACAAGTACTCGCTGAAAGACGAACAGAGCAAGCACAATTAATGCAGTAACTATTCTGCTTGTTAAATATTCAAATTGCCAGTTTTCATTGTGTGTAAATGTCGATTTGAAGTGTTTTGTCGATTTCAACGGCAATATCCAGTGCACACACATAAAGACACAAACACAGTTACACAAAAACTGAGCACAATGTCTAGTAATTCATGATAGCCTTGAGTACGTCCATAAAGACTAGGAACCGCGCTCCAATCATAATTCGATCGAAAAACATTGAAAATATTGCTGGAAAAAATGCAGAACTTATTTCAACGACATCGCCAAAGGGGTAATAAGAGCAAAAGCAACAACTAGATAAGGGATTCTTAACCGGTGTTAGCACCACCAGGGATAAAGGACTAGTTCCTAAGGGCTGCGAGGAAGCAATGATAAACTAAAGAGAATATGTGTTTGCTTATGTTCTATTTTCCCTGAAAAAAACTTTCGTACAGAAACTATAACCTCTATCAGTAAATATTGAATTAGAAGTTGCATTAGGTCGTTTGTAGTTCTAGATTTTTCATACAACTAACAAAAATCCAGGGGGTGCGAAAACTGACTTATCGTTCGAAAAGTGTTCGGACATTGAAAAGGGTTCAAAACATGGAAACAGACTCACCGTAATAAATCACACACAACCAAAACTCATGCACAAAAACTACGATTTACAATATGGCGTCGATTCGACTGACAAGGATTGCCAAACTCCACGACGGAGAAAATGACACGTGTTTAGCAGTGAAAAAAAGTAAAATGACAAATAATATCATGTGCATATTTAAATGGATAAAAGCTGTCATATCATATCACAATAACGAGAAATAATGGATGATGCACTGACGAAGCAAGGTTATCTGCCCCACACATGACTTCTAGCAGTGGCGGCGCTAGGATTTTTTTCAGTGGGGTCCGATGGGGCTAAAAAATCACACGGGGGCTTGGTAAAACATAGGTGACCATATTCTGAGTCTCCAAAAAGATGACACACTTTTTTCGCGAAAAATAAAGCTTATATATTTAGTAAATACATTTTCATTGACAATTTCCTATTTTTATAGACCGAATTTTTCGATTGACATTTTTAGTCACGACCCAAAGCAGCACACGCTCGCCAAGGGAACATATTTCATTTTACTACTCAAACTATATAAACCCCGGACATTTGAAGGATTTTACAAAACAGCCTCCAAAAATGGACATATCCGAAAAAATGGAACATATGACCACCCTACGAAACAGGAGCAACCGCACTCGACACGCTTACGACCATGATATTGGGGGCTAAGGGCTTGGCACATTTGGGGAGGGTTCAACCCCCTAAGCCCCCTCCTCAAGCTGCCACTGATTTCGTGTCATATATCCGACTTTGCGTTTAGGACTATAAGACATATAAGACTGTGAGTTTCCACACAACTGTAAGAAATTATCAAGTCGATATGTCGATACAATTGAAAAAACAAACCTCTTTGTAAAAGACCAGAAACTATAAATTATATTACAGACAGGCGCGCGTGGGCATCACTGCCCCACGCGCGCCTACAAGACGTCACACCACAATCGCACCACGAACAAGACTCTAAGCTCACACCGTGACACACGGGAGCACAAGCGGACACACACACACACACAGTCCTCACGCACACCGCCACAACCAATCAGCGGCGAGCCGGTCAATCGCTCGCCGCCGCGGGGCATGCACACTTCATGAAACGCATACATACAAACACATCACCAAACAACGCAAACACGAACGCAAACGCGAATCACACACACACACACACACACACACACACACACACACACACACACACACACACACACACACACACACTAAACCAGAGACACTCCAACGCGCTCACACACTCTCTCTCTCGCTCACAATCACACCACACCTCCACCTGTTTTTACAGAAACATAAATCAACAAAAGACCGCGAACCAAGCAAACCAGGAAAAATGAACCAATAACCAAAATCTAATTAGACGACGGCCTCCACCAGATGCACACACCTTGGCTGCGGCGAAACACAACACGTCAGGCCCCAGCGTCCACCACGCTCCCGCCTCCGCCCGTGCTCTTCAGTGCTCCGCCGCAGCCTGCCGTCCTCTTCATCACCGGCTGCCGCGACAGGGCACAACACTTCGACCCCAGCACCCACTATGCTCCCGTCGACTCTAGTGCTCTTCAGCACCCTGCCGCAAACAGCCGGGACGTCGCCGCTCACACAGGCCACGCCGTCGCTCGTCATGTTTTCCTCCGGCTTCAGCAGCTTCTCTCTGTCACCTGCCGTCCAGCACCAGCATCCTCCACGAGCGATCGTCGCCTCCACCGACAATCCTGTAGTTGCCCGGCGACGTGCCTTACACCAGTGCAGGCGGGACGACCAGCATCCCTCGACCACAGCTCCTCAGCTGCCTCCCGCCGGCATCATGCTGCACTGCCGTCCCCCTGCACACCAACCTGACACGCCGCCGAGCACCTCCACCGCTGTTCTCCGCTGGTAGGCCGCTACTGATGCTGGAAGGCACCATCTCCGCTGCTGAAGCCGGGTCGCAGACAAAAATAATTTCAAAACAAAAAGGCCGAAATAGCTTGTAGAAGACCAGAAACTATAAATTATATTACAGACAGGCGCGCGTGGGCATCACTGCCCCACGCGCGCCTACAAGACGTCACACCACAATCGCACCACGAACAAGACTCTAAGCTCACACCGTGACACACGGGAGCACAAGCGGACACACACACACACACAGTCCTCACGCACACCGCCACAACCAATCAGCGGCGAGCCGGTCAATCGCTCGCCGCCGCGGGGCATGCACACTTCATGAAACGCATACATACAAACACATCACCAAACAACGCAAACACGAACGCAAACGCGAATCACACACACACACACACACACACACACACACACACACACACACACACACACACACACACACACACACTAAACCAGAGACACTCCAACGCGCTCACACACTCTCTCTCTCGCTCACAATCACACCACACTCTTATAGCAGTACATGCTTTCAGTCACCTAATCGGAGAAAATAATTATTTCAAATCGATCTTGCCTTCATTCAGCTCTTAGTCCTTTGAGAATTAAACAACAAATGTGAAATATAATATTTAGAAATGCTACTCAGATATATCGATAATTCCAGTATTCAGCAGATCTCGTGCCGGCTCCTAGAACCGTCCCTGCCGTCTTCCTAGACATTACATCGCTGTCAACATTGCTGCATTGATTAGGTTATTGATTTTCATTGATTGATTGATTGATAGCTTGACTGCATGACTGATTTACACCGCTGTTAACATTACTGTACACTGTTATTGAGAAATCAGCATGTTCATTAGCTCTGCAGGGAGTTCAGAATAATATTCTACAATTGTAGCAAACGCCCCGGAACGTCCCGGCCAGGGACCCCAGTGTTGAGAGGCTCCATTGCCTTACAAATTATATTAAACTTTATCACAAAATTGAGCATAAAAGTCCCCAGCCTAATGGATACCGAGGGACAGCTCGTAACTGACATTTAGTAGATTTTCGTCCTCACTTCGTAAATATCTTTTTGCTAAATGTTTTCATCCCATTTCTCGCACTCATACACCTTATGCTTCCCTATGACTCGAATTTACAATAATTTTTGTTTTATATATTTTAATTTTATTTATCTCCATTTTTTGTTCCTCTCTGTGAATTTTCTACTTCTTTTCTCACATTTTGTAATCGTGTAGTGTTGTTTCGCATTGTTGTCTCTTTCGCGCTTGTTTCTATGTGAGCGCTATACAAATACAATGTTGTTGTTGTTGTTGTTTCCCAAAATCAAACCTCTATTATAATAGTGCTATACTTATAACAGGGGCGCTCAGTATTGCCTTCGGGGATAGGGGCCATAAGACCTCGTATTGGCTCTGCAGAACACCATCATGAGGTCTTATTCAGGAGAAGAAGAACTTATCTTGGAGTTAACAGCTCAATGTAATAATATAACCGATATACGACCAAAGTTAACTTAATCTCCACCAACGAGATTGTCTATTTCATAAGCATATATATTGTCGTGATTCTTGTCGAATTGCCCTGCCGAAAATTATTCAGTCACGTCCTGAATTTTCGAGCAAAAATTTGTGCATATTGATATTGTATACAAATATTCGAAAATACTAAGTATGTCTCTATATTCATTTGAGAAATGCTGCCATATTTACATCCGCCGCATAAATAAGAGCGAAATTAAGCTTGAGCTGCATAAATTATTAGCGATAGCGATATTTTTGATTATATCAACTGTAATTCCAAAAAAACACGTGAATACATTTTTGTAGTGCCGTATTACTACAAAAATTATTATTTAGTTTATTCATATAAATGGTATCAAATGGGGAGAAGATGTGAGAAGTTGCAGGCTCGTGGCAGCGATATATAGACCAGAAGTTGTATCTTGAGATTTGGCGCCGTTTCTTTGACGTGCAAATCTTGCTTGGGTGTCGATAAGGTCGAGAACGACGTGGCAACGCACTCAACGTTGGGCCGTATGGCTCCAATTACGGGCGCTCGGCGTTTTATGGTAGAGTAATGGGAGTGTACAAGACAGCCGAACAGAGGGCGAGAGTGGACAAGAATGATGGAGTGAACGTGTGGACGAAGGGAAATCAAACGACAACAGTGAAGCTTGGATATAAAAATCGCTGATATATGAATCAGTGATATGATAATTTTACTGTATTGGCTTAGAATATATCATATAATATTTCTGACAATTTAGATGTGTAAATGACAACAAAAATGTTTGAATCTCTCTAAAAAAAAGACGAATGCAGAAAAACAACAATTACCACACGCAGATCTTCAAGTATATTATGATAAATCAGACATGACAAATATAATTATATGTGATAATATATTAAGTTATGTATTTGGTAGAAGCTATATGCAAATAATTATTTATACCCACTGATTATACATGTGTATTTCACATTTTGCCTATCATTAGTGCATATTCGCACCCCAAAGCGACGAATCAAACACAAACTCAGTTAAATTTTAGCCGAAATGAGATTTTGAAGAAAAAAACAACAACAAGAACGATATAAATCTTGGTTGATAAAGTGGATTTTTGAAAGGTATTGTGTGTGTGTATGTGTGTGTGTGTGTGTGTTTGTGTGTACGTGTGTGTGTGTGTGTGTGTGTGTGTGTGTGTGTGTGTGTGTGTGTGTGTGTGTGTGTGTGTGTGTGTGTGTGTGTGTGTTTGCTGGGATGAGGTACTCGCCGTCATCTCGACAACTCGCCTAGTACCTGAGACAATTAGTAGACCAGAAGGTGCGCTCGTTTGCCATCTCACACGAACACACACACACACACACACACACACACACACACACACACACACACACACACACACATACACACACACATGACGGCAGAATCGTGCCCTGGTCCGTGTATGATCGTGTCAATTTGAGCCAGCCTGCGGCCAAACAACTGGAGCACGCATAAAACACACGGGCTTCGTTAGTGCCGATTTATATATGCCCAAGAGAGCACACCAAGTGTGTGTGTGTGTGTGTGTGTCTGTCTGTGTGTGTGTGTGTGTGTGTGTGTGTGTGTGTGTGTGTGTGTGTGTGTGTGTGTGTGTGTGTGTGTGTGTGTTCGTTAGTAGCGCTTACACGGGACCGAGTCGGTGCAATATTTTGCATCATCGCTGGACACCTTGTGTATGTGTAGTGAAGTGTAGTGTAGTGTAGTGTAGTGTAGTGTAGTGTAGTGTAGTGTAGTGTAGTGTAGTGTAGTGTAGTGTAGTGTAGTGTAGTGTAGTGTAGTGTAGTGTAGTGTAGTGTAGTGTAGTGTAGTGTAGTGTAGTGTAGTGTAGTGTAGTGTAGTGTAGTGTAGTGTAGTGTAGTGTAGTGTAGTGTAGTGTAGTGTAGTGTAGTGTAGTGTAGTGTAGTGTAGTGTAGTGTAGTGTAGTGTAGTGTAGTGTAGTGTAGTGTAGTGTAGTGTAGTGTAGTGTAGTGTAGTGTAGTGTAGTGTAGTGTAGTGTAGTGTAGTGTAGTGTAGTGTAGTGTAGTGTAGTGTAGTGTAGTGTAGTGTAGTGTAGTGTAGTGTAGTGTAGTGTAGTGTAGTGTAGTGTAGTGTAGTGTAGTGTAGTGTAGTGTAGTGTAGTGTAGTGTAGTGTAGTGTAGTGTAGTGTAGTGTAGTGTAGTGTAGTGTAGTGTAGTGTAGTGTAGTGTAGTGTAGTGTAGTGTAGTGTAGTGTAGTGTAGTGTAGTGTAGTGTAGTGTAGTGTAGTGTAGTGTAGTGTAGTGTAGTGTAGTGTAGTGTAGTGTAGTGTAGTGTAGTGTAGTGTAGTGTAGTGTAGTGTAGTGTAGTGTAGTGTAGTGTAGTGTAGTGTAGTGTAGTGTAGTGTAGTGTAGTGTAGTGTAGTGTAGTGTAGTGTAGTGTAGTGTAGTGTAGTGTAGTGTAGTGTAGTGTAGTGTAGTGTAGTGTAGTGTAGTGTAGTGTAGTGTAGTGTAGTGTAGTGTAGTGTAGTGTAGTGTAGTGTAGTGTAGTGTAGTGTAGTGTAGTGTAGTGTAGTGTAGTGTAGTGTAGTGTAGTGTAGTGTAGTGTAGTGTAGTGTAGTGTAGTGTAGTGTAGTGTAGTGTAGTGTAGTGTAGTGTAGTGTAGTGTAGTGTAGTGTAGTGTAGTGTAGTGTAGTGTAGTGTAGTGTAGTGTAGTGTAGTGTAGTGTAGTGTAGTGTAGTGTAGTGTAGTGTAGTGTAGTGTAGTGTAGTGTAGTGTAGTGTAGTGTAGTGTAGTGTAGTGTAGTGTAGTGTAGTGTAGTGTAGTGTAGTGTAGTGTAGTGTAGTGTAGTGTAGTGTAGTGTAGTGTAGTGTAGTGTAGTGTAGTGTAGTGTAGTGTAGTGTAGTGTAGTGTAGTGTAGTGTAGTGTAGTGTAGTGTAGTGTAGTGTAGTGTAGTGTAGTGCAGTGTAGTGTAGTGTAGTGTAGTGTAGTGTAGTGTAGTGTAGTGTAGTGTAGTGTAGTGTAGTGTAGTGTAGTGTAGTGTAGTGTAGTGTAGTGTAGTGAAGTGCGGCGTTCACACACACCTCTGTCTCGTCAGGCCTCAGCCGTTCATCTCGCGTTCATCACGACAGAGAGAGAGAGGATGAGTGAGAGACAGAGGAAGAGAGTGAGACACAAAAGGTGCAACAAGGCTCAGGCGGGCAAGAAAAGACTATGGAAAGAAAAAGTCAAGAATGATGGAGTATGGTAGAGAAGAGAGTTGGGTTGGCTGGAAGAGAGAGTGAAGAGGCGACGGTAAGCAGGGCTAATTGGCTGCGCCGCAGAAGTCGAGTTGTAATTCAGTAGTGGTGACGCCTGGACACGCCCATCATGCAGTGAAGTCGTGAGATCAGGTCGTATCTATCCCTCCCCCAACATGCCCTCACCGGCTACTGTACTTGCTGCTACACTTGCATCACGCCTCGCGACCACACCCGCTCATTTGGCGGCGATCATGACAAATACTACTAGTTTTCAAACATGACTTATGTGATTGGTCGGGTTTATATCGAATAAAGCAGGGGTGTTCAACCTTTTGATGGTTCCATACATGGGCGTAAATCCTGGGAGGTATAGGGGGTATATATACCCCCCGACAAATTGGCTGGGGGGTATGAATATACAATTATACCCCCGAGAATTCTGCTGAGTTCAGTTCATTGGGTATATTATCATCAAAATCAGCATAGAAGGCAAATGACAATAGGCCGAAAATGCAAGTAAATATATATGTGAATAATTATATTACGCAATACACTTTTCATTGAGGTATGTGTGTTGTAATTGAATAGACTGAAAATAGTTGAGGGTACCATACAATTGACCAACTGGGTCAACTTTGAACACTAATGCATGATGGCTGTCAACCCCCCGAGCCTCGACACAAATCTACACCGATGGTTCCATACCCCCAATACATTGTCGAATATCATCCCATACCGACGACTTACTTGACTGTTCAAATAATTATCACCAATTCTATAATTTGCCAGTATGTCTTCCAGATCCACGCGTATTTCAATCGCTTGAATTCACTGTACTTCAGATAGGGATTACTAGGAAAACTCACCAATGATAATTTTATTATTTATAAGCTATTGCTAATTTATAGCAGTAGCCAGGAATCGAATCCAATACCCTTACCCTTGGTTCCCATACCCCCAAGTGGGATGGATACCCTCGGTTAAGAACCCCTGAGCTGAAATATTGTTTATTGTTTTGGTGTGCCTTTTTTGGAACTAGGGAATAACATAGGGCATTATCATGTTACACTAGCGAAAACTTTTCACTGTACCTTACATATACTAAGCTCTCCAGGAAGACTGAAAACGTTCCAAAAAAACTATACTTTGCAAAACAAACATTCAAAAGTTTGGCTTGAACGCTTTCAGGCAGTTGCACAAACCTTTGAAAACTCATTTGCAACCTCTTGCAGCCAGTATTTCAACCCTGTTAGAAACTCCAGGGTAGTGGCTCTTAACCTTTTTTGGCAATAACTCGAAACTTAGCACAAATATCGTGACCAAAACCTTTATATATATATAAATTGGCATTATATATACTAGCGACAAATTCCGCAGTTCTGCTGTTATTGTGGCTAGTAGATCCGTACTGCGCGCGTCTCGTAACCTCGTTGTCAATATTAATTTGCAAGATGTCTTACGTACACATTGAACCTCATCGGATTTCTAGCTGCAAATCAGTTTAAGTGGATATCAAAGTTGTTAACGAGTGGTATGTATGTATGTGTGTGTGTGTGTGTGTGTGTGTGTGTGTGTGTGTGTGTGTGTGTGTGTGTGTGTGTGTGTGTAAGGTCACACCGATGTTGCAAAAATGCTACGGTGGTATTCTCGCAAGGAATTTTCGAACTATTACTCAACACGGTATATAGAATCAATGTGAAAAATATACACTAATATAAAGATTAAATGAAACGCTTCATTTTGCTTCGCACTTTGTCCGCCACTGTGCATTGTATATGTGTGTGTGCAGGTATGTATGTGTGTGTGTGTGTGTGTCAGCTCTGTGCAACTTGTATGTTCATAAAATTTTGACACACAGACACACACACACACACACACACACACAATTTGCGTGTGTGTGCGTGTTTGCATGTGCGTTTCTATGCGTGTGTGTGTATGACATTCTCGCAGGGAAGTTTCGAGCAATAACTCAACTGAATGACACGGTCTATATGAATTACAAATAGAATATTGGTAAGCTACTCATACAGACCCAAAAAACGCTTCTGGAACACGTAAATACAAGACAAGACAACGCATATTATTAAACGCTAATTGCACATGTCCTACTATGATAGCATACGTGTTTGCTCAATTCACACGTGTATAGGACGTGTATGTACAGTGGTATTGCGAGAGAATAGTCGTCTGATCATCCAAATCTTACACAATCCGTGTGCATGATATTATATAAGTTGTATAAGCCATACGCCTTGGCTAGCGACCCACAGGTTTCCACTGCTCTAGGGGAAAATATATTGCCGGCAAAAATATTCTGAAAACTCCTCCGTAAAAATTGTAAATTGTGTTTATGATATTTTTTTCATACTAGTATGATCCTGGTTCAATGACTGCATAAGCCGGAAATTCAATTAGGAGTAGTCGTGGTTATTGGAAAACAGCGTATGGCATGGGTAGGGCAACATTTTTGTGTATTAACCAAATATAATTTGCAATTAAAATTAATTTACCCCACACTTGGAGTAGCACTGGAGGACAAGCCGATTTTCTTCTAATATTACGGATAATAAGAAAACATAAGTACAAAAGTAAGGTAGCAAATAATGTAGTTTACAATACCACACGCTAGTGTTCGGGTAACAGGGGAAAATTACCCCAAATCAGTTAAAATAGGAGCAAAAGTGCTTCCATTATGCATCATTAAGTTTTCTTATTATCCGTAATATTATAAGGGATTTGTACATGCAACATTAAACAGCATTCTACATTTTTGGACGTCGTTACCAAATAATATTGATTGACTATTGGTAAAAATATTGATTGCCACAGTGACGGTGGATTTGGTTGACATTTCTGTAATTTGCAAGAAATTTCATTCTACACCATATACTCAGCATAAACGCAACAAATTAATTATAACACTGTCATGTTTCATCTTATTTCATTTCCAGTGAGTTTCTATTGTCTGATGTAATTATTCCTTTTTTCTCCCTTTCTTATAGTTCTCTTTTTCAATTTATAGAGTTCACAGCATTCACAGTTTTTATAGAATTTATTACTACTACTAATAATGATATTATAATTAATAAGTCAATCAATATAGCAAATGCAACAATATTTCAGGTATATTCGACGCTTTCAGGTGAGATTTTTCGGCTTGTTTCATTTGGACACAGTAAAACATTGCAAATTGGTGAAGCAATTCTTGAGTTCAATTCCGATAGCCAAACAGCCAGTGTAGCCATATGTTTGCAAGGAGACGTTGTGGTCTTCGTTAAACTGAAATAATTGGTAGATCAATGGTTTTGCTGTAGACGGCCGAAGATGAACGATGAAAATGAGGATTGATTGCTGAATGAGCGAGACCTTGTGCGAAATATGAGCGTGAAACAGGAGCATCAACATTGAATACAAAAACATACAAACATCCAGTCACACACTTCACTGGTAACGTATCCGTCACAAACGCTTCTCAGACGCTTGAATACTTGCGTAATAATTCTAACTAAACGCACAAAGAACATTTGTCTGACAACTGAGTGTGCTCTCATTTGATACGGTGAAATAAGAATCGAGCCAAGAGAACAACATTGGCTCATTCTCCATTGTCATCGACACACACACACTGAGATAGTTTTCACAGCCTCTGAGCAGATCGGGGAGAAACCTGATCTGTACATCCAACACACACACGCACACACACATACACACACACATACACATACACGCAGCAATTGGGCTAGAAAGCGACAATACAACTAGTGTCATAGCGAACAAGTGTCCATAGCTCGCGACTCAAGGTCGGTCTTTGAGCGACGTTCTTTGGCTCGACGATTCTGGAACCAGACCTGTAAACAAGCACAAACAAACAAACACAAGCATGTACTACTCAGTTGCAAGAAAATGGTACAACATTTAAGCCACGAGAAACAACAATATTTATATTGCAGCACAAAAGTGAATGATGATAAGTTGATTGGGTAAACAACGGAATGCAGACGCATACTCAGAAAATTCCTTTTGGTGGATTCACTGTCGATTGCCTCTTTTGCTTGTGATTCAATATTTATCTTCCGTTCTTCAGGCCGAGAGAATCTGATCGTAAAATATTGTTGATTGATATACGTGGAAAACTGATCTGATGCTATAAGATAGGTAGATAAGCAAGATAAGGATGTTATTACCTTTCTCCAATGAATAAACACATATTAATTGGCTTACAGCTCGCAGCATTTATGCAATATGCAAGTGAAATAATTCATCGTTGTCACATTGAATCTAAAACTACCCAGACCCGAATATAAATCCTCTAAATCTTTGCAGACAGCGTCACAAGACCCAATGTCAGAGGAAAGCCAGTGGAGAGTATGGACATCCTTCTCACCTGAACATGCTGCTTTCCCAGGCCGAGTCTGGTGGCCAGGTCGCAGATACTCTTGGAGTCCGGATTGGGATTGGACGCGAACGCCGTCTGCAGATCGTTCAACTGATCCATCGAGAACTGGATCCGATGACGCTTTCGACGAACGTCCGTCATCTCGCCAACGCAGCCGACATCACCGCTCACGCGCAAACCTGTTCTCCACACACACATACATGCACAAAAGATTCAACTGATGTGATACAGAACTTCACGTTGATTTCACAGTGTACACAGTAATATCTCACTAACAAAGACACGGTGTGATTTAGTGGACATGTTCAGACGTACCATCAGAGAATATCGTGTGATGATGGAATACATGACCGTCTTTTGTCGTGTTAAATTATGTCCCTTCAAATGCCAAAAATCTACACCCCCGAGATGCTTCGATGCTTTGAGATGCATGCTGGAATTATGTTGGGATACTTCTGGACAGGCTTGTGATTGCATTTATGATTTTCTATGGTAGTGGTTCTTAACGATTTTAGTGTTCGCAACCATTTCCAATCAGCAGTTAGTTCTCGCACACCTGGACTCTCAAATTTTGTTTGCAACTTTATCTCTTCATTAGGAAGATAGGTTTGGATATATCTCTTCGCTCATTGTTCATGAAGGTTAAGCAATTTTAAAGCATACGTAAAACATTAGATTTATTTTTACAAGGAATCCTCGTACCCCTTAGGAATCGGGCTCGTACCCCTAGTTAAGAAGTCCTGCTGTATGGACGAAATCATTTTCCTACAGGGACCGCCTGGGCTTACCCAGGACCTCTTTCTAGGGCTGATCGCGGATCAAAGAGTCAGGATCACAACATTAGCACCTCGATCGTATCACAGCTCACCGTGCTTGCGTGCATTCCTGCGTCGAACTCGCGTGACGGTCAGCTGCGTCGTCGTCGACGCTGAACGCTCGTCGATCGACGGTCCGGCGGCGTGCGTCGGGCAGAAGACGTCGTCGCCGACGGCCGCGAACAGGTCGTCTTTGAGCATCGGTCGCTGGCACACGGCGCAACGGAAGCAGTGAGTGTGGTAGCGCTGTGGAGGCCGGGTGGGCGCGGCGATGGCCATCTCCCACGGACTGCCAAACTGCAGGCCGCAGCGACGACATGTGTTGTACAACCTGCCCACACACGCACAAAAATGTGTGTTTATGGAAACATACAGCAATGAATAGTACATATACCGTAAAAGCTCTATTTGAGCGGCATGGTGCTCTATGTTTAAAACCTTTCCCCGCAGTGTCGTTCAATTAGAGGTGACGTTCAATTAGAGGGTCCCGCTCTATTTTTCAACTAACTCTTCGTAATTTTGAGAAAATACGGTAAAATTTATGGGATAACACTTATTTGCTGGAATCACGAACGCCAGTGGTGTGCATAGTGAAATTAACACATACTATGAACATATAGGTTTAGCAACATGCCTGTCTGTTGTATGTTGCTAGAAGTACTGATATCTAAGTACTGATCTAACATCGCACATTTTACCATCATTATTAGGATATTATCAGGTTATATAGACCACATGGCCCATATACAGGCCTGTGATGAACACAAGGGGCATGCGCTGTGTGTGTGTGTGTGTGTGTGTGTGTGTGTGTGTGTGTGTGTGTGTGTGTGTGTGTGTGTGTGTGTGTGTGTGTGTGTGTGTGTGTGTGTGTGTGTGTGTGGGTGCAGAGGGAATATATGTACGGCTAGATTGTGTTTTTGTGTTTGCGTTCAAGTAAGTCTTCCATTACTCAACTCTGGAGAATACTTGAAGGCAAACTTCTGATGTTTCAATGCTTATTTACGCTTCGATGCCCAGCTGTGAGTGTCCGCTCAACAGCTGTATGTGTGGCAACAAGAAGTATATAACAATAAATGTTGTGTATTCTCAACACGAAGATCTAGTGGGAAAATGTAGACATCACATGTTCGCTTGTGCAATAACGAACCGATGAAAGAAAGTGTAAACAATGAGCCAACAAATTGTTGATGGCGAGATTGACTTCATCAAGTGACTTTGCAAACAACATAGCTCTTGTACATGTTTCTAACTCGAGGAAATAGGAAAGATGATGATGGGAGAACGATGTTCCTGTACTAATCCCTAGATCGTTGGCTCCTCTGGAATGTTTTCATGCGATATCCCCCCGTGAATGCTGCGACATCACTAACATCACCCCTCATGAAACTATCATATTACCAGCTCTATTTGGACGCTTAATCAAGCCATATCACTGGCGGATTCAAAGGGGAGATCAGAGGGCTGAAACCCCCCCGCCCCAAAATGTTTTCATCAACTCCTTATAACCAAAAGGTTTACTAAGAGAAATCGAGAAAAAATATATTTCTGTAAAATTGGTTGATATAAGCATTACCGTAACAATATTCGCGCGTTATTATTTTAGGCAATTAGGTGTCCCATGCTACAATATACATCACTCCTTTCTTGACTTCCATATATCCTGAAATAGCTGGATATCGCTCTCAGATGACGATTAAGAGTAAGCTCCAAGAACCTTTGTCCTGGAAAACCATGAAGAGGCGAATAATTATCCAGTGATGTATAGAGCCTAATTTGCGCTTGAGGAGCATGATAGCCAGTCTATTCTAGCCATTTATGTTTACATAGTCTGAGTGCGGTCTCGCAATGTTGATCGGCCAACTGATCAACTGATCTGCAGTCTGCAACATGCTCGAATGCACTGGAAAAGCTGGCATGAAGTTAGCGCATTGAGATGAGCTATTCGTATTACCTTGATTTAGCTTGAGCTAAAGTCTGCATATCTTAGAACGCTTGATATTGAGATGATACAATGATAGTTGATATGATGAAAAGAGATATATCATAATTTGATATGATTCCAACCGACATGCCATCACTCCTTTTTCTGTATTCCCAAAAATCGACACGTTAATTCACCTGATCTGAGCCCGATGAGCAACGAGCAGTGGCGGCACCAAGAGGGGGCTAGGAGGAGCAGAAACCCCACTCAATGTGCCATGCCCTCTACCAAATCCTGACCATAAACAATTCGACTCTAGTTCCTTATGCTTCGCCAAGCTCCCGCATCTTTTCCCTTAGTCCCCTCAGTCCCTCCGCCGGGAATATCCTGACTCCTGACAAAGACTTTATCAACAGAGGCTGAAAGGAGAACAAATATCGTACACCCGGTTTCTGCTACATGCTGTCATTTCTCTGTTATATAAACATGAAGGTCACAAGTATGCTTCCAATGTCTGGGAGGAATTAGATGCGTTCAGTCGATTCACCATTGAACAAGTCACCACTGAAGCACATTCCAAACACCTCCTGTGATGTAGCTACCGTAATAGTCGACTAGTGGGGGAACAGATACCTGCTGTGTATTCCCAGCAGTGTCCCTGTCAAGACCCCTCTGAATGGATCAAGGATCCCGTTATAGATTCATCTTGTCATGATCCGGCAGCAATCCATCGTATTGAGTAACATCAATAAGATAGGGGAGTATGTGACGTATATCTTGTCACACACACACACACACACACACACACACACACAAGCACACACACGCACGCACGCATACACAGTTCAAGAATGAAAACTTGTATGTCTGTGTGTACGTGAGCCTGTTTGTGTATTCGCGCTAGAGGAGCTTGTTGAAAGAGCATATTGAAAAAGGAAACACCCCTACACACACACACACACACACACACACACACACACACACACAGTAGAACGCACACACACACATACACACGCATGTGGGCGTACACTGTGTTCGTTTTGTTGGGGTTTTCAAGTGAACACAAAAGAAGTGAGTCGCTACTGTGTCTATTTGTCGTCGACTATCTATTCCTCAACTGTTCGTTGCTGTTTGTGTGTGTGTGTGTGTGTGTGTGTGTGTGTGTGTGTGTGTGTATGACGCGATATTCAGCTGTTTTTAGTGTCGAATACAGACGGCAATCCTGTGGTGAGAGACCAGGCCGTGGCACCATGCAGTACCTATCTCCCGCTGAGGCGCTCACACAAACCGCACACACGCATGTGTGTGTTTTGACACACACACACACACACACACACACACACACACACACATACATACATACACATACACACAGAGAGACACCACCGCACGCATAAAGGACCGGGTCTTTAAGGTCTTTATAAGCGGGGACGGCTTATTCAGTGTGACACGGCCAATCGAGCGAACATGATCGGCTCTTGAGGCGCGCCATTCATCGTCGCAAACCGGCCACAACCAGTGTTGCCAGATGTGTCGGTGGCGCAGGCCGGTTGTCGCCGCGTCATAATTGTCTCAGTGTATGTATGTATGTGTGTGTGTGTGTGAACATAGCCAACTATAATGTTTGACACCTAGTGTTTTCACACCTTCTAGGGGACAATGGGTGGTGTGTGTGTATTTTGAAAATTTACGAGCATGCACTAAAAATATATATAATTTAAAATAATAAAAGAAAAAAAGTTTTCGTAATGGAAAAAACTACCACTATTTTTACTTTCTTCGTGTGAAATATCTTCTTTTTTTCTTCTGGAAATGCGACATTCAATGGCTCAGTAAATCCGCCTAAATCAGGCTTTCTTAGCAGGCGGTGAAATCCTGGTACATAAGGGGTAAAAATACCTAAGAGCTCCTAAGAATACCTCAGAATAATAGTAGTACTTGGATTTGTTCCTGGAAATCATTTTTCGCTTAATGCTCTTAAAAAAGTTTTGTTTTTACGTCATTTGTATTTATATCATTTTCATTTAGCTATTAAGAGTACAGGGAGTGAGAGAATTGACCGCTCAAGAACCACTGATTTAAATAATCAAATTGAATTAATATTATTATAACTATTTATTAATATATTCTAAGGACAATATAATTAATGAATATATATTTATATGAAGCCTCCGAATGTCATGTGCCCATATATATTAGTTTGCATTGTAGCATACGATACAGAACTAAAAGTATAGCATTGAAAACATCAACACCAATACAATAAAATACATATATTATACAAATTTTATGATATAGCAAAAATACTGTACGCCATTATTTATACAATATGCGTTATCATGTTAATCTTTATAAAATACTTTATACAGATATCACCAAAATAGATGTGTTCACTTTTAAACGTTGAAATCGGACGGCGTGAAATATGTGTGTCTGTGAGAGAGAGAGAGAGAGAGAGGGCATAACGGTGCTGATGAAACTATAATAACTCCTCTCCTCTGTCTTTCTATCAATTTGCTCTCTTCCTCTAGCGTAGGTTGTGGTCGTTGTACAAACATTCTTGTGTGTGTATATATATGTGAGTGGTGTGTTGATGCATGTGTCGGTGTATATATGTGTGCATGTGTGTGTTTCTGTGTGTGTGTGTGTTTCGCCATGCTGACTGGTATAAACTGTTAGACACCTTCAATGTCAACTCACACCCACACACACACACACACACACACAAACACATAAACACAAACATGTTAGCCAGCTGTGCTGCATCAACTAAGACCACCACAAACAAACAAACACTGTCTACACACAAACACACACACACACACATACAAACAGACACATACATGATGTTCAAACTGCGCAGTGCTTGCAAACAGCGGAGATACAGTTCGACCACACAAGAGCAAGTACCTGTGCTGTCAGTGGAGACATGCGATTACATGACAAGACATCTCTGCGTTGTGAACTGGAGAGAATAAGAATAATAGAGAGAGATAAAGAAAGAGAGAATGAAGAGAGAGTCAAAGCGAGAAGTTGCAGGTTGCAGGATCATTATTGCAGGATTTTCAATATTATTCTGCAAACACCCGCTGATGCACAAAATGCACGGGGCTTGGTAAAATACATCCCTTCAGAAGATGCATGATTTCAGGAGAAGCACAATGACAATATTACTTGATATTATTATTACTGTACCTTCTTCATCAAGAGACAGGAAGAGAAGAGCAGAAATATTATTCAAATGTTTGTTTCCGGTAGGGGGGATTAGAGTTCGCGTTTTAATAATGTCTGTATACACGCGTTTCGTTTTGCTGTTTTTAGATATTAAAAAACAGCCTACATAGCAACCGTCAGTTGTTTTTAATTAAAAATAAACAAATATAATAATTATAATTTATAAATGGAGGATGAAATTTGTCTAAATAATGTATTCAATTCGTTGGCAGTGGAATTTTGAAGTAGAGGGCATTTCTGATGGCGCTTGTTGGCACAAGCGGAAATTATGTTTCTTCACACTTTATATTATGTTGCTAGCAAGTGCGTGTCTGCGTTATGAAGAGTTGACACGCCATACTAGTGCAAATACCGCACCACTACACACACACACACACACACACGCACACACATTGAGGTTGGTGACTGTGTCAGTGTATGAATGTGTCAGAGTTAGTGGTAAGAGTTAGTGAGAGTTAAGGTTAGAGAGAAATGATGTGTTGGGCAAAGAACGAATATTTCAGCAAGGCAAAAAGCAGGTGTGTTCCACATATGTGGTGCTGTAATCTGCAATTAAGTACTAGTGGAAAAAGACGCTACTATAAATTAAGCATTCGTGGAATTATGGGAGTTTAAAAAAGACATAAATTAAAAATTCAAACTGGAAATCACATTGAACAATACAAAAATCATTTTCGTGCTCTTCAGGTACCGCAGAGTGGTAATAGTGCTTGTACTCTTCCCAGGCTAATGGATTTGCCTGTAATTAATAATAATAATAAGAGAAATAATTTAGTCTGCATTTAGTCAGGCAGAGTACGACTATGATCAAAGTCTTATAGTTTTAGAGTCTTAATAGAAACTTGCTGACATTCAAGTGAAAAAAACTGAACAAGCGCTTGACCGCCATGCATTCACGCATTCATGCGTCTGCATTGGTGATTAGTTGAGTGTGTGAGTCTCTAGTTGCGCTAAAAAATGTGTCCCAGTATTGTCGCAAACTCGCAAAACAACAAATATATTCAGCTACCTGCGTGTGTATTATAATGGTGTACGATTGACATTATAAACATACATAATTGTCAAGCCGATAAATTTCTACGCTCATTTGTAACACTGGATTCAAGACTGCGTTCAACACTGTACCAATTCAACTTCAAAATGGGAATAGTCAATTTCAAAATATCATCATTCTGTTTATGGCTTTATATTAAGCGCATTATTTCTTAAACTATTCTCATGACATTAGCTAAGCACAAAACAACATAATACGAACACACATAAATATAAATGAAAAAAGTAAGACTAAACAATAATATTTTTGCAAACATGGTACAAAAACAACAATAAAAGGGATTATATATGTGATTATTCTCATTTTGATGTTGAAATGGTACATATCCAACACACCAGTAGTTCTCAAACTTATGTGATGATTAAGCCCTAAATCACAATACAACTTAATCCAGGTATGCTTCGATCAAATTATAATTATAACTCAACCATGGTCCGTTTAGATTCCGAAAAAGGGACGTAATATATTTTAATTATTACATTATCAGCTTATAATATATTTTAGTGGAAAAATAGTTATTTTCTACGAATGCTTAGCGACCCAATAATATAACATTCGGTCGCGACCAAGGGGGTTTGAAAACCACTGATTTTGACATTGCATACGCGCCAGTGGACATTGCACATACACGCACCTGTTGAAGTCGTCAGCACATAGTAGATGTCCGTGCCTCGTGATGAAGCAGCGTTGCTGAAGCTGGCGGTCACACACCGAGCAGCTGAGACAGCCCACGTGCCAGCTGCGATCACCAGCTGTCAGCCACGAGTCGTGCAGCTGCAGCGGCTGGTCGCAGCTGCCGCAACAGCTGCCGGCTGAGCAGCTGACAGTTGTCGGCGGGTGCTGCGAGGCTTGCGAGCAAGTGTCCGAGTCCAGCTCGAACAGCTGCAGAAAATAACACACAAAAGTGCAATTTCCACTTTGCATTATTGCAATATGGCAATTTGCGTTATTAACATTTTTATTGCACAATCTCTAGACAATGTCTCAGATGCGCAGACAGTATAATTTACGACAATTACAATGCGGCATTGAACATACACATACACACGCACACACATACATTTGTTTTAAGAGACAGCATTACTTCAGATAAGGTGTTTATGCAGGAATGCACACTGTAATCTAGGAAAATGGACTACATCTAGAAATCTAATGATTGAATCAGCTAAGGGAATCTTCCTGGCTGAAACTTTTACTTCTTGAACTCTCTTTCACTCTACATCTTTTGGGCGCTTCCCATGAATGAAACAACCGCAGGGTGGTAATAGTGCTTGCACTCTTCCCACGCTTGCACTCTTCCCTTCCATCATGGGTTTGCCTGTGATAAATAATAATGATACTAATATCAAACCAGCCATATAAACTATAATATTGAGATGCAAAATTTCTCGCCCTAGTTCATTACGCATAAAATTATATGATAATAAATTGATTTCTGATATAGTTGCCTATACATCTAGTTAATTCACGTCATCCAAATGATGTACGCTTTTATGTTGAGAATGTGCACCGTTAAATTCCATTTAACATATATGACGCACAACGTTATGACATTATTACGCGGTTATATTTGGCCATAGCTGATTTATTTACAACATTGTAACATTGTCTATAATAACCATTGTGTAGACAGGCATGAAATACACACATACATGCATACACAGAAGGAGCAATTCAACAAATTCCTATCGATTTTCCTCAATCGATGCTTGGTTATTTGTGACATATATCAAGAGTTTAATCATTATACAAAAATTACTACTGAAACACGCAATGTCATCACTTTTTTCATATAAAAACAGATACAAGTATACGTCAGTTGAGCTAAATGCTCCAAAATATCGCCAATTTGGGGTTTGGGGGGCGGTTGACACAGTTGTGATTTCATGACTGTGAAGGCAATCAAGTAAACTACAATAATATTTGTTAATTAACACACTGAACGTGGACAAACAACTGCCGTGTGCTTTCATGAAGTGGCGACAATTATACCGTGTGCTCCACCAGTGAATTTCACGTATACGAGGCGGACAGATAATGTGCGCCACCGACAAATAGAACGATACGACGCCAATGAACAAATACCAGCCAGAATAGCTGCCAGATAAGTGTTTAACGAGACAACACACACACACACACACACATACAGATAGAGAGAGACAAGCATGCGCACACTGGCACAAATGCGGTCATTAACATTGTTGGAGCGGTTGTGTTGTCATAGCTAGACGTACAACACGGTCACTCGCACGTCGAACAGTCCCGCTGTCCTGACAGGTATCTCGCGGCCTGCAGACGTCACAAAATAGGGAGAAGTCTCTAAAGAGAGAGAGATGAAATCGAGGAAAGCATTGAGAGAGAGAGAGAGAGAGATGTTCGCTGTAAGCTTGAATGCAAGCAGAACGGCACGAATGCAAATAATTTTGCAAGAACACAGCACATGAATGCCGGTACAGTATGCGTTTGAGAGCACACGCAAATGAATCATAGATATCTTGTTGAATATTCAAAGAACCAGTGACAGCGTCTGAGAATACTTTTGACTGCAACACAAGCAATTGCACTGTGTTGCACATGTTGATCACACTTGCAATTGACGATAGATGTTTCCACAATGTTTGATCGCAGATGTATAGCTAAAACACGACATAACACAACCAGAAACATCAACACATTAATAACATTTTCCCTAACATACCCCGGGACAATTATTTTATTTACCTCTGTTGAACCTGTATGAATAATATACATACTGTGTATTATGCGCTATATGAGTAATATATGTTGTTTTTTATTTTGTTGTTATTAGTATATATCTTAATATGACTTGTACGTTTGTAATTGCGTTGTATTTTGCCAAATAATCGCCACAATATAGACTCAGCTTTAACTTTAACACGGAATTTGATACAAGAGTATATAAACAAACAAACAAAGCATAATTTGTCATTCAGTCTCAATTAATCAAATTTTTCCTCTATCTATCACTATTCCTATCACTCTCTCACTCTCTCTCATAGTGTAGCTACGAAGTTTTAACACACTGCAATGATTTAACACCAACACAAACACACATACACACATTGACACAAACACAAACACAAACACATGCAAGCATACAAGCATACACTGACCGCCGATACACACAAAAAACATGGCGTGAAATCATCATAAACACACAAACACACAAACATACACAAACACAAACAATTCATGTTTATTGCAGTCGCGGCAAAGTTGTTTCCATGTCTCGTGTCCACACCAGTCAATCCACCTACCATGAGTGTCTGTCAGTTTGTGTGTGTGTGTGTGTGTGTGTGTGTGTGTGTGTGTGTGTGTGTGTGTGTGTGTATGTGTGTGTGTGTGTTGTGTCGGCAGCGTCACACATCGAGTGCGTCAAGGACGCCGCATCTCAAACACACCGCCTTTGTCGCCGACAGATTTACAACCCAACACTGTCTCTGCGCATGTGCATGTGTGTGTGTTTGTGTGTGTGTGTTTGTGTGTATGTGTCGTCAAAGACAGACCGTCCACGTGTGCGGCATCTTTGAGTGTTTATAAATGTGTCTGTATGTTTGTGTGTGTGTGTGTGTGTGTGGGAGTGTGTATGTCTTCGAGGCGTCGGTGGCTACCGTGCCTATAGAAAGTGTGAGGATGTACCCCGTGTATGTATATGTGTGTTTGTGTACGTATGTGTGTGTGTCTGTGATCACGGCTCCCTATGTGAGCATACTTGCATACACACACATACACAAGCTGTGACACACAGTTGGGCAAACTGTACAGTGTACAGTCTACAGTGTACAGAAACTCCAAGACACACTTACATTCACAAAACACGCACACGAACAAGACAATGAAGACAGAACAATGATAAGGAATTTAGATTATCTGGAGTGGAAAAGTAACGCAGGAACATTGCGAAGGCAAAAATGTCAGAAGAACAATATGATTGCTGACACGAGCGTTATTTATAATTTGGTTTTTGAAGTATTTACCTTTTGGTACGTTGTAAGTGTTTGATAAAAATGTAAAATAGCTGATCTAGTGTTTATATCGAAGTTCATTTTGTAAGAGTCTATAGAACAGTTTGTAACCTTTTTTCATTTAATTCACCATCTATTTATCAATGAGCCAACTCTTAATTTTCCACAACAGCGCTGATAAATCCAATAAGTTCCGTTATTCCACCGAGCTAGACGCCATGAAACAAAACAGTCAACAGAAACCAAAATATATGATAATTCCGATTGATAAAAACACACACGTTTGTCCTTCTGTCCGACCTTTGATGTTCAAAATTAATGCAAAAAATGTGCTGGTAATGGAAGATGCAAATACTTCTGTAAGTAAGTGCAAGACAGTGTAAGTAAGTGCGCAGAAAACAAAACAAACAAAAGCAAGCAGAACTTAAAGCCGACAAGAGTTCCAAAAATGAAACAAAAAAACCTCAGCTAACAAAACCCATTTTTCGTCATTTGCTCAGATCACAAACCCAAATCCTAAAAGTCGGTGGTATAAAAAAGAAAGCACAAGTCAATAACAGTAACAAAAATCAACGTTTGGATATAATTAGCAATAAACTATGCAGAGGATGAAAATTAACCAAGAAACAAGCAATTAACAATGAAACCATGTGTGTGTGTGTGTGTGTGTGTGTGTGAGTGAGCTGATTGAGTGTGCATTTCGCAGGCATTTCTCGAGCGCCGTGTCGGCGTGTAAGTGCTCCATATAGCGGCTGGACAGGTAACTTCCATTAACAGTAGCAGCCGCCGCATCGAACACGAACACCAAAGCTAGCATTCACCTGCTGTCATCAGCTGACATGCGTCCGTCTGTCTGTCTGTCTGTCTGTCTGTGTGTGTATGTTTGTATGATAGCACGCGCCTAAAATGACCACCGCCTCCCATCAAGTTTTTGTAGGGACCAGACACACACATACACACATACATACGGAGTGTTTCCATCAATTAATGTTTTAACCGGCAAACACACAGGTAAGAGCTATGTCGCAGTTTGGCTTGCACTTTTGTCACAGTCTGACAACGAATTGCCGGGGTGACAGTGAGATAGTCGACCTGGAGAACGTCGAGTAAGAGAGAAAGAGAAAGTACACGTTATAATTGACGATTACAGCAGCTGACTCATGCATGATGCAGCCTGAAAGTCAGGCATAAGCACTGATATCTCCCTGGTGTTCTGCGTGTGTGCGAGTGTATGTTGATATTTGATCAGCCTGGCACAGTAGCCGCTATTTCTGATTTCTTAAGCCAATTAATTCAATTGTACCATCAAAGCCAAGCCACTGGTAACGAGAATACAGGAATTCGGATTGATAAAACCCTCTTTCGTCCATCTATCCGATCTTCTATTCCCCACTTGTCAGGCCCCTCTATTACCCATCAATGGGGAATTCCCCACAGGTTTCGTACCAACGCTCTTAATCTAGCTGTTCAAATCGTGAAAACAGTACGTGTTCCGGCTGTATGCCTCCCCCAGCAACATGAACAGCAACAGGAATGATTTCAGAGAGGAGAATTCGAGTGACGATGTACAGTGTTTTCCTGTGTATAATATACTTCTTTTTTGGTCTAAAATTTTGCTTTAAATATATGAAATATCTTGTCTTCAGCACTGGTATGTAATGATATCTGATGAAACAATTCATCAGATATCATTTGATGACTCATCTCATGATAATGAGGACGCCTAACTGGATTCCAAATATTTCTACGATAATTAAGCTGACTGATTAATGAATAATTTTTCTCAACATTAAAGAGGTCACTCATACACATGTGTCTCTTATACACTACTGAAACTCTCTTAGACTACTGAAAACTAGGACTCTTAGACTTGAAAACTAGGACTCAAACTCAATTCTGTATTATTGCATGATATTGTAGCTACCAACATAACGCTTCCTGGCAAGACTGAAGCCCATAAGTTTTTCAGAAACTTTCATGCAGAAAAAATAACAAAAAAGCAGGTTTTCATTATGATGAAAGCGCTTGCACACTTCATTATGCTCGTTGCAAGGTGTCGTGCACGATGGTGCAACATTGCTGCCGGATAACGGCACTATTTCTGCACGAAAACGTTGCATGTTTCACGTACTGACTGCTATCTTCAGCCCTGTGTATGCGTGTGTGTGTGTGTGTGTGTGGGAGAAGATAAATGGAGTAATATATGGAGTAATATATGGAGTAATATATGGAGTAATATATGGAGTAATATATGGGGCAAAGGTAGATACACGCACCAGTGATTCAACTTGAACAACCCGAACACAATCAGTCAGAGCACCCAGGTGCACTGCACTAATGAATAACAAACAAAACACACACACACACACACACACACGTGCAGAACACCTGAGTGCAAATACGCGCTGTGCAGTGACGTGAGCCTGCTGGCAGCTGAATTATTTACGTCGTGCAAAAACCGCGGCTGTGTGTGTGTGCTTGTGTGTGTGTGTGTGTGTGTGTGTTCCAGCTTGGTTTCAGGTCAACCAGGTCACAGGGGCAGATTGGAAAAACGGAAGAGAAATTGAACGCAATTAAAATTTGTGGTTGATAAATGAGTGATGCTTCAAATTGATTGATAAACTTTTCATCATGAAAAAATGCTCACTAAGTCTTACCTATAAAAAAATGTATATTGATTATCTACGAGTGAAATTATTTTCAAACGCACATGCTTTGCAGCTATAAGTTTTGACTGCCCTTGAAGAACCTGCCTGCCTGATGGTAAATGATTGCTCATCATACTTCAGCCTCATCATCGATAGAACTGACTCTCATCACCTTCTCATCACAACACACACACACACACACACACACATACACATACATACATCCCTCAGAGCCAAGTAGATGGTTAAGTTCTCTGCGGGTGTCCCGTCCGGTCGGAAGCAGCAATGAACTAAATGATTATTCTTCTCATGATGACGGGGACTATGGTGATGCTGTGTAAAAAGCTGCCACCACTGACACGATATCACTGACACGATATCACTGACACGACACCACTGATACGATATCACTGACATGAAACCACTGACACGACACCACTGACACGACACCACTGACATGACACCACTGACATGACACCACTGACACAACATCACTGACACGACACCACTGACATGACATCACTGACACGCCACCAGTGACACGACACCACTGACACGACACCACTGACATGACAACACTGACATGACACCACTGACATGACACCACTGACACGACATCACTGACACAACAACACTGACACAACACCACTGACACGGTATCACTGACACGACACCACTGACATGACACCACTGACACGACACCACTGACATGCCACCACTGACATGACACCACTGACACGACACCACTGACACGACACCACTGACACGACACCACTGACACGACACCACTGACACGACACCACTGACACGACACCACTGACATGACACCACTGACATGACACCACTGACATGACACCACTGACATGACACCACTGACACGACACCACTGACACGACACCACTGACACGACACCACTGACACGACACCACTGACACGACACCACTGACATGACACCAGTGACACGACACCACTGACACACCATCACTGACACGACACCACTGACACGACATCACTGACATGACACCACTGACACGACACCACTGACATGCCACCACTGACACGACACCACTGACACGACACCACTGACACGACATCACTGACACGACACCACTGACACGACACCACTGACACGACACCACTGACACGACACCACTGACACGACACCACTGACACGACACCACTGACACGACACCACTGACATGACACCAGTGACACGACACCACTGACACACCATCACTGACATGCCACCACTGACACGACACCACTGACACGACACCACTGACACGACATCACTGACACGACACCACTGACACGACACCACTGACACGACACCACTGACACGACACCACTGACATGACACCACTGACACGACACCACTGACACGACACCACTGACATGACACCACTGACATGACACCACTGACATGACACCACTGACACGACACCATGGCTGTGTAAGGTGCGAATCGCACAAACATTACCTCCTGTGCTTACGGTGTTGGGGAAAAATCACAAATGATGGCCACTGTAGTGAAACGATTCTGTCGTCAGACCTTCTTCAGTGACTTTAAAGTCAATAATTAAAAGACCTTTTTCTGATTAGTATTTTAGGTACATGTGCTATGCCATGGCATATACCTGCACCTAAAATAGTTACTACACAAGGTAGATTGAAAATCATTGAACGCCGTGCTAGAATACTAAACACACACACTGACACACACACACCGGCAGATATATATATTTTAATTTGCCTGTGGTGTTGTTCGTAGATCGTAGTAAGGAAGACAGCATTGTAATTATTGAGGAGAAATTGTGTTGTATGGTGAGTTTACCTCGGAGCTGTCTTCAGAACTGTCTAGAAGAGTGCGTTCCAAGCTGTCGACATTGTACTGCGGTGACATGATGATCACCGACTATCACGATCCAGGCCAAGATGATCACTGTCCTCTCTCTCACACAGAGATCTCACATATCTTACGATCTTACGCAATATCGCCACAAAGCATGCTGCTTGAGTGGACAAATTTTGTGAGCACACAGTTTTCTCGGGCAGTTGCTAGGTGCTATATATAGGCAAGCAAGCAAAACTCCTACAAACACAAAACACTCACACGCACGAGCAAGGACGACACAACCAACACGTACACGTCCTCAGACACAATAAGCCTGGCTGTCACGGCCCCTAGCGGCTGTGGAACTAGTCACAGACAGGTGCTGCCCTCTAGGTGGACACTCCGCCCACCGACGGCTTGATGCAGTCGAATAGCAGACCTGCATGCACAACGGGGGCTGGACTTTCATGTTTAGCGAGGCGACACACGGCAAATCGCAGGTAATCCGCACCTCACCACAGTTGAAAACGACGCCGGATAATCCGCAAATCTGAAGATCATAGATCATAGATCCTTGGAAGTATGGGAGGTATATATATATATATATATATATATATATATACTCCCAAATAATTGGCTTGAGAGATCAATATGCAATTTACCCTCCAGGAATTCTGCTGAGTTCAGTTCATATTGTCACCAAAATTCTCCTAACGAAAAAGTAACAATACACGACAAGTGTGTGTGTGTGTGTATGCAAGTGTTATATACAATATAGTTTTCATTGAAATATGTGTGTTGTAATTGAATAGACTGGAAATGGTTGAGGGTTCCATGCAATTGACCAACTGAGTCATCTTTGAACAATAATGCATGATGGCTGTCACCCCCCGGGTCAATCATGCAGATAATTGCAAATCATGAAGACATGCAATCACTGATGGATGACTATGATATGCATGTTGATACATCACATTGTACATGTTCTGATGCATGAAAATAGCTCATAGTGCACACACACAAACATACAAACACACCCACATGGAAATACACACGCACGCACATACACAATCCCGGCATTCCCATATGTCATGGATGTGTCCTGCAATGCGGCAAACGGTAGCAGAAGTCGAGTCTGCCAGTGATGAATCAATAAGCCCCAGAAGCCACGATCATATATCAGCCATGCACGTGGCATGCAGTGTGTGACGTGTTCTTGCTGGGAGGCCGCGGTGCATTTTGTGTTGGCCTTCAGCACGGCTGGACAGCTCCTACTTGTGTATGTGTGTGTGTGTGTGTGTGTGTGTGTGTGTGTGTGTGTGTGTGTGTGTGTGTGTGTGTGTGTGTGTGTGTCAATGAAGCGGCGTTTATGCATCGTTCACGCTGCCGGCTGTCAGAAGAGCTAGGCTATGCTACTTGAGCTAGGCTACTACGCTGGCTGCGGGTCAAGTCTTAATGAAGTGGCTAAGAAGAGCTGGTGCTAGCCGTCAACACGTGGCTGGCGCATTCCCCGCGCACCAGGAGGTCACTGGCCGTGGCTGGATGCAGATGCCTCTGCTGCCTCAACATCAACTGCCTGCAAAAGACGCGTGCAGTAGCTCAGGTAACAGTTGAAGCTGTGAGGTGAGAGAAGAGATGAAGCCAGCGTGGTGTATCATATTGTTGTGGCTTATCGTACTGACTAAACTCGCTTTTCTCCAACTGCCTGGCAAGCTACTGGGCGCTTCTGGTGCAAGAGGCAACCGCATGGTGGTAATAGTGCTTGCACTCATCCCATATCACCATATTTACCTTATAATAATAATAAAATATAATTGGAAGAAGGCGTATAAGAACTAGAATAGTTCTGGGCTCAGCCAACGGCGAGTTATGTCATGGCAACTTGATGTGATTTCAGGGAAGTGTAGTTATAAGACAACCCAAGTAGCGATAGAAGTACCAGTGTTCATCCCAAATATTTCACACGAACGATTTAGCATGTGTATGCTCCGGTTGTTTGATTATATCTCCACATTTCATCCCGTAAATTTCATTAAGCCTCTGTTCGTATTCAAGATTGATATTGCGCAATGTCTCTACTCGGCACGCTGGTCTAATTGCAAGTACAATATCTACAAAACCTCACCGACATGCACAGGAGCACAAAAATATGGACCGAGCCAAGACAATGCCAGGGTCACCTAGTTTGTCCAGATTTAGTTGCTGGAAAAAGCTAGACATTCGGTCAATTGCATAGGTCAATTTAATTTCAACACACACATACCTCAATGAAAAGTATACATTATATAACACATTTGCATACACACGCACTTGTCGCGTATTGTCACTATTTTTGCTATGCTAATTTGGATGACAATATACCTAATGAATTTAACCAAACAGAATTACCGAGGGTATAATTGCATATTCGTGCCCCCAGTCAATTTGTCAGGGTTATACACGTATCTTTATATTTGCCAGGATCTATGGCCATGCATTTCATACGCATTGGAACCTCGGTTTATCTACAAGTGCGACCAGATGGCGTATCGTTGAATTGTGATATTTTGCAATGAAATTGCTGGGCTGGTATAATTATTAGTTAAACGACACAAAAATCATTTGGTAGGCAAAAACTGGATGACAATATAAAGACTTGACAAAAACGCGGCAGACATCAACAAAATCGCATTTGTCCCGCCCAAAACTGGCAACTCTGATCACCTCAATCCAGTCACCCACTCTGACCCAACCTGAAACCCAACCCCACACCGCCCAACACAGCCACAGTCAGCGTATTAAAGCTGGCACGTGCGGCACAGAACACATAACCCGCGGTCCTGTACGGCGGCTTATTTGAGGTGACTTTCCAAGCCGTCAACCAGGCAGCCAACCCACCGTGAGAAAGTTTAACATTATGGTGTCGTGTCAGTGGTGTCGTGTCAGTGGTGTCGTGTCAGTAGTGTTGTGTCAGTGGTGTCATGTCAGTGATGTCGTGTCAGTCGTGTCGTGTCAGTGATGTCGTGTCAGTGATGTCGTGTCAGTGGTGTCGTGTCAGTAGTGTCATGACAGTGGTGTCGTGTCAGTGGTGTCATGTCAATGGTGTCTTGTGTCAGTGGTGTCATGTCAGTGGTGTCGTGTCAGTGATGTCGTGTCAGTGGTGTCGTGTCAGTGGTGTCATGTCAGTGGTGTTGTGTCAGTGGTGTCGTGTCAGTGGTGTCGTGTCAGTGGTGTCTTGTCAGTGGTGTCGTGTCAGTGATGTCGTGTCAGTGATGTCGTGTCAGTAGTGTCTTGTCAGTGGTGTCGTGTCAGTGGTGTCGTGTCTGTGATGTCGTGTCAGTGATGTCGTGTCAGTGATGTCGTGTCAGTGGTGGCTTCTTCATCTATCGCTGTTGCACACTTAAAATCGACATGTACAACAATTGTGTAGCCGAGATGCACGCCAGCAAACGACCCTAAACACACACACACACACACACAATCACACACACAAGAAATATTGAGAAACTAAATATTAACTAATATTAAATATTTCATATTGAGAAACTTCGAGTGGATGGAAACAAGCGCTTGGCAATAATGAGAAGTTTAACTGGCAGAAGCTGGGGTACTTCAGCACATGTTTTAAAAATATTCTACAGATCTGCAATTCTTTCGAGACTGAGTTATGGAAGCTCACTATATGGAAAAGCATCCGCCTCTTCGCTGAAAAAACTACAAGTTCTGGTCAATAATGCAGCTAGAATAATCACTGGAGCCCTTCCTTCAACCCCCATAAACATATTGCTAGCTGAAACCAGCCTACTTGATATATCAACATCTACGACACTTGAACACTTCAGAGTCACCGTGAAAGCACAAGCACGGACACGCATCGAATATACACCAGTCATAAACCCTCATCCCCTGTACCGAGTGGCCAACATCCACATATCAAGAAACAACGTATCAGTACCAGCAGCTGAAACGGAGAACACAATTTACGTCCATGATTCAGTTTCACCCATTCCACCGTGGTCAAATTCATTAGATCATATATTCACACATATGTACACACCAGATTGTCCAACTAAACCAAATTATACAGATTTCGAACTAGAACAGGCTTTCAACTGCATGAACGATACAATGTACCGTAGCCATTTTAAAATTTTCACAGACGGCTCACATGATCCTAAACGCAAGCTAACATCAGCAGCTCTTTTCGCCCAAACCATTAACTATACTGATACTTGGAAACTTCCTGGAGGATCATCGATAGCCCATGCGGAAATTTTCGCTATATACCAAGCAATCAAACTCATACATATTCAAAATTCACAATACGACCGATTTGTCATATATACAGACTGCAAGAGTGGCCTATATCTCATAAAAAATAGAGACCCAAGATATTTACGAGGTTTGATATTCCACATCCATGACCTTCTCCACACAATAAATAACAGTGACCGACAAATAGTTCTCCAATACGTCCCAGCTCATAAAGGTATAGCCGGAAACGAAATGGTTGATAGAGCCGCCAAACGAGCATTGACAGCAGCACAAAATATTTCCACGATCACCACATGGGAGAGCATACACGATGAATATAGGAGAAGACTGACAACGGCCTGCTATCAGCGCAACCTTCAATCACTACCAGAACTGCTGCAGAACATTTATCGCGTCCGATCAACCGAGACCATCTGGTCGCTCACCAGCAACAGAGAGCTAGCCGTCAGTTTATTCCGACTTCGCTCGGGACACACACGCCTCAACCAACACATGGCTAGACTGGGACTCTCAGCAACATCCTGGTGTCCACATTGCGATGGCGTCGATGAAACGGTCCACCACGCTCTCTTTGATTGCTGGAAATACAGAGATCAAAGAAGACGACTTCTTCAACGACTACAGCATCGCTCCATCGAAGCGGTGGACACAGCAACACTACTCGGAGGGGCGACACAGACGCAAGAAGCCCATTTCATCATGCGACAAATATTCATCTATTTGAGAACGACAGGCCTCGACAAACGTATATAAATAACATTCATCATTGAAGAAAATTTCGAGGGCCGATCGAATTCCGCTGAGAATTTGTGTGTCCTTAATGAAAACCAAACCAAACACACACAAGCACACACACACACACAAGCACACGCACACACATACACACAAGCACACACACACACATACACGAACACTAACACATGTCTGCGCGTCCATTGTGCACGTGTTTATGCGTAAAGCAGTGTTTCGTGAGAATATGCGTTACTGCCTCCAAGCGCTCTTTCCTATTCACTTCTCATTGCTCTTTCTTTCACCTCAGTGCTCGTTGACTTGTTTAGCCGCGTGTGTGTGTGTGTATGTGTGTGTGTGTGTGTGTGTGTGTGTGTGTGTGTGTGTGTGTGTGTGTGTGTGTGTGTGTGTGTGTGTGTGTGTGTGTGTGTGTGTGTGTGTGTGTGTGTGTGTGTGTGTGTGTGTGTGTGTGTGTGTGTGTGTGTGTGTGTGTGTGTGTGTGCAGTGATCCCATGACACTGGGTGTGTTTGGAAACAGGTAGCGGCGAGAATTACCACGGCAATTATCGGGCCTGTTTTCAAGTACATTCTACTGGACTATGTGGTGCCTAAGTAAGCAGAAAAAGCAAAGTTTGAAATTTTTGAGACTTCGTCCATCGTTCTCATGTACGAGGGCTTAGATTTGTGTGCAGGTTCGGGGAATGACAGCCATCATACATCAATGATGACTCAGTTGGCCAATTGCATGGAACTCTAAACCAGTTTCGGTCTATTCAATTACAACACACATATATTGCACAAAATTACACACACACACACACACAAACGTGTGTCGTGTATTGCTACGTTTTCCCATGCTGATTTAGATGGCAATATACCCAATGAACTGAACTCAGCAGAATTATCGGGAGGTATAATTGCATATTCATCCGTCCTAGCCAATTTGTCGGTGAATATAGTTGCTCTCATACCATCAAAAATCTACGTCTATGCTCATATAAGAATGGAAAAAAACGAATAATGAAAGGCATGAGCGAATGATAGTTCAATCACAGGCGACTGAAAAACAACACACTGTCTTTGTCTGGTATAATAATTGCTGACCACACAGTCTCACACACACACACACACACACACACACACATACAAACATACATACAAGCGGAGAAAAAAGGCTGCGCGACTTTCGGTCCAGTAGTGAGTGTGACCTCTACGACCGTGCGACTTTTAACGAGCAAAAAGCGCTGGACGACGGAATGCATGCCTCTGAGCAGGGCACGTGCCAGAAACAGCATACACACACACACACGAGCATACATACACATTCAGACACGCGCGCGCTAGTGAGGCATCGGCACCTCTGCGACAAGCGAACGCGAAATGAATGAAAATTGACTTTGAAATTTACGGCGGTGTATTGCGGCTGGCACCGCGGGTGGCTTGTGATGAATCCACTCGACTGTGGCAGCGGGATCGAATCTTGTTGGCGGCCAGTTTTTCCGGCCGCATTCTGCGACTGCCTGTTGTGCTGTGGGCTAATTGACGCGTGGTCAGGTCGAAAACTAGAACTATACTGCATGCGTCCACACGACTTGCACAAGAACAATTATGCACTCAAAAAGGTGTGTCTGTGTGTCTCTGTGTATGTATTTATGCATGTATTTGTGTCTGTATGTTTGCGTATGTGTTTGCGTATGTGTTGTGTTTTGTTTGCGTATATTTCACAGTATACTGCAATAAGCATATATATATAAGTTTAACACTGGCTTTTATTTTTCCGTTTCTTTTTTGGCAAAACTTATGTGATCGGCGATTAGGAGCCGAGATAATATAGAAAAAACACTGGAAAAATCTCGAAAATAGTCACAAGTCTCCTGCTGTTAGCTGGACGGCGCCAGTTCCAGTTCAGAAGTCAGGAGTTTAAAGTGGCCAATTTCCTTGAGCTGCCCGCAATGTCTTGTGTGTGTGCGCGTCACGTGTGCAATAACACCAATTATGTCACCAGCAAGCAGGGGCGGAACCAAGATTTTTCTAGAGAGGGGGGGGGGGCTGGGGAAAGGATGTTGTGGCTTGGTAAAACATGACCAACTACACTCCAAGTGTTCATGGTGAGGATTTTTGGATGGGTGAAGTTCCTCCTAGCCCTCCTTTGGTACCGCCACTGCTTGCAGGAATCTACACTGACACACACACACACAGACACACATGCATGTTATCACAGTGAGGAAAGGTGTGCTAGCAATAATGTCACGTGTCAAAACAATACAGTGTTTAGACGTGTGCGCGTGTTTATCTGCGCTAAGAGGAAATATCCGTCTTATTCACACGACTCACAGCTCGCTATCTAACTGTACTGAAGAGATACGCTGATTCGTACTGTATCAGGTAATTTCACGATATTTTTCCATATTACACGCCGACAGACACACATGTATGTTTGTTTGTGTGTGTGCGTGTTTGTCTGTTCTCTGTTGACTGGACATTTAAGAATTTGAAGGTTCGAATTTTTGTAGACTGTTCAATTACCATTAAAAAGATTGCTACAACTGTATTCGTTCTTGTTTCTTATTAATATGTTATTTATTATATATCTCAATATATTTTTTTTTCCATCGGTAATTTCTCTAATAGTTTCAGTGCTATGAATTGTCTGAATTGGATTTTTAATTATGGTGGTCTTAGATAACTCGAGTCACCATCGATCAAGCAGAAAGCTTATACAGTTCAACAGCTTAATGAAACAAACTTTCATTTAAGTATTTTTACTTTGCATCACTGGCGGATCCAGAGGGGGGACTGAGGGGGCTGAAGCCCCGCCCTCTCCCCTAAAATGTCACCATCATAACGAAGAGCTTCACTAAAAAAAAGTCAAATAAAATATTTTTCTGTAGAATTTGTTTATATGAGCATCAGCGCAAAGCATATTCGTACATTATTGTGTGTGTGTGTGTGTGTGTGTGTGTGTGTGTGTGTGTGTGTGTGTGTAAATGTGTGTGTATATCAATGGAAAAAATGCCCCAAGTCATGACCTCCACACGCTACCTAGTCACTCATACAAAATTCAGTCCCTCAAATTGCTCTCTGGGTCCGCTACTATTTTGCATATCAGAAAGAATGAAAATATGGCCATTATACAGATGCATGTCACAAATACGGGGTCGCATATTGTAATAATAATAATAATAACAATATTTCCACAAGAATCAGCGAGCGACAACCGGGTGAAAATACTTCAATAAAGTGTTATGATTGATGTTATTTATTGAGGAGTGTGGGCGGAATGACATAATGAAGTGTTATCGGATGAATTGTATATTGTTATTTATTTATTATTTACTTTTATAACTCTCTTTCTCTCTACATTTTTCGGACGTTTCCAGTACACATGGGGTCATCGCAGGGTGGTAATAGTGCACTTGCACTCTTCCCATGCTACTGAATTTGCCTGTAATTAATATTAATAATAAAATAATAATAACAATCAATTATGCAGTTGGCGGACGTTTAAAAACAATACAATTATATTGAGAACGCAACATGCACATACACACACACACACACACATGACATCTTCATGAAATCATGCAACTGTCTTTTGCGTGGGAAACATGAGCCAACATACACACACACGCACATACACGCGCATAGTGACGCAGAGAGTGAAAGAGCAGGAAAAAGAGAGTGAGGGAGGATTGAAGACAAGGACCGAGTCAACTCTTTTTGAAGATACAGAACGATTGGCCACAGTGAAAACGTGAGAAACAGTATACCATGTGTATGTGTGTGTGTGTGTGTGTGTGTGTGTGTGCGTGGTGCATGGGCTTGTGCGTGCGTGCATATGTCGATCGGAGATGAGAAGATAACACACACACACACACACACACACACACACACACACACACACACACACACACACACACACACACACACACACACACACACACATACCCGGTGTGACAGACGGTGGTTTGAGCAGAGTGACAGCATGCCAGTCTATCTGAGTTTTTCCCATGCCTTCATCTTACGCTCCACGCAGAACTTGTATACGCAAACACACATACACACACACACATACAGCAAGCGCGAACATGCATGTGAGTGTCGTGTTGTGGACCTGGTAGCTGTTAGTGATGTTGAAATGTCATAATTTTGTAATTGTTTACAATTTTAATTATTTGGTAATCATTTTAACTTTCAAATATAAGATTGATTTTTATTTATTAGAAATACAACTACAATTGTAACTAGGTAAGTACAACTACAATTATAGAGGACAAATAGGGAATTTCACTTTAGATACAAACTTAATGTCGACAAATCGCTGAAAACCTTTGCTACCACAATCATCGGACTTCACTAATAGATGCAAAACAAACCAACACACACATACACACATACACTCATTCAAAGAGATGAATTGAAAATTGCATGGAACAATATGCGAGTGGTGAAATATATTACTACCAAAAATGAAATACACTCAGGGAAATCATATTTTGCAGAATATAAAAAACTAACTGTGAGCAGAAGTGTGTGTGTGTGTATGTCAGAAGTGTGTGTGTGTGTGTATGTTTGTGTTTTTGTGCATGTGTGTGTTTGTGTATGCGTGTGCTTGTGTGTTTGTGTGTTTGTGTGTATACGGCGTGTGAAACTTGTGTAACCGTGGGTGTTTTTGTTATCTGCAACCTGCGAATGCGAAATGTTTCTGACTATCTGGACGTGTGTGTGTCTGTGTGTATGTGTGTGTTTGTGTGTGTGTGTGTGTGTGTGTGTGTGTGTGTGTGTGTTTGTGTGTCTGTGTTTGTGTGTGTGTGTGTGTGTGTGTGTGTGTGTGTCTGTGTTTGTGTGTGTGTGTGTTTGTGTGTGCTGGTGTGTGTGTTTGTGCTGTATTGTTTGTCTTGATGACGGTGATCTACCGCTGTCCGATCCTATAGACACACATGCTGACACACACAAACACATACAAACACACATACACACACAAACACACACAAGCACACACAAACACAAACACATACAATCACACACAAGCACACAATACACTTGGGCAGTGGACTTATAGCACACAGTTGTACATTTTCTCCTTGAACCATGATTTCATTTTCCGCTTACGCACGAACACTTGGACTAGGCTGCCCTAGCACAGTATTTTCCAGCCTGTGGTACGCGAGGATCTTCCAGGTGTTACGCCAGCTCTTTCGGGGTCATGAACAATAGCACCAGGACATTATTTCCGATCTGCTGTGAGCAAAGTCATGCCCCTCATTGACCAGCTGGTGGAGAAGCAGCAAATACACTACTCGCATTGAGTTGCTGTTCTTCAGTTGGTTCATGTGTTCTACTTGTACAAGCATGTTAATGAAGTGATAACTGATCGAACTGAGTTTCTCTGGAACCAGGTGGTACGCGGCGACTGTATAGGACTCCCAAGTGGTACTCAATCACAAAAAGTTGGTCAACCACTGCACTAGCGGATCACTGCAGTTCTGAGACAGAAATGTCTTTGGTCAATAGTCTCTGGAATCTTGTCTGATTTCTTACCTCGATTGGGTATGTTCGGGTTTCAGCGGTCAGTTCGTTTGAACTCCACTAATTTATCATGGCTCGTTGGTCTAGGGGTATGATTCTCGCTTCGGGTGCGAGAGGTCCCGGGTTCAATTCCCGGACGAGCCCTTCGTTTTTAGTTTATCTGATAGCCACAAGTTCATTCGCACAATCACCAATTCCAAATGAACAAAACCCCTTAATTAAAAAATCATTTAATGAAATAAGAATGATATTTTTTATATTGAGGACAGAAGTACGCCCATAACAAACTCACATGTTTACAATCGAAATTATTCTATTCATGATGCTTGTATTTTTGGAACAAATTTGTACTAATTTGACGCGATTATACGATGCGAGAACCATTCTCCAGTTGTGTCTACCAAGATTTCACAGTAAAATTGCTGATATGGCCAAGAAGAAGGTAGTCAGGAAAACTGCATGTCAAACACAACCTATACCGGTAAGACTTAATAGTTTTCACTTATTTTCAATAATCCTCCCATAATTTATCCCAATAATGCATCATGCTAATTTTGTAACATATCTGCCTCCAATTTGTTGAACAGTAGATGAAATACGTATCAGATGCACCACTGTAGTCTATGCGTACCGCAAAATATGACCAAAAACCAGACTTTCTCTCTATTTCCTTCTTTCTAGCATTATTCCCTGGTGTTGTGTAATAAGTAGACTGATAATGCGTTCAACATGACACCACAGCGCAGAACCTGTGCCGTTTCATCAGACATATTCTTCAAGTATTGGTTGATGAAAGTAATCCCCAACTGGCAGGACAAGGTATATAAGTACAAAGCCTATTAGAACACAAGATACTGTCATGTCGCTTAGTGTAAGCACGCTTGACGTTGAGTTGCTGCTTTCTAGATGAGTTGAAATCATCATTATGGTGACCTCGAACTTGTAATGCGTGATAACGAGCGTGTGTGCGTGACAGTGGCGGCGCCAAGGGGGAAGCTGGGAGCGCTGAATCTCTGAAAATGTGCCAGGCCCACTTTGAGCCCCCCTCCTAAATCCACCTTGAGCCCCCCTCCTAAACATCCTAACGCCGCCACTGATACGTGGTTATTGTTCATGTGGTCTTGAAACACATGTTCAAGTACTAACCACATAGAGAATACTTACGATCGCAGCGCGTTTGTTTGCAGGAGGTGAGACCAGGACGCGTGCAGACTATGATGTCACGAGCGGCCGATTTCACGACCTCTCATCCCATCATCAGCGTGGTGCTGAGCTCTGCCATTGGTCTTGGAGTGGCTGCGTTCCTGGGCGTCAACGAGTTCTGCCTGCTTACCATTTGATGCTGAACGTTGATTGATTATAATCAATGAAGAAAGAAGGATAATACTAACTGATTACAAGAAGAAATTGCCACATTTATAATTGATTCACGCCTCTGGAAGATACCAACATTCAAACAGAAGATATTCATCTCACGAAACACACAATATGACATTGCCAAATATCAAGTGCTGTAAATACAACCATGATGCATCTTACAGATGTTTTGCGATTGAGATGTTTTGTACAGACCTGGCTCGTTTGTATTGCTGGTAGTTAATTAACAGACATTTTATTAGCACAGAAGTTCGACGGTGCATAAAATGTTTCATCAACAATGACAGGAACCATTTTTCTCACTTTTCAGTGATCCAACTCTGAGTTATGAATCCTAAGCGCAGTGGTTCTCAGTCCAGACTATCAATTTTCATCATTGGATATCATTCAATCATTGCCACTAGCTGGGAAATGGTTTCATCTCAACATTAATTAATCCCTCTTCAACATCAATTTTCATTTCTCACTGCAAACCTCTAAGAAGCTTACGAACCATCCGGCTATAGCACCGCACAAATAATCTTTGCAACAAGACAACCCGTCCACATCATTGATGATTTGCAGAGTCTGCAATTGCAACGAGCTGCAGTCGTTGAACGGCAGCAGGGTCGACGCAGGACGAAGATGGAGAATGAGAACGATAGTGAGAGGTGTGGTGAGCACATTCTTACCGGCACAGCCTCCACGCGACCAATCACCGAATTCCGACCGCCAAACCTACATCCGCTTGTCCAAGTCCACATACACAAGCACATACACACACACACACACACACATACACACACACACACACATACACACACACACAGACACATGTCGTAGTTTGGCTCATGAATCACATGCTACTGTCGGAAATGCATGTGTAGACTGACACAGAGCGTGGCATTAGAAGAAAGAGTGTAATATGTACAGATGGTCGTGGACGGTGTGTGTATGCGTGTGTGTTTGTGTATTTGTATGTTTGTGTGTGTGTGTGTGCGTGTGTTTGTATGTCTATATGTCTATATGCGTGTGTGTATTTGTGGTGCTCCACTAATTTGGTCATTGTACTCCAGGTGTTGTGTGTTCTGTACATGCGGCGCCATCACTGACACGATATCACTGACACGACACCACTGACACGACACCACTGACACGACACCACTGACACGACACCACTGACAGGACACCACTGACACACGACACCACTGATACGCCACCGCTGACAGGACACCACTGACACAACACCACTGATACGCCACCACTGACAGGACACCACTG